>KZ111526.1:210203-791867 GCA_002120315.1 Hypoxylon sp. CI-4A
GGGGGGGATGGACCGCACTTCTGATCAGGGGCACGTCATTCTTAGATTGTCTTCTTAGATTGCCCGTAGTGTTCTGTGATCTGGAGGTTGAAAAGCTGGCCACAGATCAGCACGACGAGCACAAGGTACGACTCTTGTTTTCACCTGTAATCAAGATTTTGGAACCGTAGTGCCGGTGGTGTGTGTGTGCGAAATGCCGGTGGTGTGTGTGTGCGAAATGCCGCTGATCGTCGTCGCGCGTTTTCGTTCTCGGTTTAGTTCCCGTCCCCCCGTTTCTTTCTCGGCTGCGATCGAATCGATCTCGCAGTATTGGTTAGTATTAGTAGAGGGGCCTTTTGACGATACTAGTGATGCTGACTATAGATTGACTTGTAGATATTGATTCGATAGAATGCTTGGCCGGTGGAATAAGCGGAAGGGCGGGTCTAGAAACCAAGATTTAAAAAGATTTAAAAGACCAGAGTATCCTCTCTTGATGATATTCTCGCCCACCATTAAAAAATGTTGTACAGGTCCGACTAGACCCCTCCAAGTTGTGTGCCCAAAGCTAGAATTGTGGCACGACCCTTGGGTGGAGCCCGCCGTGGAAAATCAGAAAATCTGGATGGAACGATCACCGAAGGACCCTTGGTGCTTCTAAATTCAGGGTCCACTGGAAAAGGGTTCAGTGTACCTGGCTGTACCTATTAGCGGGGATGGTACTGCGGGGCCATGTATGCGAAAACAAGACCCTAAATACCTGTGGCTCGGGGGGGTTTATAGAGGGGTCAAATAGTGCATATTGAACTTAGGTATCGAATTTCTGTTTGTCCATTCATTGCATTCCTGTGGCTGAAATACCAACTTCCTCATCCGAATGGACATTGCCCATATTTCGAGACAACAGCAGCCAGGGATGGAATGTATCATGACTGATGACTCATATTCCAATTGTCTCTGCTCGGGCGGATAAGAGAAAAAAAAAGCAAAATAAATATCAATTACTCCGGCAAGCTCGGTGAATCAGCAAATCCCCTTATCAAAGACAACGATGCCAAAGTTAATGGTGTGATTTAAGCTACTGCGGAACCTCTATGCAATGCAACTGTATGGCTCACGACACTGCTAAAAGGTTCCACCCTTGGCATACTTCTCTGTCCTCTTATCGCGTGAGGCTCTAATGTGCCTAAATGGTTGAAAAAAAGGTCAGCGCTCTAGCTCTTTCACGATGTGTAATTGAGGCAGCTGTCAACAAGATAGGCAGGATGTATAGATAGAATGTAGGTAAATGATTGAAGGAAAGATATCTTAGATTAAGTGTTAGGTTAAGAAAAAAAGGCGCAAGTCACTATTGAAGAAAAACAACCTGATCTTCGTTGTAATGGCTACAACCTTTACAGGGAGACTCGAGAATTATTGACCTGTCATCCGAATTGAAGTTTCAAGGCCCCAATAAGAATACTTTTTTAGATTTACTTGCGGAGATTGACAGCCCACAAATTAGGATCAAGCATACCAAGAGTTGTCTTTTCATGCAGGAAGCAACCTTTTAAGAAAGCTTATACTACCTACAGGTGGTTCTTCAGTAACCTTAGGGGCGGAATAGGGAACTAATGATAGCTAGAAACTCAATTGGTTATACAATCCTTTAGGTACTCTAACAGGTAATAAGCAATGTTAGGCTAGTCGACGATAGGCCCGAGTCCCTTTCGTAAAATGATAAGGTACCTGGGTTGTATGTGACGCCGAGAATCGGACGGGACAATGCACACCGAGAAAGTACTTAAGTAGTTCTGTGTTACCCAAGGAAAATGGGAATATTGACATGTGGAATTAAAGAGGAATTAAGTATTCTCTTTTGTCGACGTCTCTTAATTTAAGGGTGAAATAAGTCTGCTTATATAAGCGAGTTGCATTTACAAGTGCGATCTCGAATTGTTAACAACATGAAATTCTAGGCCGATTTGAGCAAAAGCTATACACGTTTAATAACAATCAATTTCACAGGGGTTGTTAATAGTTGTGTTTAATATGTGCAACATCTTAAGATTAACTGTATCTTTATATTGCAATAGTTCGTACATTCGCTACTAATAACCCTGACGCCATTGACCCAGTAGTATTACACAATCTTGCTGTTCCATGCTTACGATGGCTTCTGACTGGCAGCTCCCTCGTTGACCATTCCTTCACACCCTGTTACTTGACCCAATTTCTGCTCCGCCTTTCCATATCCCTGAGATGGATCGCGATTCTCGCTAGCGGACTTCATGGTATCGACAGCGTGGGCCTTGGCTTGTTCTCCAGAGTGTGTCCAAGCTTGCGATCCTGTTACGCTGCCAATGGTGGACTTCGCAATCATTAGTACCCACCCCATATCGAGGATGGTGTCATTGATGGACTTACCTCTGTAGCTCCTTTGATGTATTCGGCATGGCCGCCGATGAGAGAGGGCTGCTGGTTGTTGTTCTGAGAAGACATGATGTTTAAGTTGCTTTAGGACACAATGTTACTTGTGGTTTATTGTTTGATTGCTGTAAAACTTGAATTTGAGAGATTTGTACTGTCACTCAATGAATTAATGAAGAGGTACAAGAATCCAAGAAAGCCATCTGCAGAAATCATCTTTATATAAGGCGTGGACTATGTATGCTTCTCTCAAGTCTGTGACGTCAGTGGATATATGACACAATTACGTTACACACGGGAATACCGTAACATGACCGTCCTCGACGACTTCAATGTTCTTCGCATCTTCCCCAGGTCCCTAGTTGGACTCCACCCATTAAGGTCCGGGAAACGTTCTTGGCATCGAAGATCTATGCAGCCAATCGGTCTTCTGCAATGGATCTAAAATGGAAGGAATGTTGAATGCACGTAGTAATAAATTCCAGCAGCGAAAGGAGATGAAAGCTGGGACATCTTCAAGTTGATGCATATCAATTATGGCCTCTAAATAGTAGGCAACCACAGTTTCAAGATGCCTTGGACGTGCTTAAATTTCCATTAATCACAACTGAATCGCTTGCAGACCCAGTGAAGAATAGTCAGTCATTAAGGTTCAGACAGAGTTAATATGCGAATAGTGATGTCAAGCCGAGGGTTGCGGGCGGAAGTTTTGAGTCTCTTGAATAATAATGAATTCAAATTTCAAGAGTCCTCGTTTCTATGTTCAAGTAGAGATTGAGGTCCTTGATCATCTATATCTTTAAAGATCGATCAACCACTCGGAACTTCTAAATATGTCAGCAGCAATTGGAATCTCAACGCCGGTGCTTGCACCTCTCTTGCGTATGTCCTCGTTCGAACGATACAAGTAAAGCCGCTGACTTACCGATCTCACAGCCATAACCGGCACTTTTGCTTGGCCGTTCTCAACATACTTCACTCTCCTGAGCTATCGCGTCGTCCACTGCCGTCTTCGAGACGAGCATTACCTTGGCGATAACTCATCTACAAATGCGGACTTGAAGAATGAGCTCTACCTAGCTAGCCGCTGCCATCAGAATTTCATCGAGAATGTGCCTTTGGGTCTCACCTTGGCAGCTTTTGCTGAACTCAACGGTGGTGATCGAAAAATAATCACCACTGCCCTTAGTGCCCTCTTGGCTTTTCGAATTTTGCATGTAGAGTTGGGTCTTGCCAACGGAAGTGGAATTGGTCGACCCATTGGCTATTGGGGCACTCTGGCTACGATTTCAACCCTTGGAGGGTACGCTGCATACCTGGTGAAGAGTTACTGGGGTCTATAGAGAAGGTCTAGGATTGTAGATTTTGCTGTATCTATAACTCGCAATTATTTATTTGCTGATTAAAAACATTGAGTTTAACACTCTTTATTATATTCATGTATGTTGTTCTCAATTTCACAAATTAGATGATAAGTTGCTAATGGAAGTTCTGCAGCTCAAGGTACTGTATGCTTTATTGTTAACTTTAAAGAGATGTATAAGTGGCCCGAGCTCCCAAAATTTCCTAGCTTACCACCCCTGCCACCAGTCGCCAAACTCTTGGAAATTCACACTCTTGCATCATCATCGCATATTTACATTGAAACAAAATCTAATGTAATAATACGCGCTCTAACGGGATCATGGCCCAAGAACCTCTTTTAGAAGAAGACTATGCCTCTGAAGAGGATTCCGACTTCGCACCCGATGCGGCACCAGTACTAGGCAATTCTGACGCTTCAGAATCCGAAGAAGAGGAAGTTCAATTAGTCGCGGTACCTAGCGCGAAACGCAGCGCCGACGCAGATGGCAACGACGACTTCGAGAATTCGGGTGACGAAGCGATAATACAGAGAGGAAAAAAGAGACGGAAGAAGGACAAGCGAAAAGATGGTAATGTTGAGGACGATGAAGGTGGTGAGGGTGGGCTCATCAAAACCCGGAGTCAACGAGCAGCGGAGAAGGTCGAGAAGAAGTCGCGTGCAACTACAGGGCCGGTCACCATCAATGTAGACGATATTTGGGCTCAGATGACTGCTAGTCCTGTCATTCCCTCCAAAACAGATGCGGAAACGGAGAAAGAGAACCAACGACCGACCCAAGAGGTTGGATTGGACGACAAGTCTAGGAGTACGGGCTCCAAGCTACAAACAGAGAAGCCTAATAAGGACGAGCCATCGGCGATGATCAAGATAAAACGCACCTACAATTTCGCTGGCAAAGTGCACACAGAAGAAAAACTGGTACCTCGAGATTCAGCTGAAGCAAAGCTATACCTTGCGTCTCAAGACGCCAAAGCTGCCGAGGATGCTGAAGCCGAAGACGACCAGCACAAACGGAAACCCCGAAAAGCCTTCCGATCCATATTCGAGCCCGTGATAGAAGGGTTAGGACAGCGAGCAGATTTGAATCTAGGCATGGGTGCAAGACTACAATTACGCGAGCAGGCGAAGGCCAAGAAGTTGAACGTGGTTGAGAAGAGTCGCATGGATTGGGCGGGCTTTGTCGACAAGGAGGGTCTCAAAGACGAACTCGAATTAGCTGGAAAATCGAAGGAGTCTTATGTCAGCCGACAAGACTTCCTGAATCGTGTTGCGGCTAATAAGGACGATGAAGTGAGAAGAGCTAGAATTGCTGGACGTGCTTGAAGCGGTGGGATTGATATCTCGTTTTAAGCAAATTCATTCATCATACGAATTAGGGGCTGGGAGGACAGATACAAATGCTTGTCCAGGCTGTTATCTTCTACTTTATGGATACCAACGATCACAGAAGACTACATTTGTCTGATCTGCAACAAAGTCTGCTAAGTTTAGTAGACCTAGACTACTCATTAAGAGTTTATTCGAGGACTCGCCACGACTAGTCTGCTTGTCAGATAGCTCTTAAAGTGCAACAACTGCACATGTCTACATCGCTACATGGCCTCATGATGGTTAGAAATATAGCGAACTGGCCAAGAAGATTATGGGCTAAGAAGGGCGTCAAATTTAGTGCTTTGATGTCCAAGTGCCGTTTATCAGAGAAATGGTAGCTCGATGCAGAAAATGCAGCATAAAACTTGATGAGAAATACTGCTCTTTGTCGCTAGATTGCCTGGGTACTTCGTACAGCAATGACGAATCCGATACGCATCGGTGCAACTGGTGATTTGGCTCATGAAGCTAAGTACATATTTAGTGGTCTTAAACCACGACTCAAAGAAATATACCTCGTTAATTCACGTAACTTATCAATGATGTGAGGAAAAGAATATAATTCTACGATGACTTGGTTCTAGGTGGTCATGGTCTCGCGATGTAGGTACCTGGCAGGCGTTTTGACTAGGATTACCGCCGATCCCCAATCTCTGGAAGCGAGACCCGACCCCACTGTAACGAAGCTCCATCTGCCCCTCCAAAGCCTAAAGCTCCAAGGCCTAGGTCCAGGCGTTAAGAGCTTAGCAACTTCACCTTCAACATCCAAAACCAACCAGATCGCAATATTCTTCCACCACAACTACTTATATACAGAACCCAACATGGCGGCGCACATAACCTCCCCAAACGAACCGTTCCCACGGCCAGACCACTTCGCGCAAGCAACGACGTCGCACCGACAAGGCAACTTCCTGATCTCGTCGCGCAAGCTGCCCATCTCCAAAGCGGGCCCGATCGACGCCATGGAGCACGCCCTCGGGATCCCCGTGCCAGAGATGATATTCGGGGACAACGTAGTGGCCGTACGACACGGGCCGACGGGCTGGGGCATCGAGTTCAACGCGTACGACGCGCTGGACGGCGTCGACAAGACGGACAAGAACATGCTGCAGGTGGCGTACGCGAAGAGCTGGTCGGCGAGCCGCGAGCAGACGAGCGCGGGCATCAAGGACGTGGTTAAGCCGTATGATTGGAGCTACAGCACGACGTATAAGGGGACGATGATTTCGTCGCCAGCGGTGTTGTCGAATCTGCCTCCCCCGCCGCCACCGCCACCATCTTCTTCTTCTTCTGCCTCCGCGTCGACAATTCCTCCCGAGGTCGGAAACGGAAACGGTGATGCGAGTAAAGACAGCACGAACCCCAAATTCGAATTCACACCAGCCACCAAGCCCATCCCCCTAGCACTCCTCAAGCGCCGCGACCCCATCCTCTTCTTCGACGAGGTCATGCTGTACGAGAGCGAGCTGGACGACAACGGCATCAGCGTGCTGAGCGTCAAGCTGCGCGTGCACGAGCACCGCATGCTGCTGCTCGCGCGGCTCTTCATGCGTCTCGACAACGTCGTCGTGCGCGTCCGCGACACCCGGGTCTACGTCGACTTCGACGCCGAGGAGGTCACGCGCGAGTACACGGCCAAGGAGTTGGGGTTCGAGGATACCAAGAGGGTAAGTTCACGAATCATCTAGAAGCTGGAAACAGGGTGGGATTGGAGGTAGGTTAGGTTAGGTTAGGTTACTCCTTTGCTGACTTATTTGCGTGCAGAAACTCCTCATGACCGGGCTTGTGCCCGATGCCATCACCGTCGCCATGCGCGATGCGAACCAAATCGCGGATTTGCTTCCCACCGTCGATCAGACTCTCGAAAGCGTGTCGCTGAAATCATGAATGTGGACTATGCATGCGACAAGTCACAGATTTCCCCTGCGGAGTAATGAAGGCACACCTAGGTCTGCATAATGATGCAGAAAATGTAAGAATACATATCTGCCTGCTTGCTTATAGGGGCAAGCAGCCTATAAGTTTACGAGTTTTACGATATGCATGGGTTGGCGTTATTTGGGTGGGAAGTAGCTACAAATCCGGCTCTTTTGAAGCATAGCAATCTATCCATGTACGGATGGATAGACGGTCCAATACACGGCTACCACGGGATCGCAAAAGCTACCATATACATAGAAGACCATTATGTGCGTGTGTGTACAATGCAATATCGATGGATTAGTGGTATTCATCGATTCGAGGTATCAAAAAAAAAGCTCACGCCTATCTCCCATCTCAAATCACCAGTTTTTTGTCAACCTCAGCCAAGTCATAGCTAAATGTAATAACCAGCCCTGTAATGCAAAACGCCTGCTGACTGACCGGCTGGCTAACTTAGATGCGTGTTAAAAGCATCGTCAATCATAAACGCCTTGTAAACGCCTCGTAATCACCATCTCCCATTTATCTTTCCATTGGAGCTGCATGCTTTCAAAGCTTAGACAAACTGACCTGACTCGCAGGCTCAACGCGCATCTCGAGGCGAGCTGCTCTGCGTCATCTCCTCGTAGTCCAGCTCCCACTTATCCACCTCCTGAAACTTGCGAGCCGCACTCTTGAGCTCGTGGCCCACCCGCGCCACCATCGCCTGGCTGCTCTCTGTTTCGTCGTCCGGCTCGTCGCGCTCTGCCGGACCTAGGGTGTCTTCGCCCTCCGTCTCCTCTGCCTCGTCCGCCTGGTTCTCCTTGTCTGAATTTCGGCCGTAGGTTATTGTGGTGCGTCTGTTGGCAGCAGCGGTTTGTTTGCCTTTCCCGCGCGATGCAGGGCGTCCGCGTGTGTTGTCCTGATTCCTGGAATTGCCTCCACGAGACGCTGGGCGTGCTGGATGACGACGAGCTCGCACGTCCAGGTGTGTAAGTTCGTCGTCGTCTTGTCCTAGGCCGGAGATGTCAATCTCTGCATCGGAGTCGTCCTCCGCTCTGCCGTTCCTGCGACGCCGTCGCGGTAATAAACGCTCTAGATCTGCAGTTGTGACCTTGGGCTCGGGTTTTGAAGCCGCGGCTCTGCGCCTGGTTTTTGCCGCCTGTTTTGGAGGCGGAGATGGCTCATCGTAGTTGGGTGAGTAGGTAAGGGATGGCGGGGACGACATATCAGAAACGTTATCGCGAACAGGCGTTCTTCGAAGCCCTGAAGCTGGGCGTCGCAACTTGGCTTTCGCGAGTGATCGCAATGGCGGCCAGATCTCTGAATCACCCGATGAAGAACCACTACTCAAAGGAGGTGCCATAAGCTCTTCATCCATAATAGGTGTTACGGGCCTGCTGCTTGTTTCTCGGGCTGGAGGGGTAGATGGTGGAGATGAGAGTTCCGAGTCTGTTTGTGGTATAACTTCCTCTTCGGCCTGCTGTTGTGTAGGTTCATTATCCTCGAACGGAGAAGAACGGTTGCGGCGTTCGTGGCCCTCTGATGATTTTCGTTTGCGCGGATTTGCGCGTGATGCTTGCGGTTCTATTTGCGAAGCCTCGACTTCCACCTCATCAGAGCGTCTTTTAGAACGCCTAAGGGGGGTTGACTCGGCTTCAGGAGCGAAACCATCTTCGTCTCCTAGATCCTCTTCATCGTCTTCATCGGATTCCGATTCTGGCTCAGGCTCTATTCTCTGGGGGCGTGGTTTTTGCGCCGTCCCAAGAATACTAGGTTCTCGTGCTCTTCTCTTGAACATTCCAATATTAAACGTCGAACTAATTCCAGGTGTAGTAGGACCCGTTCGGCTACTAGGCCGGATATACCCTTCTTCTCTACCCAAAAAGCTTCCCGCGCGAGGTCGTCGGTTGAACAAGCTGGTCGACATCGACGACGTATTCGCCGAGCGCTGGGCACTAGCTGGGCCGGCGGTGTCAAATGTGGTGTTAAGATCATCAAAGTCTTCGTCGTCCAAGTCCAATCCTGATATGTCCGTCATTCTCTTACGTTGCGGAGTATCAGCGACTTGGCGCCCAAGCTCAACTGAAGGCTCCGATTGGTCGGCGGATCCGTCTGCCTGGTTACTGGAGGTTGAGGTCATGTTCTCTAATCGATCCATAGCAGAATCGCGTCTCTGTCGCGCAGCTTCCAATGCCTTAGCTTGGTGGGTTGTTGATATTCGCGCGTGGGATGTAGTAGTATCTGCATTGCGCATTGACGCTCGCCTCTCTTTCGTCTTTTCCTTCTCACGGTCGCTCACATCGTAGATGTCGGAAGAGCTTCGTGCCGCAGGTAGTTCGGGGGCCGCGACGGGCTCGGGGCTCTTCGCTTTCGCTTTCGCGACGCGGGTCCTCTTAGGTCGCGGCATGACTTGGTAGGATTTAAAATTTGTCGGATTACTTTGTCTAGACAATGGACAGAATAATATGGAATATCCGAACAAGAACTATTGTCACCGCATACCAGGTAGCACAAGTAAGGTGTAGGATTGCAATTAGAAATAATATTGGGTACGTGTTTATAGAAGGTTGGGGGGATGTGGGCAGGAGGAAAGAAGTGGGAAAGCAAGCTTGACGCGTCGAACCGTGTTTTTTGCGGGACCCATTGGCGCACAAAAATCAATCTAGTGTCCCACAAATTTGGGTAACTAACCCCAGATCATGACTTCAACATCTTTTTCCCCTCGATTTCGTCATGAAGCTTTTCTTGGAGAGATATTTATATCGATATTATCTTTGTATGCAACATAACCTTTTACGATAATGTAATAAATATTACTTACCCACAAATAGACAATATTCATGCAGTTATGGAGTTATTGATATCATTTAAACTACGAATGAGATCACCTAGAACACTACATCCATTACACCACCTTGAAGACGGGATAGATTCAATCCATGGACAACCAACATATAATATTGATCAGGTGCATAGGCTCGGAAGCTTATTCATTAACACACACCAAATCAATATAAAAGTCAGTTCCACTCTACGCGTGCCTCTTCACAAATGGTCGTGGAAGAATCCTAAAGCGAGCTTATATCCCCTCTCATACTCAGCCTTCACCTTGTCATCTTTTAGGTCACCTCGAGCGCTCATGAACCCATGAACCTGATCCTCAAAAATCTCAATATGCTTCGGAACCTTGAGGGCCTCGTCATACTTCGCAACATCCCCAGCTGTCTCGTCTTTGGACGCAAGTAACATCATTGGGATTTTGACATTTGCGGCATCGCCCGCATCGATCATGGCCGGGGAAGTCTGAACGGCGACTTTGAAAAGGGGTTGCTCGCTTCCTGCAAGTATGCTTGCCATCTTGCCGCCCCAGCAGTAGCCGATTACACCCCACGACTTGATGTTAGGGTTTCTAGCCTGGGCTGCTTCGAGGAGCCCTTCGACTCTAGGGAGATGCTTTGGCCACTATATTCAAAGTAAGCACTATTATAGCACTCAAGGTAAAGGGGGACGATGTACATACCATACCCTGCTCCTTAAACCACTTATCTAGGTTGGCCTTCTTTTCGTCGTCCGTCGGTGGATACCACTCAATGGGTGCCGGCTTTCCGTTGAAGAAGTCTGGGACATACACTTGATACTTCTTTTCTGTGTCGCTAGCTGCGAGGATATCCGCGCCTTGAATCGTCTGCGGGAAAAATCCGAAAATGTCGTAGACTGAAAGGATTGCCTTGTCGGCATCGGCCGGACCAGTCACATCTGTATATTGGCAAAGACATAAATACGTTGTGTCATCTTCTGCCTTCGACTACGAATCCTGGCTTCTAGATCTCACTCACAGGTCTTGGTATCTCCCAGCTCAATGTACGTCCCCTTGGGTTCATAACCGTCATGGACAACAGGAGGGATTCTGTGTCGATGTTAGTCTGTTGAACTTACGACGGCTGGGAGAAGGGGGAAGTAACTCGCTTGCAACAGGCCTCGTTATGTTTTGACATTTTAAACGCTTGAAGCACGTAGTGTATTTTCCTTTGGTAGGGTACCTATGGTGTATGTAAATTTAAGCTGGGTAGTATATTTGTTTTAGGTTTAGATTATGCTAGCTCGCTGTCGCCCCTTTCAAAAGCCACGATAGGATCGAGATTAGGTATTGATAATCCTGATGAGTATAGCTGGTTCATAAAGCTTGGTAAGCAAGTAGTGAATAATACTGATAACACGAAAAGGAAATGATGTGCGGCGTTTGACAGAGATGACATTAAACCGACCTGTTGATTTTTTATGTTCGGTCTTTAAGAATTCGTCTTGTTGCTATAGTGGAACCGTGCATTATCTCCGAGTCCTAAGGCCTAACCCAGCCGCAGAGGTCCCCCTATTTCTCCAATCTCAGTCGGTACCTGTTCAAATAACAAAAGGCCCCTTTATACTATTGGTAATGTTCTCGGATTGGAGTTTCGCCTTAATTGCCATCACTATTTAATGCTGCACCCACAATCCAACCAACCGCCTCTAAGGGGTACAGTGAAGTTGGGACGGTGACCTGCCTTAAGTTCTTAATAGATATGGTGTCAACTTTATATCCACTTTCTCTCTCGATAGCATTAATCTCCTCTCTTTGGATCTGGGGTGCTTCAGCTCGCTGGCGTAACCGATAACTGAATGAAACCGAAATTTCTTGCCCAATTTCATCCTAGTATCACACTGGCAGCGTCTTCTATATTGACAAAATCGAACCACCCGTCTTCCTGTCATGAAATGTGAGCTTTAGGTTTAACAAAGAAACCAAATTAGAGTGTTCGTTTATCTGGTCTGCATCCCTCCTCATCTCTATACCTTTTGTTGCCTAACAAAACAACACGAGAATCAAGATATGATCCGAAGTAGCGATTTCCGATCCGATCACCGCAAGTGACATAAAACACATCGACGCGCTTTTGTTGACAGAGCTATAGTGTCCTGCAACTAGTTCAGGGAGCTAGCGTGGCGCAACCGAGAGGATGCTGTTCAGACAGCGAACGCCAGGGTATTAGATCCCAGAGCCTGACTCCAAAAACGATGACGGAAACGATAGCAATGACAAGGAGTCTCCTTCAACCCCCTTCGAAGTGCAGAAAATCCAATAGGAAATAAAAAAGTGCTTTGTAGTATTAATACAATAGTAAAGCTGTCATAGGGGAAACTGTGACGATGTTCATATTCTTTCGTGAGACTTGACGCATGATCTCATTAAGATACGGCATGGCCACGCAGCTCGACATCGGATATAGACTCTCATATGCAAGCGAAGTAGCTCGCCGTTCCTAGGTCATAAAAATGACACTGATTTCCAATACCTTGGTCTGTTCCAGATAGCATCTTCTCCTGGGGGCCGAGGAGAGCCGCGCCGGAACGGATATGGGCGGCTTGTACGGAGATCTCGCGTATAAGTATCTAACCCCGAGACCATGCGGCCAAGATTGCTTCAAGAATGCTTCTGAGACGTATGGTAAGCTAGAAGTTAGCTATTATAATCAAATCTATTCGAGAGAAAAAACTTAATGCTAACATGCAATCTGTATTACTTGAGTTTCCTTGCACGTTTGTAAGCCAATCGCAAGATGTAGCAAAGATCTGCTCAATTCCTAAGAATATGCCATGTGCTTCCGAATTTTTTTCTGGGCGAGTCTTATAATATGGAAAGCCAGTAATTCATCAGCTTATATTGACGAAACCACACCTTGGTAGTTCTCACTCTTGGCCTCTCACTCGATACCAAGCTCCTGGGACCGCCTAGGCTTTCCGTATAACCGTGTGTCACGGAGAGTTGGGCATACCACTCAGAGGATCACATGTCTTGGCGAGGCATTTTCCCCTTTCGTCAATGCACCACCATTCCGGTGACTTGAGTCAGATGAGGCGAGGCGAGGTCGGTTCTCACATCTTTATGTAGAAATATCATTAAAATGATTCACCTACACTCCGAGGTGCCGTCCATACAGTCAAAGATCATCCGGCATGACGACAGGCCGGTATCCATCTGTCCCGCTCAAAGTTGCCTTGGGTTTTGACAGGCATTCGGGAGTGCTTCCGGAATACCCACTTCGTCGGCAGAGAGTTACAGACGTCGCTAGGAATGGAAGGTGGGTATGGGAATAGATGCAGGTCCAGGGAAGAGAATATGTGATGTTACATTGAAGCCGACAAGTCATCTTCCCCAACCACAATTGGTGGGTGTGCGTTCGACGCAGCTCTGACATGGCCTGATATCAGCGATCAGATCAGCAATACCGTCTGCTATCTCCTAAGGAGAGTGAAAGCCAAGTCGGGGTTAGGTTAATTTTTCAGCATGCTCTTCCATCACCTGTGGCGATAAAAGGTTTAAATACCGAGACGTTGGATACAGAGAACAACGGTTTAACTTTATCACAACAGACAACATCGGACAACATGGCTCCCACTGTCGTCTTAATTAGCGGCGCCAATCGAGGACTGGGTAAAGGACTCCTCGCGGACTACCTTGCTAGACCAAATCATACTGTTGTGGCTTTCAACCGCAATCCAGATCATCCAACATCCAAATCTTTGGCTGAGCTACCGAAGGGACAAGACAGCAAACTCATTGTTGTGAAGGTAGATGCCACCGTCGAGTCGGACGCTGCGGAAGGCATCAAGGCGCTCAGTGCACAGGGTGTCGATCACCTGGATGTTGTTATTGCCAACGCCGCCATCGCCTATATCTTTCCCAAGGTACGGGATATCACAACTAAGGATCTGCAAGCACATATGACACCAAATCTGTACGGCGTGGTTTGGTTGATGCAAGCCGCGTTGCCGCTTCTCAAGAAAGCGCCGAATCCTAAGTGGATAACTATAGGCTCTATCGGTGGAAAACTAGAGGTATGTGGAAACCCTGGATGTATGATGCGTACGAAGAATGAGCGTAGGCTAACATCTTTGCAGTGAGATACTACTTTCGGATCCTCTGAGACATAACAATTGACATGACGCTAGGAATCAACTTGATCTTGACCATGCAGCTTACTCACCGACCAAAGTCGCAGTGCACTGGATGACGAAGAGGCTGGATAAAGAGGAGCCATGGCTTACATCTATGGTGATCCATCCCGGATTTGTAGATACGGACATGGCTGGAGCTGGTGCCGATGGCTTTGGGGAATCAACAATCAACATCGGATGGCCGCTGGTACCAGTTGCTGAATGCAGCGCAGGTATATTGAAAGTCATCGATGAGGCCACAAAAGAGTCGCATGGTGGGGGGTTTTGGGCCTACAACGGTCAACGGGAGGGCTGGTAGATCCTATATTGCTGGTCTTTCATGTTATCATAACAACTTGAAAAGAGGATCTGATACGAGTATTCCTAGTAGTCGTAGAATGATGGATGTAGGATCAGTTTCTCTATATGTAAAAAGGGGTGAATTGGAAAGTTTACATCATCGGAGACCCCAGCGTGGGGTTGATGAAATAAGAAGCGATAAGCATCATTTGTTATCGATAATAAAATAATAGCGATAAGGAAAACAGTAAATTGTAGCAGGAAGTTGAAGCTTCATTCTTCATTCTCCAACCATGAACAATTATTCGTCATTGTACTACTCAAATCATATTAAAGTCGCATGAATACGATGCGTTCTTTTATTTCGGCGCCTATATGTCCGTCATGTCTTTTTGCAGCGAAACTTCGGAATGCAGCATCCTTTGCGCCTCGACCATGGACTGCGCAAAGATTTGCTTCCGGTCAAACGAGAGCTAGCCCTTCGAGAATGGTGCTGTCGGAGCGAGTTCCACACTCACAAAGAAGTCGCGATAACGAAAAACCTCAGTCTAGGAGGTCGGCAGGGCCTTTTGGTGGTATGAACCAAACAAATGCCAGGATATTCGAACGTCCTCCCCGAAGGACTTCCTACACTAGTGAAGGCAGAGGGGCAGCAAGCGGGGGAGACAGAAGGGGTGACAAGAAGGACCCAAGACGAATCAAAGCTATGAAGATGCAGGGATCTTTAGCAACGATACCATATGGTCATAGGACACGGACGAAAGCGAGCATCAACGAAGTAGAATCATTCGAGCGATTTGACCTCTTACCCTCCATTAAAGAGGCTATGACCAAGGACGTGCTGAAAGGAATGGTTGACATAAGACCCACACCGATCCAACGGCTCGCGATTCCAGCTTTACTAGGACAAGATACTGGCCGACGGCCTTCTAGAACGAACAATACTAATGGGAGGCAAGAATTCCTGCTCGCTGCCGAGACGGGCTCTGGCAAGACTCTAGCCTATCTCCTCCCTGCCATTAATGCGCTGAAGAAAGCAGAGGCGGCAGATCCTGCTATTGCATCCTATCGAGAATATTTTACGAAGCAGATGGAAGCAATGAAAGAACCGGGCTACACGGGCCCTCGGGAATTTGATCCTCATCCGACTGCTGCCCGGCCCAAGGTCGTTGTACTAGTTCCCACGGCTGAGCTGGTTGACCAAGTAGGAGCAGTTGCTAAAGCCTTGTCGCATGAGGTCAAGTTCAAGGCCAGTCTTTTCTCTGCCAATATCTCGGCGAAAGTTATCAACTCGGCCATGTACTCGCCTACGGGTATTGATCTAATCGTGGCAACACCCCATTTATTATCGTCAATAGCAGATTCGGACCCCAACATACTATCTAGAGTTACTCATTTAGTAGTCGACGAGGCCGATTCGCTTTTCGACCGCAGTTTCTCACCTGTCACCACGTCTATTCTAGATCGCGCGCTGCCGTCCATGAAACAGCTGGTTCTCTGCTCCGCTACCATCCCCAAGAAACTTGACAGCTACATCGCTTCGCAGTTTCCTGATATGGTCCGAATCACCACACCAAACCTTCACGCAATTCCCCGACGTGTTCAATTAGGTGTCATCGACGTGTCTAAGGACCCTTATAGGAACAACAAGGACCTTGCTTGCGCAGATGCCATCTGGTCTATCGGCAAAGATGCCGCGCGACACGAGAGCTCCGTACCTGGAGAGATGGACGTCAAGCGCATTATGGTGTTCGTAAACGAACGTGAAAAGACGCAGGAAGTGGCGAGTTTTCTTGTATCCAAGGGCATAGACGCCGTGGCTCTTCACCGAGATACCTCGGAG
The DNA here is from genome assembly GCA_002120315.1 of Hypoxylon sp. CI-4A. NCBI lineage: Eukaryota > Fungi > Ascomycota > Sordariomycetes > Xylariales > Hypoxylaceae > Hypoxylon > Hypoxylon sp. CI-4A. Next base: position 226,352 of record KZ111526.1, read on the forward strand.
CAGCGGCAGTCAGAAATGTTGGGTTCATTTACAACAACCGAGCCCATGAAAGCTACTCTCGAGGCGCCCCAGATTCCGCCACCCGGAAAGGGACGACGGGTTCTACCCAACACCAAAGTTATTGTTGCCACGGATTTGGCCTCGAGAGGAATCGATACTCTGGCTGTTCGTCACGTCATCTTGTATGATGTACCTCATACCACTATCGACTTCATCCATCGTCTAGGTCGCGCGGGTCGCATGGGCAGGAGAGGACGAGGTGTCGTGCTAGTGGGTAAGAGTGACCGCCGGGATATCGTGGCTGAGGTCCGGGAGAGTATGTTTATGGGCCAAGCGCTCATTTAGACACGGAGACATGTACAAAAGACTCTGGGATCGTGTATAACAGGAAGCTGTATATCAACTCTGCCAAATCTAAGAAATCATAATGTAATCCTCGAGCTTTGCATAATTACTTTCATGCTAGGTGATTATTGTGAATATTTCCTTAGAAGAACAATAATGAAAGACCTTCTTACTTCATATACGAGTCAGATAGGCACCGACGCTACGGGCACTGGGCCAGGGGGTGAAGCAGCATGTTGAATAATTCCTGCTTCATATCCTTCGGAAACCATACATGTTTCATATTACAAAATAGATAGGTATTTATTATATTATAGACTTTACAACATTAACTCTACAATTGCTATATCTTTGTTGTATTTTAGTACCGGCGTAGCGATCCGGGTTATTTCTATATGACTACTTGACCATACGGTTTTGCGTCACTACCATTAGGTAGAAGTCACTGACCTGCCTGCCTATCCCAAGGCACGGTTACATTATTTCGGCACGCATACGTTACATGAGCGGCATAATCTAATGCAGGTAGGCATCATGGTGAATCGAAGCTGAACGGGGAGGCGGAATGTACACGAATGTACACAAGTAAGCGGGGGTTCAAGGCAAATCTCCAATACGTATTCTAGGAACCTGTCTTGGGCCCTTACATGACTTGCTGTATATACTCCTTGCGGTAAGAAGAAATCAATGTTTTTTTTTTGGAGGTTGGACTAGCTCTCCCTTCCCCGGGTACTATTTCGTAAGCTACTCCTGGGCCAGGACTCATACACCGCCTACGAGGCAATAGCTGCAATAGACACCGCCAGATGTCTTAATAAAAAGCCCGGCAGCAGGGCGTATTCGGGGTAAGTCATGTGGAGCTGAATAGGAGGCTAAAGACCGGGATTCGCACACGAGATTTGCGTCAAAGAGCTCCGTAGATCTCTAAAGCTATCATATATCATTTTATGCTACGGCACACAGTACCGATTGTATGATCAAGACTACTACATACGTATCAACTCCATGGAGATGTCTCACCCCATATCAATGGATCCGGGGCTATTGTAAAGATGTAATAAACCCCGGGACAATTCATCTTTTACCGATGTATTATGCGAGGTCCTTCACACATAAATCATAACCTAGGTTCGCAATGTCGAGCCCTAGGCTTAGGGTCTACCTAGTGATATGCGGGAAATGCCGTTGTATAAGAGGTTGGTGGGTAGCTAGCTAAATACCAACCTGCCGGTCTGCCTGGTTACTGTTGTGTACGCGCCGGGGAAAACCCCCTTGGTTGAATTAATCCTGGTATGAGTCCACGGCGGTCTTGCCATGCGGGCCAAGTATTCCGGTCCAATCTCCTTTCAAACATTAACAGCAAATCTTGTTGGAAAGCGAGCACCGCTATACAGCAGCCACCAAGTCCAGCCACACCGTTGTGTGGAATATACTAGAACCATGGCGGATCACCGAGGTCTCATACTTCAAGTTTGATACAAGCCACCATTGCGGGAGCTTCTCTCCTGGCTAAACAATAGGTAATTAACAAGGTCTCGTACAGATAGGTTTTGACACTCGCCTCTCACATCCGTGTTTAACATTTACAGGCCTCCAAGAAGGCTTTTGGATTCTTTGAGATTGATCGCCTCAAGAAGTTCCCAAGGAGTTTTAGTCTTGGCATCTAGACAAAAGCTGAAACTTTACCAATAAGCGAGCAATTGCCGCTGACGAATCGGTCCCGGCCTGTCGGCAATCCTTCCCTAGTATTGCTTCTTTTCTCGAATAGTACTCTTAGCCTTAGTGACCTGTCATTTTTCACCCTGTCGAAGTTTGAATAAACCACAAACACTTTTCCTTATGGGGTGTCACAGCTCAGTTACGTCTCAGATAGATGATATCAATTCCCACCCGTCTAAAAGAATTCATCCCGCCATCAATTTCGTGACTAAAGGGCATTGTAAAGAGGTTGAAGCGTCGTAGTACCTTGTACATTAGAACCTGCAGGTATATTGCTTTGGGCAGTGATCAACTAAAGCGCGTGCGTAATTCGGGCCTCGATCGCCGCAAATCATCGCTCTCCCCAGCGTAGATCCCGCTAATTCTTGACTTCTTCAGCAGTGCATTTCTTGCCTTGATGAACAGAGCTCCCTGAAGGCTTGTCTCATCCCCTTTGCTGAAACTGGCCTTGCGCTTAGCTATTACCTTTTCCATGATTGGTCGCCGGATAGAAATAATATTTGTAATAATGCCGACTTCTATTGTATGAAACTGGAGAAAAACCAGTGAGATCTGATATCCGGGGATACTAAATCCAGCTTCGGCGTTGGACTCTAATTTCCGAGACGACGAACTAGCCCAGTTTCGATCATGAACACCTTTCCCTGCTCAATTTTCTACTTCCGTCTTTATTAGTCTGACATGGCTTAATACAGTCTATACCCCAGACAGGTAGAATAGGAGAAACAGACCCCAGAATAAGGATTAGGTTAAGGTTAGCGAAAAAACTAGTGAGAAATGGAGTTGTTCGCGAACAAGATGCCAAGAACTGGAGGTCACACTCGGATGGGGATGAGGCGGAGATTGGGAATTTTCAACCAATGTCGAGATGATCCGACGCCGGGCCAAGTTTGATCTCCCAGTCCAAAGATTGTCATAGGATTGCTCACTAAGGTTCAATCGGTGATAGCCTCAAGGGTCTTGGGGATCTTGAAGACGTGGACCTGCTAATTTAGGTCGGCTTGGCGCCGTTTGTGTCAGATCGATGTTCTACCCCTTGGGGGCCACGATGCGACGGACCAATAGGAGCTAGAAAACAATGCTTCAAGCTTTATTCCCCGTATTCTGGATGTCCCACCCTGCCTCACATCCTGCTGAAACGTCGCGAATTCCTGCCATGCCTCTTTTGTGATACTGGTGACTAAATGCCGCTGCGACTTCCACCCATCATCGCAAAGAGGAAAAATCAGTACCTGCATTACGATGGCCTTGTTGTTTTACACCCTGTTGACTTGGAGGAGAGAAGGCGCCTCGAGCGCGCGCCAGCGCCTTGATGCCAGCCGAACGCCGTCACCGCCGTCATGGTCACCATAGCCCTGCTCAGAATGCCTTCTCCGGCCGCTCTGTATGTAACCTTAGATATCAAGGTAGAATAGGAGAAATGTGTATAAGTAGCTAAGCAACTCGCGATAATTTAACGACCTTTTTTCTTCTCCATCCCGTTCTCAATCATCTAATCGCCTCATTTTTTTTTCATTCCATTTCAATCTTCTACTTCTTGTTCATACCCTGGTGGCTGGACCTCCGTTTTAACGACATCTATACTTCTCGATTCAGTGGACGTCAATTCACTCATTCACTATCTACCTAAATCAACCAATTTCCTACCAAACCAGTCAAAATGAAGTTCTTCCAGATCCTCCTTCTCGCTACCTCGGCCACTGCCATGGTTATGCCCCGTCACCACGCTGGTCAGAATGCCAACGGCAACAATAACAACAACGCTGCGTCGACGAACAACAACAATGGAAACAACAACAATAACGGTAACAACAACAATGCCGCTAATACTGCCGCTGCTGCCTGCAATAAGTAAGTTGACACCTCATAGCATATTTACTTCCCTATACTCAATATCATACTTCCAATGGTCTCCAAGCTGCACTAGAAATAGTGACTAACCCTGGACTCAGTAACAACAAGCGACATCACGCCGGTCAGAATGCGAACAACAACAACAATAACAACGCTGCTGCTACTGATGCGAACTGTAAGTGGAATCTATAGACCACGCTCGCCACGATACACAAAACTAACCATATTCATTATCAGGCAACTAATAGGCCTTCCCTACATCGCTTAGCGGGAGTCTAGCATGCGAAGGTGTTTTGGTTTTACTGGTGCCTCGATGATTCCCTCCTTGGTTTGTCTAGCCTGGGATGGCGATGGAAATTCTGTAGATTAGTGTGCTTGAGCAAGATGTACCTACATGGAATGAAAATAATGAGCGCGAAAATTTCTGGTGCCAAGTTATGCCGGTGATCGTGATGTTCTGTCTGGGAATCGTAGTTTTTACTCCAGAATCTCGGTAGCCGGGATCGAGAAGCCCACGGGCTAATGCAAGTAGATCCCTAAGCAGTCAAAATCGCCGATAGACATCTTGTGCATTACGCAGGCTGACAGGTTTAAAATATGATATATCATATCTGCGGGATCAGCATGATGCCTGGAGGAGACAGTAGAATTTGCTTTTTTTTCGTGACCGCAAGATTGGTATTTTATCCAGTCCCTGAAATCCACGATCTTCATCAAATGAGATAGATATATGCAAGGGGAAGTTGAATTGTATATGACTTAGGTGTAGCATCCATTAGTTGATGTTAGGGTGTGATTGAAAGATGAGAGCGATAAACTTGAGGACAAGTACTACTAGGAAAGGGGGAGCTGAAAGGGTATCACGTGACGTAAATCGACGTCACCCCACTTAAAGTACCTAGGTACATAACAGAATATGCCGAAAAGAGACATACCTCGGCACCGCTTACTTTGTTCCAATGCAAACGGTCCAGCGATGAATTCAAACATCTTGATTTGTACACATACACATCCATTAAGACCATCACGTTAGGTACTCATGTAAATCAAACCTCCACATGAGTCTACAACTCAAGGATTCATAGGTATTTCCTTACTTTGTTATAACCCTGAAAAGCCACAAATCCACCGCGGTACGAACAGATCTGGTATTGATATAGGGGTTAAAGAACTTCATCTCCTGTTCTATGCCTCGTTATCCAATCAGGAAACAGAAGGAGACCATTGGCAGACTTCAATGTCTTTGGAGGTCATTTATGTGACCCGGCATGGGGTGAGAAGTATAATTCCTTAGTTTAACAACAATCTAGTCCATGCGTCAGCTCCGAGACTATCTCATGCCCTACTGCTCAAGACCACCGAACTAAAGTAGGCTTACTTTTCATCAGTTTCGCTCCGCCTGGAATGTCGACCCGTCTACTGGCAACTATACAGCTTTCATTCGTTCTCCAACAGGCCTCCCGACTGATCCGGCTCTCGTGGCACACGGAGTTGAACAGTCGAATGAGTTAGCGGCACACCTTCAGGATGTCAACCCGCGTATAGACCAAGTATATTCCAGCCCTTACTATCGATGCATGCAGACTATCCACCCATTCGTGCGCAGCCGCAAGCCTGTTCCAACTGGGCCGTCTGAAGATGTCTCGGAGGAGGAGTCTTTTAAGATTCGTGTAGACCTTGGACTAAGTGAATGGTACGGATTGGCTCACTTCGAGCATCCATCATCTGCACCCCTGAATGAGCTACAGGGGTTCTTCCCAGAGATTGATGCCACCTACGAGTCTAGTCAAGCGCCTCCACTCAATGGGGAGTCTCTGTCACAGCTGCACCATCGAGTTGCGACGGCAGTCGACTCCCTCATTAGGCGTAGCGACCAGGAAGGCCACAAAGCCGTGCTGATATGTACCCACGCAGCGGTGGTCATCGCGCTGGGACGATGCCTCACTGGACAAGCGGATAAAGATTTTGGCGCATTTACTTGTGGGTTAAGCAAATATAAGCGACGATGGTCTAACACCATTGGAGCACCCACAAATCTTGGCACAGGGACCAGAGCCATGATACCAGCGGCGCGGGACGGGAGGCTGATCAGAGAAACAAGATCTGAAGACCCTGCAAGACATGTCGATCTCCATCAAAATGGTTCAAAGTGGACGCATCTATCATCATCGGAAACGGGGACGAGGGACACTGGCCTATACGGAGGCTGGGCCTGCGAGCTCGATTCCGATTGTAGTTTTCTTCGCGATGGTGAAGAAAGGGGGTGGTGAGTCTCCCATCCTATACTTCCTTCTTCTGTCTGCCCTTTTTCACGATTGGCTAATAAATGGTAGGAAGTTCTCTGGTGACGAGTCGTTTATCGAGACAGATGAAAATAGCTCGTGGTCGATGGATGCATCCAATAGATCGAGTAAGGCCATTAGTAAAACAGGGATACAAAGCCACGACAGCCACATCGACCCAGCAGGCGGGATCTCTAAGCTATGATCCTAGAATGTCCCAAATCAGTCACTAGGTTGTCATAGTCTGGAACTGGCGCGCGGATAGAACCTCTCGCGAACCGCACCGCTGGATTATTATCGCCTTAGCTCGACGCAAGGCCTGCTAGCATCTTCGCAAACTCCTTCCCACCACCACACCACCATCAATCAGTGCTTGATTAACAAGTAACGGGTTGGATAGGTCGTCTCCTATTTCAAGATCTTATCATTAATTGTCGCACGGAGGCTTCAAGAACCTCTGTATTCAGTGTAACCGTGGTACGATAACGGTTCTCACTACAACTGAGACCAGTGCTACTGGCGAGTCATCTGACATGTTTCGGATTGCATCGAGCCTCAATGACTAAGGTATTGAGACATTCCTCTTTACTTGTCAAGCACTAATTTGACTATACCTGTATGCAACAAAAGCGTCGATTCTGGAAAAAGAACAAACCTACTGCAGCTCGAGAGACAGTCTTACATATTGACTTATCACCAGAAGTCAATGACACCGCCAACATGATAGGTCATAATAATTCAAACTTTCAATAACTCATTCTCATCACTAGCGGTATGACTTACACAGTACACATTCCCAGGATAAACTGGCACGCAATTCCCAGATCTCAACCCCTCCAAGTAACTAGCGTTCATCTCAACGGCAGCGGGCCGCCGGGTCTGTGCTCTAAGCATATGGTTTAACCTCGAGTTCCTGGACACAGAACCCTGGAGATCAGTCTGGAGAATCCTTGGCCATTGTCATATTAGTGTCGACGTGTCTTAGCTTGCATACTGGCGGTTGCATTCCCTTCTTCCAATCACCGTCCCGAGGACTACAAACTCCCGACGCCTCACTGTCATAAGTCCTTACCGCCTCCCGCCTCTTAGCTCACTGAATCCTTCTTACCTCATTTGCCAAGTATAAATGCCACAAACACGGGAAGAAAAAAGGAAAAGCGGAATAAGACCTGCATCGGTCTAGATGTCAATTAACGACGTCAGCCATTTGAGCGTGGTAAAGTTATGTCCTGTCGATTGAGCTTGACCCTGGAGTGCCATGATCGCAATGAACTCGGGATCGGTTCGGTTAGCGATTTAGTTTCCACATATGGATTCTGCGGCTGGCTAAGTACATCGGATTAGGAAGTTGAAAAACAGGGGTAATTCAGGGCCGTAAAGAACAAGCTCTAAAGATATCGGCTTATGGGAGTGGTCTTTTCGGCTCGGGGAGCAAAGTCACAAGCTTGCTAAGTGCTGCGCGGACACATCCAACCAACGTAACATAGGATTCGGGTGTCATTGGGGTCCTTGTTACAGAATCATACGGGACAGGGGGGGTAGCAACCTGCGAAATCGTTCTGGCGACTCGTGCGATTTTTTACTCCGGCCACTTTCAACCTCCCGAGCTCGGGAGTGGTTCGTTGTGCACTTGGCGCTTCCATGTTCTGCATGGTGAATCTAATCTGGCAAGAGACCGCTTCGCATGCATAATCAAGAAGTTGGTTCATAATTACAAGGCTAGCTCAACCGAAATTCTGTATCCGCAAAGGATGGGGATAGAACAGGCCCTAGCTGGGCAAAGATCTTCACCTAGCCGACTATCCACCTCCGTTGTGCCGGCCCGAGTGTCAAAAAGTCGAGACCATCACAACCCCCCACGACGTGACCGTCCAATAGAATCCATCATGACACCTATTATCGCGCTTACGATCCTAAAAAAAAGCATAATTACCGCGCGCCGCTTGTGAGTTTGGTGCGGCATTACAAATTCATACGGGCGATTCAATCTCGAGGATCGGCCAAGCCTCTTCTACGAGTGGCACTTGGGACAGCGTACTCTCACGGGTGGTTGGCGCAATGCTCTTCCGTGTTGCCTTTCTTCGCAGGCTGACAACACAACTGGCATAATTCAAAATCCCCCCTTCACATTTACTCAGCGCATTAACCGGCCCGCACACACCCATCCCCTCTTCGGTTGACGGCCCCTGGCTCTGCTTGATGCTTCCATTGGCCGACTGGTCCCGACAGCTTGGGAGCCTCACAGGGTTATCGACGAATAACAGGCCATGGCCACATAAACTCGCCAGTCACAGTGCCAAACGGCGGTAACTGGACTTAGCAGAGAAAGAAAGAGAAGTGTGGTGTAATCTTGAATTGCTTCCTTTCCATCTTGGGCGAGTATACACGGATTGAAGTCACGAAACTCTCACCAGCAAGACGATCTCTATACCACTAATGCCGATTTGCGCATTTCGTCACCAGTAGTTCTTTATTTATCCGTCTACTTGGCTCTCGGTGGTTTTTGTCGCCTTATGCATGATCGGCGACCATTGATTTGGTTGCATGGAGTGTTGAAACAATGTGTCACTGTGCCCAGGTTTGCGTAGAGGGTAGCCTGGTAGCTGTAGCCCTCGAGTCCCCCTTGCGCCATGGACCACCCATTCAAGCATCACAAATCGGGTTGGATTGGCTCGTCCACTTGAGCATACCGCCACTAAAGCGAATCGTTGTCGATTCCCTACATATCGTCCGTTCACCACTCCTACCCTACCACCTCGGTTGCGTATCTACATCGAACCTGGACAGCGTAGAATAGCATAATAGTATTCTCCGCAGCGGCATAGCATGTCTGATATCGCCACCAATCTAAAGACCAAGACTCGACTCAGTCTCTTTGATTATAATTGTAGAGACAAGCAAGAACACATATCAATTCGAGCCGTGTTATATATCGGAGGCCAAGAGACAGAAAGCAATAATTACTTTGCTTATCTAGCGACCCCCGGGTGTGGTGTTTGCCAATCATGGCTGTTGCTTGTATGCATACAGGTGGGTTCACTCTTCAGTAGATTTGGCCCTATGTGTCGGGATGGCGTTGGCCTACCTATATTAAACACAAGGGTATCTGGTTAACCCCGGCCTCCACTTGTTCGATCTTCTACATCGACTCAGGAGTCATAAATAGTCTTGCTCCCTTCAAGCCTTTATTTCGCTGCTAGTGTTCTCTGTCATCTAGGCTCTTCACTTAGCAATTTGCCCTTGCTTACTATCAACTGATCCTTTGGTCCTGTCTCTCCTCTTGGCATGCTAATTCGATATGATTGACGACTTCTCAAAAATGGAACCTACAACTGCTCAGCGACAACTAATTGTAGATTCTTCGCTTCCCCTCCGCGTATTGCGACCTCATTCCTCCCAGCTAAATGTTAACCGCGCCGAAAGTAAACTTTCTCACATCAAAGCGGAGTGTACGACACGCCGCACATCCTTCCCGGGATCGCCATACTCACCGATAAGTGAGAGGTCCGGCTCCTCGTTCTCTCAGGGTTCCCCAGTACATCAATGGGAACTAATCAAGTCTGAACCGACACCGCCGCAGTCGCCACAGTCACATCATGAATTTGATAGTCTCTTCAAAATTGGCCTGGCACCACCCCGTGGGATCAAGCGAAGGTGTGACAGTCCAGATGAGGGCTGCAAGAAAATCAACACTTCACAAGTCAAGTTACCAGGCGTTCATAGCATCCTAACGCCTGCCAAAGTCGAGGGCCGTCGCATCGCCCCGCGGAATGAGGCCAGGTCACTGCCAGTATCACCCCATCCCAGTCCAGAGCCCAACAAAGAGTACACGCTCTCAAGCAAGCCAGCATCGTCGCCGCATGGAGACCCCATCGTTCAGTGGCTCAACTCAAGGAGGAAGGAGGCCGGTGATGAAAAGGGTCTCTTGTCGCAGCCGCGAGGTCTAGGGGAGGGAACCACTCTAAACATCAACTTGGATTTCCGCCCTCGACCACCAGTATTCTATCGTGAGAAACAACAGTACACTCCACAGCCCCGTAGCGGCTGTCAGCAATCCTACCAGCCACCCTCACGGAAGCCTTCGCCGCCTAGTGATACTCCACCAAAGCAGGGCCGCGCAAAGAGCAACAAGGCGCACAACAACATCAAGTATTCGATAGAAGAGACCGACTTCATACGGTTCAACAAGTACGAAATGAAGCTATCATGGGACGAGGGCAGGGCCGCCTTCCGAAAGAGGTTTCCCATGAGCCACCCCGATTGGGACCGCGATACTCAAGGTATCCAAGGCAATAACTACAGAGACAACCTGCACATGCCTTTCCTCTTGGACAGGGGGAGAAGGCTTGTCTTCCTAAAGAACGGCCACGTAAAGGCGACAGGAGTAAAGGTGCGGGATCAAGGCGAGGACAAGCCGTACTACGGCCTTACCTACCTATACCCCGAACGAGCCTTGACCTACGACTGGGTGCCGGACGACATCAAGCAGATGGCGGCGGAACTAGGTGAGTAGATGAAACCCCCCCTCTCTGCCATCTAGCCTGAGAACATATACTAACAATTACGTCCAGTCAAGGAACGTGTGCCCCAGAAGGAAGCAGCACGTCTCGACGCCCAAAGAAGGGGAGACTGGGTAGAAAAGGACGAGACGGGCCAATGTGCCTGCTGCCCCCAGCCCGACAGGGAGAGAGACGACCACAAGCGGTCGATGCCCCGCCGACGCTCTTTCGACACCGACGGCTACGCTCTCCCCATCAAGCGCGAGCGCCCCTCCAAGGTCACCAAGCTTCAGCGTCCCTCCAAGCTACGACGCTCTTCCATGAACATCCCGTTCAGCAGCTCCCAGATGAGAACTCCGTTATACAGCAGAAGCCAGGACTTTGATAGTGCAGGGAGCAGGCTTCGACAACTACATGTATAGAACATACTTAGGTATGCATCCTATATTGTTATTACTATATATGTTATATGCGACGGAGCACAAGACACATCCTTCTACGCACATAAGTGGGCGATGCAGGAATCATAGTGCAATAACGAGTATCTGGAAGGGATGGAGGTAATCATGTATCTTTGGAGGCGCACGGGTTCAATTATTTCCAGGGCGGCACGGCAGGGTGGTGTACTTAGGCAGGCAGGCATGGAAAAGGGCAAAATGGTATGGTATGGTATGGTATGGTATGGTTGGCAAAGGGAACATGGATATGGGAGGTATGGATGTGATATATTTTCGGGCGCAGGGGAACGAAACCAAATGACTGTAAACTCCTTTTTTCTTCTTCTCTCGGCTTGGAAACGGAACCGAACGGGGTTGTGATGGATGGATGGATGGATGGATGGATTGAGCGATGGATTTGGGACACGGATTAAATGAATGGTCATGGAACATGGATGGAATGCACTGTACTCCTATTTTCTATCTACATTAGATGGATAGGTATATACTACTTTTTCTTTTGTAGCGTTTACGTATGTATACCCTCTCGACCGCACGGTCCCGAAGTTTTTCAATATAGAAGGTACTTGCTTACCTTACTTACATTTATATATATATATATATACCTATCTACGCAATGTGTGTGATCCCGTGTTTCGTAGGTGTGTGGTCGGCGAGCCTTTTTTGTTTGTTTGTACTAGATGCGCAAACATTCATACCTACCATCCGACGCAAAGATAGAGTCGAAGCAGGGAGGCCTTTTTTTTTTTTTTTTTTTTTCTATTCTCGGTTGATCCGAAAGAACACCACTACATATATGCAACCACTCAACCTAAATTCGACGAGCTGAAAAACATGTACGTATGTATGTATGTATGTATGTATGTATGTATGTATACTAACAACATCATCGCTTACATACGTGTTGGTAATGATACCGATTTATTATCATCACACCCTAGGGAGTCTGAAGGTGCACTAGACGCCTGTCTATCGAGGATTGCATGTTGGTATATACCTAGTCGATGCAGCAGTATACCTTACCTAGCCTTACGTATGTGTTCCATCATACGGTGTAGAGGAGCCTCGGAAAGATATTAGATGTTGTTGGCTAAGATGGAACGCGATGTGATTTCATCAGAGACTGGTTCTGCTACGGGGCAGCCCATGCTACCCTACCCTATCCACTATCTACCACGACTTGGCGGCAAAGAGAAAGAAAGAAGTCAAAGTTTGCCTAGACGGTGCTTACCGCTCCAATGGAGCTGAATAGGTATCTAGGTAATTAGGTACATACCGTACCCATCGTATGTCCTCGAGGGCCATACATAGTATGGGCATACGTACTCGGACCAGTCGGAATTCACATGTAGATCGGGGATGGGTCCGATTAGGGCTACGGGCTACGGGCTGTATGTATGTTTGTTTGCTTGCTCAACCCCTGTTTATCCCCATACAGAGCTCGGCAAGGCCAAGGCAACCCCCCCTTTTTTTCTTTCCCTTTTCCTCCCTCGCGGGCTTGGTCATGCATACATATATGCCCGCAACGTAATAGTCATGGCCAAGCGTTTAACGCCGGGCTTAGCTACCAAGGTGTCGGGTCTTGCTGCAGACCTAACAGCAACGTTCCGCAGAACTCAAAAAAGTCTTCTTCTCGGATGCTAGCGCGGATTCTCGATGTCTTCGTTCCACAATATTTGCCGCGCGGTACTAATGTTTGATACCGATTCTTCGCGGTGACGTTCTCTTGTGCGAGGGACTCTTTAGAAGTCGTTGTTACGTCGGCCGATGTAGACTTTGAATCGGCCATCCTCGTTCAGGTGGTTGAAGTACGCCTCATCGGAATTATCCGGCTGGTTCATCGGATCGATTCCGTCTTCATCCTCCTTGCCTGAGTCATCACTGGCCTCCTCCTCATCGTCCAAATCGTACTCCTCGAGGTCAGAAGCGTTGCCAGTTCGGAATGAATAGGGGTTCTGGCCGAACTCGTCGTCGGAAGCGACTTCTTCGTCGGGGTAGTCAGCCGCGTAATAATTCTCCGCTGCGGGGGTCATTAGTTAAGAGTCTTGCGCAGGGGGGATGATATAATCTTGTGATACATACCATTCTCGTCTTCCTCGTCGTCTTGCTCCTCTTCGTCACTATCGGCACCCTCTGCGTAGAATAGCTCTAGATCGGGCTCTTGGTCAAACACGAGTACTCCGATGCTCTGAGGGGGCACGTGCTCTCCCATCTTGCTGGCGGGAATGCGCTCGTAGGTTTCGATGATGTAGTCGCTGGCGTCGCTATCGCTAATCTCGGCACCCGCATCCATCATCTCGCTGTCTACCTGGCCTCGCGCCTCCTCGGGATGTCGCTCCGCGTAGCGCTTGATCTGTTTCGGCGCGTACTTGTACTTGGACTTGGCGGACGATTGCTTCTGATCCTCTTCCGCCTTCTGAAGGTTAAGGCCGATTTGCGCCATGGCGAATGAGTTCATCTCCTCCGTGAGCTTGTCCATGTCGACATTCCAGCGCTCCGTCAAGGATACGGGAAGCTCCGCCTTGAATTGCTGATTGTCCTTCTTGGCACCGTTCTCAGCACCTTTCTTCTGGTATTTCGAAATACCGGGTTTCTTGAGCTTTCTAGGCGCGTCGTTGTCCATGTTCACGTCCATCCGTCTTGGCGCGACGGTGTCGGTAGCGGCTTGGAGGTTCTTAAGGTGTTTAGTGGATATGCGCTTGATCTTGCGCTCTACGAATAAGGCGGTCGCAGAGCGCTTCTTCGAGATGCCTCCGTTCGATCGACCTGGTTGTGGTGGAGTTGCGAGTAGCGTGTCCTTTCTTGACATGTGGAAGCGTCGGGGTTCAGACGCGGGACCATCAGGGTCGGCAGAAATTGTCGGGGAGACATTGGCTTGTTTATTGTTGGCACCATTCTCGCTAGGTTGGCTTCTGTTGCTTGTGTCCGGGGTCTCAGGGCTCTCAGGCTTCAGGGTCTGCTTGGTTGGCTGAGAGATGTGGATGACGGGCTTCTGTACCTGGGAAGGGATGTTCTCGGCGAACGTAGGTCGTTCTTCTTGTCGCTGATAGACGAAGGCCTCGGTTCGATGTCTCTTGTTCTCCTGGACACCTGCGAGAAAGGTTAGCTATCTTCTCTTTGGGGTATGATCAAATGCGACAAGCATGGGCTATGCGACAATGACTTACGAAGAAAGGAGACAGGAGCCTCCTCAGTGGCCTTTCGCTTGACGCGAATTAACTGCGGCGGCACAGACATGGCGACAAGCAGTAGATATCAATTTGGAATATTCGATACCGATGTGAGACGGTTTTGCTTTGACGTCAAAGTTGATTGTAGGATGTTTCCGCGAAGAATTATTCCAGAGTTATTCTACGCGGGGCAAGTTATGCGACCAATTACTTTTTGTGTTACCAACTTCGTCAGCTTTAGAAGCTTGAATAAAAAGAGGACCCACCAAAGCTTTTACCGCCTGGCAGAATTGCGGGGAGCTGTTTAACTCTATATCGATAAGCAGCAGTTGGAGTGGGGACCAGGACCAGGGGACTTGGGGTTGATCCGAAGCTTCGAGGAAATATGGAAAGTACAAAGGAACATTGGTAAAAAGGCAAGAGACGAGGACCGTTTGCTCCGTCTGTCCGTTCACATTTCCTCCTACATCATTATTTTCTCATTCATTCCGTAATCTCAACAATTCTTCAACATAACTCCGCCATTGCTTCTCGCCCGAGTCAAGAAGAGGAACCCTTTTCTCCACGTCTCTCCACTTCCCCATCTTCAACCAGTCCTGTTTAACTTTGAACTAGAAGTCTAGTGCGGCGTAGTTCGCATCGGTGTGTATTCCCGTGGCTCTTCAACCTTTGTCAACTCATACGCCGTACAGCTCTTGAAGTTGGCCAGCTCACTCATACACACCTTTCTCCATATGCAGATACTGCTTTTGGCGTGTCCACCATATGTACAATGTAAAGGGGTCTGGTCTCTCAAGCTTCCTCCGACACACGGAAGTTAATATTTCCTCAACTAATAAATGTATTCACACACCATCAAGAAATAACAACCCTCTTTGGAAATTTATGGGCTTATATCCCGCAAATTGGGGGCGGCTGAGCTGCATAAGATCCTTGGCTTGAACAAAGGTCGGTTCGTCCCAGTGGCGATCACTAGATGGAACGATCTAGACAGGCCGTAAAGTATGCGTCAGGACGACGCAGCTGGTCTGAATAAGGGTCATCATGCCATTGGCAGGTAGGTAGATAACTATCTCTCGTATGATGCCACGACCCTTCGAATTCCATCTACAGACATTTTATTGGTGTTGATCTTTTTGGAAGAATCTATTTGATTTTCCTGTCTCAACTCCTTTAAACAGAATCATCGCTACCATCTTGTTGAACATTTCTCGGTCTATCCCATACACCTGGCGATAGAACATTCAGTTAAGGGATAAACAAGGCAAAGTGAGGCCCAAATAATTGCATCAAAGCCTTGAGTTTAACAATCCACTATTAACTCTCTGGTTTATTCCAACCACCCCTGAACTCTTACCTCCCTTACCTACCTTATCTAAGTTCGTGCTGCTACTGCAGTGTAAGAAGCGGCAGTCAGGATTAACTAATGGCCCTAAAGCCACATTCAACATTCTAGAATTTCCCCCGCCTCATGTATGCCGATATCGATCCTACACTTAGCGAACCGACTATCTTACACTCGGTCGACCCTCGACAAACCTCGCTCTGTCATGAACTCGTAATATTTCACAAACTAGCATCTATCTCGCCCAACATGCCTCGTCAAAAAGTCCCAATTACCTTCACATACCAGAAAAAGGGTACCATTCCTCCCATGTACGTGGCAGGATCCTTTTCTGACCCGCCGTGGGATCCACAAGAGATGGATGTTTTGATTGATCAGCACGGGAACAATGTCTTCACCAAGATGGTATTGGTTGACGACGGCTCCGAGATCCAATACAAGTTTCGGATAGGACCGGGAAACTGGTGGGCCTTG
This sequence comes from Hypoxylon sp. CI-4A, assembly GCA_002120315.1. NCBI lineage: Eukaryota > Fungi > Ascomycota > Sordariomycetes > Xylariales > Hypoxylaceae > Hypoxylon > Hypoxylon sp. CI-4A. Next base: position 242,498 of record KZ111526.1, read on the forward strand.
GATGAAAATGCGGATACAGGTAAGTATCCTGTCTATTCCGATTATCCACCTAGATCACAGCTTCAAGTTCTAACCATTGATCGTAAGCCACGGATGAACTGGGGAATACGAACAATGTCCTCAGGGTCTCAATCAATGGCCCCCAAGCAAAACCCAATGTGCCAACTCCTCGCATTGACGAATTGAAAAGCTCTACTAGCGATGGTGGTCAAACCCCTGACATGGCAGCGGCCGCTGCTGAAGTGGCCGACTCGGCACGCTTCCTAGATCCCGAGCCCACCGAGCCTGAGATTCCGGATGACGAAGCAGGAAGAATAGGCAGTCGGCGAATGTCAAACACTCCAATTAGTGAAGTTGTTCAGACAGCTATAGAGGTCGCCACTACTGCCGCTACGCTGGATGTCCAAGATTCAATTTCGGATGAAGAGATTGACGGCGAAGAGGGCGAATGCCCTGTGTTTTCGCACGAATTCATCGGGCCCTCTTGCCATGAAAAGCAGACAAACCCTGACAAGGCCACGAGCAGCCAGCGAGAAAGCAAGACTGTCTCGGAAACTGACAATCCAGCTATTGAGGCTGAAGACCAGGATTTTGATGACCCTCGACTAGAGTCATTCCCTTCGTCCAACCGCGAATCTATTATAGCAGCTGTGCGACGTATTTCAACAAGCATAGATGCTGATCGATCCGTAATTGAAGGGATTCCTCTGTCACCTATTATACCCGTCTTCCAGAATTCAAAGACTGTCGGCTCCCTTGAGGATTTGAGTGTATCACCAAGTTCACTAGATGCTCCCTCGAAAAAGAATGACAATCTTCGACCCGAGTTTGCTATTAAGCGGCCTAACTCCAGTCGCCCGAAGGCTAGAACACAGTCAATAAACTCCCTGGGTTCAATCACCGAAGATGATAAACATCCTGTCGATAAAATAGATGGAGGGCTGGATGAAGCTGAAACTCTATATGTTCAGCACCCTGGGCCTTCATGGGGCGCCGTCCCCGAAATTGCCGTGAACGCCGAGGACACAGACGAAGGTATCTCGATGAAGATTGATTCTGAGGATGTAAGAGGGGAGCTTCAAGAGTGTTTGCCTTTCACCTCGGCATCGGCTATTTCGTCTAACAGTAGCGTTGCATCGATCAACGAGTCAAGTTCAAAGGAACCTACAGCAATATTAGAGGGTGACGCAAACGTTCATATCGATAACAACGACGCTCCAATTACAGCTACTCTATTCGATACTTCTAAGGATAGTCCTACCGCCACTGCACGCCAGACTCCCGGTAACTACATCGAAAGTAATAGTTCTAATGTGGAGATCATAAGCGGAGGGGAACGAGGATCGACATCCGTTGACGCTGGCAATCGATCAGAATTACGGAAACGAAATGCCGACAGACCAGCTACACCTCCTTCGGCACGCTACATCCAGAGTTCTAATAGGTTCCAAGACTGGCTCGATACGTGCTTACGAGTTGTATTTATGAGATGGATCGGGGGACTAGCCGCGTGGTTATATAGCCGCAGACACAGAACGTAAGCCATTCTCAATTCAGACCTGTGCTGCCCAAGCTTTAATTTTGACTAACATGAATCCAGGCTGATGGCTGCTGGTACGGCCGCGGTGGTTGTAGGGCTCGGGGTGTTGTGGCAAAGTCCCAGCAATCCAATACGCTTGTAAGAGATGTTAGGACTCCTACGCGAGGCGAAGCTAGCCTACACTATTCGAGATAGATTCCTTACGTTATATTCTTCCTAGGTCCTTGAGTCATACGAGATACATGAGGCGCCTCCTAATATGTACATACTTTTACCCTAGGTTGCAGTTTTTTCGGGCCGTTTTATGAGTATATTTATCTAGTATGAATACATACTTGGTCTACCTTTTCCCTTAATAACAGGACAGTGGTGTGGCTATATGCATTAGGAGGTAGCAAACATCCATGGATGCTCATTCGAACCACCAAAGAGCGTAATTCGGACCGAGCCTTCACATTCGCACATACCTACCCGAGGTATTCTATTCTGTAACGATCTCTCTCGACCTGAGTACGAAGAGCCCCAAAATTCCTGCAGATTTCCTCCTTTTATTCTCGGCCATGTCCGTTCTCATATACACTTGTGTTACTGTTGGTTCGTACGATTACCCGAATAGGTCTCTCTGCCCGCCTCGGTTCGCACTAGACTAGATGTACGTAATAATACCTACATAGCCACAGCAGCCCAGCCGTAAGCAGAACCAAGTTCTCGGGTCCACGATCCCGTATTCCAGGACAACAAACTTTCCGGACTACCTAATTAGAATTTTAACCGAGCTTTCTTGCCTGCCTGGTAATAGTACTATATAGCTGAAATAGGTATCTACGTAGGTACCTAAGGTAGGAATCCACACAGTAAACCGCAGAATCTGTATGCATGCATACCTCTTCTGCGGCGCGCGGCGACGGCCCGAGGGGGAACTGCGGCATGGCATGCGGTGCGACGGCTCGTCACATCACGTCGCGTAACGAAACCTGGCTGCCTGGTAGCGTAGTGCAAACCCAATGGTATGGAATGAAAAAAAAATCATGTTGCCTGTTGCCGCCTCCGACAACTTGTACCGAGTCTATATGTACGAGCAACCGGCCCGAATTTTATTAACGGACCGAAGTTGGATTGGCGGCGACGCCGTGGGCTTGCATGCTACATACATGTAAGTCATGTTGGAAATGTCACGTCTACACGTGGGTTGAGGAGATAGAGGCAATGGAGGGGTGTGTTGGGAGGTTGGAAGGTGGGAGTGAGATTAGGCGTTGTTTCATTAGGTATGTTCCGTTTGTTCTGGGAGTCTTCTAGAGTGTTGTTGGTCTATAACCGTGTTATAGGGCTGTAGGTTAGAAGTAGTCGTGTATTTCGCTTGCGGAAATGAAAGGCTCTTGTGGTAGGTATTCGGTCTGTTATTGCTTGCTGTAAGAATGTGTTGACAGATGGTAACAAGGCTTAATGTAAACCATCGTACCAGAAGATATATGTAAAACCAATTAGTCGACAACAACGGGATTATTCCCCAATTCGAAACAGATCTGAATATAATACATATATCGAATAGTCCGATCAGAGTCTAAGTCTATCGATCTAGCAACCCTTACATCTAGATACCTGTTATACACATAGTTCTACAACGTGAAACAATCTACCAAGTCTGCGGGCCAAACGTCTGCCCCGGCGGCAGCACGACCTGCACAGCCTTGCCCTGGTAATCCATGGTCGAGGTGACAACGTCATTGCCCCACCACCGCGGCGCCTCGATGTCGTGCAGCGTGAACACGAAGAAGATGACCAGCGTGCCGAGCGCGAGGCCCAGGTCGAGGCCGGCGGACGTGAGGTAGTTCAGCCGGCTCCACCACCGGAAGTGCCGCTTCTTGATCACGTGCTGGAAGACGTAGCCGACGGCGCCCCAGGACAGATAGTTGAGGGGCGTGGCCGGCGGGATGGACCCCGCGCCGCCGAAGATCAGGGGCGCCATCAGGTACCTGGCCGGCGAGTCGGGCCAGCGCTTCGCCGCGAACCAGAATAGTATGGGCGTGATGGCGCCGACCACGAAGAAGACCAGGAGGCCCGAGTAGATTTGGCCTGGGGAGAAGACGCGCGAAGGGCCGATTAGACCCCATATTACGGAGGCTGAGGGGATTTGGTTAGCAGGAGGATACTTCTTGTGGTAGGGAAAACAAGCTTGGTCGAAAATAAGGGGCAAGTGGAATATGTACCTGAGAAGAAGACCCGACCTCCGGGACATGTAAATCGCTGCGGCTGCGTCAAGTCACAGATGCCCTCGATATTCCCAAGCGCAAAGTTGAGAACGGCGATCTGGATGAAACATGAGAAGGTCGTGGCGACGACCTGAGCCGCGAACATAGTTCGGGGAGGAATCTTCATGTAATGCCCAAATTTGAGGTCGGATACAAATCTCAGGGCTTGCGACCTGTAACTAGTTAGATACGGTTCCACTACCGGAACCCGTTTTAACACTTACATTGTAATGTACCCGTATGTCTTAAAACTTCAAAGGCATAAATTAGTACTGGACGCAAAGGGGGGAGTAGAGAGAAAGCGAAGACTTTAACTCACAGCATAAGGGCTAGAGGGCGACCAGGCTGGATATAACCATATATGAATTCGGTCAAGACATTCAGGCCAATCTGGTGGTTCGTCACGGCCTCGATAATGCCGATTGGCAGCGAGAATGCAAAGGAAATCCCCACTGCTAGCAAGAAAGCCCACCATGTCAGGTTGGTTGGATATGCTAAGACTGAGACAAACCCGAGCGCAAGCACCTGCAACGTGAATCAATCTTAGATCTCCCGAAGTAACATGCGACGAAGGGGTACTAACAATAGCAAATAGAGAGAAATACCACCATGATGGCGCTTCCTTGTACTTCTGCATCAGCTTCATATGTACTATAATACGACAAAGTCAGCAATTCTATTTAGTTCAGGTGTAGTTTATTAGATGGGTATACGTACTGTCCGGCTTCTCATTAGTACTATTCTTATACTGGGCCCAGATAGTCTTGCTGTGATGAAGATAGGTATATACCATCAAAGCAGTGATAGCGGCGAATGAGAGCCCGTAGGATAGGGCGAAGGCAGTACTACACATTGCGTAAGCTAGGTTCACGAGTATGGACTGAATAGCCATCAGACCTTATAAAAAGCGGCGAGTATGCCTTGTATGCCTCTACGTCGAGGGTGAACTCGGGGGTCAGTACGCGGGAAACGTCGTATGCTGCGCCCGTATTGTCATAGGTAGACGAGTCGCTCATAGGCAGAAATTGAGCGTACCATACTCCCGTATAATGGACGAACGTAGCCATAATAATATAAAACGACACTACGCCGATCATGGTGTTTGCAATAGCATGCCTACACATTGTTAACGGATGATATTATCACTAGGCTAGAACAGGGTGGTTACGAACCATGGGTATACGAGAGGCGATCCGATATATCCTGCAATTTGCGTCCAGTCAAAGGTGATGGGCAGTAGTGACAAGCCAGTCATGCCGCCGAACAGTTGATTGACTATAGGGCTTTGAGGATACATCCATGTGGCAAAGGCAAATACGCTTAAGAATTGCGCGAAATAGCCCGGGATAAAGTAATACACAGCAGAAATAACAGTTACAATAGCGAACCATCTATATCTCGGCATGCGTCCGCCTATGACAGAAGGGTCTGACACTTGATGCTTCTCGTACATGGCGTTCATGAGCGCAACAGCAACTAGATTACCAGGCCATATCATAGATGCCGGGTACACTAAAAGGTCAGAGAGGTAAGTATCTGGATATGTGAATCTAAACTTACCTAGAAACTTGCGCATCATTCCCGCGATTCCATAGCCCAAAGATTGCGTAGAAATTGTTAATATAAGCTGAAATAGAATACCGAAGTCTTGCTTATAGAAAACGACCTGGGCAAGAATAATATCGGTAGCATAGGCCACAGAAAAGGAGACGCCAGCCATAACCACGATAATGGAGTGCTCCTTGATATTGAACGGACCGGGGTTCAGATCTGCCGTGAGACCGAATAAACCAATTCGTCTTTCCGGCATGACTTTCTCCCAAGCACGGCCAAGAGGCCAGGCTATGATCTGGGCGATCAGCGCCCCCAAGCCGATCGCAGGCTGCCTCAGGGAGAAAAGAGTGTTCACCGACGAGCCCATGAGAACCAAGGTCAGGCCAATCGTCCACGCTCGAATCGTGTTACACGGCAGATCCTCATCGTAATTACGCACCGCAGCTCGAACCTCTTCGTAAGGCGAGTTTTCCTCATTTGCCTTGGAGGCAGCCTCATCGTCAAATGAAGCCACGCTACCCGAATCCATTCGATGCAGTTCTATGTCTTCCCCCTCTGGAAGATTGGGGTCTAGCAGCCGGTCCTGCTCTTCACCCTCCTCGTAGTCGTCATCGTTCCGGTCGCTGGTGTCATCCCAATTATCCCAATCATTAGAATGACGCTTCGAGTTATCAACAGCGCCATCGCTTGAGCGGGTAGTATGAGAATGGTCTTCGGATTCCCTTGACCGGTGTCTTAATTCCACTGCGCTTTCTTCTAGATCCGAATCGTATCCAGCCGTGCCGGACGGCTCTGACGGGGAATTCTTGCCCATTTTGATATATGACGCGAATCTGGTTTTATACGTCTACAATTATGAAATGAAGATAAGATGGAATTTGGTGAGATGCCCAATTGGGGATTTTTCTATGTCCCAATTGTATGTTCACGGATCGGCCGTGAGGGTTAGGGTAAGTGGTGAGCCATACACGCGTCGCAATTAAACCATTGTTCGTTGACGCGAGCTTATTGACGTTAGATTTCGAACTGATTAATATCAGTTAGAATCCGAAGTTTGAATATTCTTGCTTTTGTATGATTTAAGATGAATTGTGGTGTTTGGTTTGAAACGTGTTCGAATTTTTAGCCTTTGCGTTGCCGTGGTCCTGCAGCTTATCTTAGATGTGTCAGATTTGAGATCATGGATGATCGAACCCTGGTAAATCTAGACCACCTTATTTGGTTCAGGGTTGTCGTTATTCGAAGCAATTGATTCAGTAAAAGAAAAAGATAGATGCAACTAATAAGTGCAGCAGCAGCGGTGGTTGGAATTGCAACTCCCTAACCTCCTAACTAAATTTAGCCTTTAGGTCATAGCTGAAGACATCCATGCCGCGTGGCATTAAACCGGGCATCTGGGACCCTATGCCGCTTGCCGCATCCCGCTGCAAGTTTAGCGGGTCGATAATCTGCACCAATAAAACAGACTCGGTTAACTTCATAATCGCGTAATTAACTCCCGTCGTCTTATCCGTGATTACATATGTTGCATTAATTGCACAACGACAGCATCAAATCAAACGGCTCAAACTAAAAAAAGATCAATCTCGTCCAAAAAATAAGATAGCTCAGGGAATCCTGGTTATGGCAAAGAATGCGCCGAGTTGTCGTCACAGGCCTTGGTGCAGTCACACCTCTAGGCGTCGGTGTTCGACATACGTGGAATAGGTTGATCACCGGACACTCTGGCATCGTGAGCGTTGCAGACTTTGAGCCGCAGAAAAGATGGCGCGAACTCACGAGCACCGTGGCTGGTATTGTTCCCAAGTCGGGTACTAGTGAAGGCCAATGGCGACCAGACGACTGGGTGACTGCGGCAGATCAAAGACGAATGTCTACTTTTACTCAATATGCAATCGCCGCAACAGATATGGCACTCGAGGATGCTGCGTGGAAACCACAAAAACAAGAGCACCTGGAAGCGACTGGTGTCTGTCTCGGAAGTGGAATCGGAAATTTAGATGAACTTTACAATACCAGTCTTGCGTACGAACAAGGGGTAAGATTCGGTGCATCAACATGTAAAGAAAAAAAAATATGTTATAATAGTTGCTAATGTGTCTTATAGGGCTATAAAAAAGTGTCTCCCTTATTCGTGCCAAAGATTCTCATCAATCTGGCAGCAGGTCATATTGCTATGAGAAACGGATTTCAGGGCCCTAACCATGCGGCAACCACAGCTTGTACTACGGGGGCACACTCCATCGGAGATGCATCGCGTTTTATTGCATTTGGGGATGCCGATGTCATGGTGGCTGGAGGCGCCGAGTCCTGCATTCACCCCCTCACCTTCGCGGGATTTGGCAGATCTCGATCGTTATCCACCGCCTTTAACGATGATCCCTCTTCGAGCTGCCGCCCCTTTGATCGTCAACGAAATGGGTTCGTCGTTGCTGAAGGCGCAGCCGTTGTCGTTCTAGAAGAACTAGAACATGCCATGTCTAGGGGCGCTCGCATCTATGCCGAGCTGAAAGGATATGGGAGCAGTGGCGATGCTCACCACATGACAGCTCCACGCGAAGATGGGTCTGGGGCATATCTTTCTATGAAGAAGGCTTTGAAGCTTGCCGGAATTAAGCCCAGTCAAGTCGATTATATCAATGCACATGCGACCAGCACTCCGGTTGGCGATATAGCTGAAGCTCTTGCGATTAGGTCTCTTATGATGGGCGAGGAAGGCTGTTCAGACGAAAGTTGCATTGCGGTTAGCAGCACTAAAGGATCCATTGGCCACCTCCTAGGTGCTTCTGGTGCAATTGAAGCTATCTTTACAATTTTGGCTATAACCGAGGTGAGTTTCAGCCCGTAGCCTATGAGATCTCACTGTCATTAACTGCTAGACAGAACATTCTTCCCCCAACACTAAATCTAACCGACCCTGATGTTGAACCTCAGTTCAATTATGTTCCCCTGGAAGCCCAGGAGAAGGAGGTCAAAGTTGCTCTATCGAACAGCTTTGGTTTTGGAGGTACCAACGCGACTTTGGTCTTTTCTCAATTTACTTGAATACTACCAGGCATTTGTGTAATACTATACACTTAGAATAACTCCTATCTATACCTTTATATCTATTAGTGATTCATTACCCTCCAAGGAATTCATGGGTTCAAAGCAGCTGTAGATAGGTACATCGTACATGTACCCGCTTTCAGATCCCTGTCGCAGATCCCGATTTGGAGCAGGGGTCCAAGCTTTTCACTTTTTTAATTTTTGATCTTTCTCTGACGCGCGCATTTCAATGACGTTTAGGAAGCCGAAATTCGAATAGCTAGGTAAAAGCTAGAGTTTCTCAACCGTGCAACGCCGACCGCTATATATCGCCTCGCACATTTGAAAATTAAGACAACAAATGGCGTGCCGAAGTTGCAGAAGGCAGCTTGCGCTGCTAATCCGACAAGCAACCACCGCCACCGAAATCCAAAATGCATCCGCCATGCGACACCTCGTCATCCCTAGCGCCCCTCGTTTGGACCAGAGACGGAATTTCGGGGGCACGCCTCGCCAACCAGCCATTCGCGATACAATCCAAAGACTATTTCAGAGATCGGCCGAGCCCTACCGTGTCGTGCAAGCTACGGAGGACATATACAAGGTCTGCGCTCGCGAGGCGCTTTACACGATCCCCGATAAGGACCGAAGAGCCGGGACGATACAGAAGACGGAGGAGGGCGAGGATATAGGAGAAGGGAAGACGATGTGGCACGAGGGTAATTGACACCTACCTACCTACCTTTCATATACACCCAAGCAACTAGATACCTAGATCCCACGAATTGTCACTAACACGGGCCTCTTCCGCACTCTCCAGACTTCCACCTCCCGCCCACCTTCAGCACATGGTCGCAAGTGACCATGCTGCACATGTACCTAGTCTTCGCCCGCCTCCGGAACCTAGAGCTGGAGGCGGCGCGGTCGTGGCAGCGGCAGCTGGTCGACCACTTCTTCTTCGACGCGGAGGAGAAGATGGACCTGACGCACGGCATCGGCTCGCGCGGGCTGCGGCACCGGTACCTCAAGGACCTGTTCGTGCAGTGGCGCGGCGCCATCGCCGCGTACGACGAGGGCGTCGTCAAGGGCGACCCCGTGCTCGCCGCCGCCGTCTGGCGGAATGTGTTCAAGGCCCGCGAGGATGTTGACGCCCGCGCGCTCGCCGCCGTCGTCAGCTGGATGCGGCTGTGCCTCAAGATGCTCGATCAGATCCCCGACGAGGCCCTGTACTACCAGGCCCAGGCCGTGTTCAAGTGGCCCGCGAAGAACGAGCTTGCGGTGGTGGATAAGCCGACGAGGGAGCTGGAGGGGCAGTTGGTGCAGGAGACTCCTTTGTTGTAGAAGGTGGTGGGCTGGTTGTCAATGGGGATATCGCTTCGTATCATCATTTTGAATGTGCAGCAGCAAGCTGGTTTAGCATAGAAACCAAGTGCAGCAAAGGCTTCATCCATAAAGCAAGCCCGTATAGTAGAAGCCTGTCAGTCTCGTTCAGAGACCACAAAGTGTACCTACATAGATGTACAACAAACAACAATACGTAAAAGTAAAAGGTAAAAAAATAATAATAATAAAATACTAAGCTTCCCTCTCCCACATCTCAAACTCGTACCTCGTCCCACTCTCCTCCTGCACCCCCTCCGGTACCGTCTCCCCCGTCCAAGCATCCAGCTCACCCTTGGACCTCCTGACCCAACAACCCTCATCCTTCTCCTCCTCCTTCAAAGCAGCCGGGAAGAAAGTATCGCACTCAAACGCCGGCTCCCAAACCCTCGTCAGCAGCACCCGCCGCGCAGCCGGCAGCTCCAGCGCGGCGCCGTAGATCTGCGCGCCGCCGATGACAAACGCCCGCCCGACCCTCGCGGTCTGGAGCTGAGTCAGAGCCTGCTCGAGCGACGCCACGCGAACGGGGCCTTCTCCCGGTTGCTGCGTCGCTGCCACTGCCACGCCCTCTCTCTCTCCCTCTCCCTCCTCGACGTCCTGCGCATGCGATCGACTGACAACAATGTTCAGCCTGCCCTTCAGCGGGCGGAAGCGGGTCGGTATGCTGTCCCAGGTCTTGCGACCCATGATGACGGCGTTCATGGTCGCAGGCGTGGTCGTCGTCGTCGTCGTCGTTGGAGTAGGCTGCTGCGGGAGGCGCTTGGTCACGCGCGCGAAGTAGGCCATTTCTTTCTTGAGGCCTGTCCACGGCAGCGTGCCGTTTAGTCCGATGCCCATGCTGCGCGTGGCGGCCACGATGAGCGTGAGCTCGGGTGGCAGCGGCATCTCCGTTGTTGCGGATGGTGGGTTGTCTGACATCTAGTATATGTCTTTTTTTCTTTGGTTTTTTGCCCCTGGGTTTTTAGACAGCTGTGCGATTGAATATTTTGGAGATCAGATTTGTTTATAATATTTGTGAAGTTAGAGATCAAAAAATCAAGTGATGAGTTAAATGTTAAGAACTAGTGGTTGAAAATTATGAGTTTGAATTTGGAGATTTTTATATTTTTTATTTTTTGCGAAAGTGGCATCTCGACTATGCAAAATCCCTTACTTACACTGTCCGCGTATCTCATCTCAGATACCAGATCCTAAGAAAAAAAGTTTGTTGCAAAAAGATTTATGATATAATTTATATAGAGGCAGACATATAAAAATATGGTAAGAATGCAAGACAGACATTCACGAGGCAGAGATAGATTCTATTATTGAGAGACTACAACACCAAATTTTTCTTGCTTCGGCCTTCAGCTCCAGACACCATAATCTATCATGGTAACAGAATTTGCATCCATCTATTTAAGGAACAGTATAGTAAACCGCGGTCGTTCATAAGCTTACTACTTATCAGACGTACAATAAATGCAGCAACTCAAGAAGTCTAAGAGGAAGGGAATCATGAATAAATTCAGATCTGCAAACGTCTAGGTAGCTCGTGCTTGGGTATCAGATACCTGTCTGATAACCGATCTATCACACACCCGTCGTGTGATGATGCATTAGATGCACATGTCTCATACCCACTCATCATCACTCTAGCTTAGATTAATAATGTCATCAACCGAACACGTAACATTCGTAAGTCGCTGGTGGACCTTATAGCTTATTGTATCTTTTCTCGCCCATTTTTGACCTGTTCATCCCTCACAGCTCGCCAGATCCACGAGACACCTCACTCCGCTGCCCATCACGCAGACTTTATAGGAATCCGCGACGGGGGAAGCTGACGCCTTCTACGGCGGCATTGTCTGTGAACCAACTGCATCGCTCCCCCGTTGCTTCGTTGACGAGCGCGCATGGAAGTCCATTTCCTTGTTCGAATATTTCCTTCATAATCTCCTTCTTTCCACCACCTGTGGCAACAAAGGCGACTTTGACGGCGTGTGTAACGACCGGGAGAGTCAAGGTAATTCGTCGAGGCGGCGGCTTGGGCGAATCCTCGATAGGTGCAACCCAAGCATCGGTCTCGCGGAGGAGCGGGTGGCCGGGGAACAGACTGCAGGTGTGTCCATCTGGCCCAGAGCCCAGGAGTAGTAGGTCGAAGATGGGAAGCTTGACAGAGTCGCCCTTTGCGAACGAGCCGACTAATCTTTTCTCGTATTGGTCGGCAAGTTCCTGCGTGTCCTCCAGGTACTGAGTGTCAATTGGATGTATAATTGGCTGGCCCAACTGGGTGGGAATTCTGTCCAATAATTCCTTCTTCAATAGTCCATAGTTGCTATCCTCGTGGTCCAGAGGAACGGCTCTCTCGTCGGCGAAAAATATCTCCCATTTGTCGAACCTAACCGTATCTTCTTCAGATTTAGGATCTGCAAGGAGAGCTTGCGCAAGGGTCTTGGGAAGCGAGCCACCCGAAACGGCGACTTTGAAAACATCATGACGTGTAATGCCAGCATTTTGGCATGTGATGATGTAGGATCGTAGGGCGGGTGCGAGAGCCTCGACGTCGTTAAACGCGAATAGATTGGGCTGTTTTCCCGGCATGGTGAATCGTTCCAGAATGTAACTCTAAATGCCTATGAAGACAAAGATGAGTTACTGATTTAAATAAAAAAGTAAAGTGTTGCTGGATTGGAAGGGAGTTCTAAGTTATTGTTTGCGGCCGATGGTGGGGTAGTAGGTAAGGTGTATGTAGGTGAGACAAAAGCAGCTTGAAGAGTGATTTTTTTTCAGGAACTGGGACTGGCTTTACCGTACCTGTGTAAGTAAATTTAGATACTTATTGTTAAAAGCCTGAAATTCGATGGTAAGAAATCGGGTCAAGTATCGGTAAGGCGAACAGCGGTCAGCAATCGCCTAATGTTGGGTATCTTATGTGGTATGTATTGTATTTCCGAAAGAATGTGAATTTCGATCAGACGCTTCTGTGACGCTGACGATGCCAGACTTAAGGGTTGATATCAAAGACCCAAATATCTGTCGTAGGCGGTGCCCACTCGTTATTAGAAGCCTATCCACTAGCTTCCTTGGCGTTGATCAATCGGTGATTTCGTGATTGGGCTGATAGGTCCCGTCAATTATCTACTATGCAGCTATGACAGAAAGAAAGACTAAATGTTGATATGCGAGATATCAGAATTGTTGCTTGGGTATAGAAGGTACAGCAGTATTATGCCTTTTGGGGGGATGACGAGACGACAAGAGGCACTGCCTATGGTGTCTAATCTCCTTCACATGTATGTAAGAAGAGGTTTAGTTTGTTGTAGATTTTAGGTTGTTGTGTCTTGGTGGCTTGGTTCGGCCTTGAAGCGAAGAGGATTAAAACGAAAAGAAAGTTATGGAGGGGTGATTGACGTAGGGCTTACTGATCTTGGATGGACCGGAGGGGCGGGACAGGGGGGAGGCTTGTAAGATAAGCGGACCTTGAGCTGTGAAAGATAGATAGATGGCTTGGCAGCCACTTTTATAAATTCAAGGCCAAGTCTTGGCATTTGCGTATGCTAGCGGAAGAGGGATGGGCTAAGGTAAAAATTGAAGAAATAAACAACGTTTTCGCGGACATACCGCAACGCTGGATAGATATACGAGATAATGGAGGAAAGAGGATTAATAGATGACCTTTTATTAATTTTTTCGATTTTTCTTGAGCCCGTAATTGAATTATTAAATTTGGTGTTTTGAATGCCAAGACTTGGCCTTGAATTTATAAAAGTGGCTGCTTGGTTGCTTGGATGGGCCTGATGGGCGTAGGTGGGGGTTCTGCGCAACATTCTTAACGCATCTTAGCAGGAACCCAGCCAGCCCAGTTCTGCCAGCTACACCCTATTTGATACCTAATCCTGCAAGGACCCAACGACCTAAAAACCCCACCACCACCAACCAACTTTTTTCTCTTCTTCACATCTATTAAGACGAAAAGTGAAAGAGTCGATGATGCTCACGACATATGATAATATCTTCCAGGTGTTTCCAGAATCGGAACCTAGTGTCCACTTGGAGTTAGCATGGCGATACCCCTTTAATCTATTTTCATCCAGACTCTTGCCAGCTCAACACCTATATAATCGAGGTAGTACGCGATGGAGCCGTCGGGTAGAACTAGTATCAATTTCACTCACGATTCCATTATTTGGTGGGGGTTTGCATCTCCCGGTTAAACTTGTCGAATTCTCTTCCGATCAGAAGAATGACAGGTCACCTGGTTCGGTGTAGAATCTATCAGTGATTCCTAACATAGGTACTCAGACAGGAACCTTTTTCAAGACGATTTATATCATCATCGTACAATTCGGCCGTGCTCGTTGACGAATTCACATGTTCCCCGCATTTCCGCGCCAGCCAGAGGGAGAAGTAGGGTTTCAATGCAGCGAATAGTATGTGTTATGTCTACAGCTTGTGACGTTGACCCCCTGGACAACATGACGGAAGGGTGTGGTAACCATGAAAGGCTCCCCAATTAAGGAATTCGAATTGCCACCCTTATCGCAAAACCCATCAGACTCGAGTCGCTAGCGACCAAAGCTGCAACGTGGTCGGACTGGGAAGAACTTGCAGAAGTCTGTTCGGTACTGCAATGCTGCTTGCAGATCCGGGTCGTCGGGTACCTTACGTGAATGAGTTCGCATCGATAATAAGAATTCGATGGTGTCTGATTAACTATTTTCCGCATCATTTCAGAATTTTGAAATTTTGAATATAAAGAAAACTAAAAGAGGAGCGTTAAGATATTGTATAAATTATTGAGGTCATGTTCGAAGAACGGGCACTATGTCAGTGGCGCCGGGAACGGACGGAACGGACCCGAAATAGTTGACTCAAAACACCGGGCTGCATGTTTAAGAACTTTAACTCCTCCAGTTATTTATCTTCTACTGTAGATCCGATAACGACAACAACAACAACATCCACGGCTCGACCTCATCAATCTTATAGACCAAGTTCTCCTACATCACATTTCCCCTTTTCCGCCTCCTGAGGCATTGTCAGAAGATGGCACAATCACCCAAGTACCTAAGTGGCGATTCTGCCGCAATCAATGAGTTTCTTGATAAATTCGACGTGCGTTATTTTCTTCAACGCCGCCAATTTTATTCAGTTTCGCAGTTTTAATCTTACTATTGCAACAGGTATTCCTACTCGATTGTGATGGTTAGAACAATTGATCAATCTTCCAGAGGACCCGAAGGCTGAAAATCTGTAGGGGTCTTATGGTCCGGAGACCACCTGTTCGATGGCATCGTTGAAACTCTGGAGATGCTGAGATCTAGAGGTAGGCCCGTGTGCACAGATAGGCGAACACAGCTAAATCCATGCAGGGAAGCGGGTTGTGTTTGTTACGAACAATTCCACCAAGTCTCGGCCCGACTATCAGAAGAAATTGACGGCCATGGGCATCCCCAGTAACGTTGAGGAAATCTTCGCTTCGGCTTACTCATCGGCTATCTACATTTCGCGCATCATGAAGTTACCGTCACCTAAGAACAAGGTGTTTGTCATCGGTGAGAGTGGTATCGAGTCCGAATTACGCACCGAGGGTGTGCCATTCATCGGCGGCACGGATCCGGCCCTGAGGCGGGACATTACACCCGAGGACTTTAGCGGACTTGCTGATGGTTCGCTGCTAGACCCAGAAGTTGGTGTCGTTCTGGCCGGACTGGACTTCCACATCAACTATCTGAAGCTGGCCATGGGCTTTCAGTATATTCGACGAGGGGCTAAATTCCTAGCGACGAATCTTGATAGTACGCTGCCTATGAACCACACCTTCTTCCCTGGCGCCGGATCCATCTCCATTCCCTTAGTCAACATGACTGGACAGACTCCGCTGGCTCTAGGGAAGCCTAGTCAAGCCATGATGGATGCGATCGAAGGGAAGTTCCAGTTGGACCGGGCACGAACCTGTATGGTCGGAGACAGACTGAATACCGACATCCAATTCGGGATTGAAGGGAAATTGGGTGGAACCTTGGCCGTGTTGACTGGTGTGAGCAAAAAGGAACATTGGGAGGTTGAAGATGCCGTGGCTGTCCCTGCTTTTTATGCCGATAAGCTAAGCGATCTCTTAGCTGCGAAGTCATAGCGATGGTATTTCCCATTAGTTTCCCCGTAATATTTATTCTTTATGATTATACAGATTTCTGCTTTATTATATACCTACCTACCTAGGTATCTCTTATACTACGAATAGAGAATAGACCAAAAAGACAGACAGGTCGACTAGGTACCTATTTGACTTACATAAACAGGGCACCTCCCTAGGACAAACTCATTATACTTGCCTCTCATAGTATCACTGCGGGTGACTCTATTCATGACGATCTCACAGCAACCCGTTTCTCGATACACAATACTATTAACCCCCTCTCGTAGGTAACTAAGAAGCTATGCGGGGAAGCCGGCAAATCGAGCCGTGATCCCTTCATCCAATAGCAACCACAGTTTCGGGTGGACAATGGAGAGCTCAACGTCGTTTTTGGCGACGAAAGTTGGAGCTGATGAGTTACGAGGGAACTGGTGACGATTAATAGGACCTCTTTGCCGAGGCGGGGACACGATACGGCTACATACGCCTATGTGGCATGACCCAATACCGAGCATCGTACTCTACAAGGTGCAGCTGAGTTATCGAATTTCTTATATTTACCTACATCTCCTCTTGCGATAATCCTTTGCACATTCCGACTAAAGCCAACCAACTTCCATACATTCGTAGTTGCCAAGTTAACTATCCTCGTACTCACCAAATAACCAAAACATATTTGGACAATCATGGCATCGCCACCAGCCCCCCTTACACAAGAACAGAAAGACTTCTTCCTGGAAAATGGCTACACCAAACTGACAAACTGCTTCACGCGCGAGCAAGCCGCCGAAGTAACAGAGGGGGTATGGACTCGTCTCGGCATGTCACCCACCGACAAAAAGACATGGACGAAGGAGCGCACCAACATGCCTTCGCACCGCACCTTTGATTGCGCGGACTTCGCGCCTAAGGCCGTATGTAAACTCATAAGTTGTTCATCTCCATTCACCTAAAAATCATAACTAACCTTTGCTACTAACTCAAGTGGGCCGCCATATGCGAGCTCTGCGGCGGCGAAGACCGCGTAAACCCCGAGTCCCGACAGTGGCGGGACTCGCTGATCGTGAACCTAGGCACGGCGGAGCGCGAAGGCAACCCGGTGCGGCCCAAGGACCTGACGACGTGGCACGTGGACGGCGACTTCTTCGTGCACTACCTGGACAGTCCCGAGCAGGGGCTCCTCGTGATCCCGCTGTTCACCGACGTCGTGCCGCAGGGCGGGGCCACGGTGATGTGCCCGCCGGCCATCCGGCGGGTCGCCGCGCGGCTGTACGCGCACCCGGACGGCGTGTCGCCGCGCATGGCGGCCCGCTCGCACCCGGACTACGCGCGCGGGGAGGAGCGCAACCTGGAGTGGTACGCGGACGTCGCGCGGAGCTGCGGCGCGGACGACGACGACGCTGCCGACTTCGTCGAGGCTATAGGCGACGTGGGCGACGTGTACCTCCTGCACCCGATGATGATGCACAGCGCAACGAGCAACGCGCGGCGCGCCGTGCGCATCATCACGAACCCGCCCGTCAGCATGCGGGAGCCGTTTTGCTTTGATCGCGAGAACGACGACGAGTACAGCCTTGTGGAGCGGAAGACGATGCGGGAGGTCGGTGGGCAGGAGAAGCTCAGGGGTTGGAAGATCACGATGCCCCGGGAACGGCTGGTGCCCGAGCGCGTGCGCATCCAGGAGGAGATGAAGCGCGAGGAGGTTCGGAGGTTGGAGGAGGAGCAGAAGCGGTTGAAGGCTGCTGCGCTGGCTGCTTGAGTCTTCCTTCCAACTTGGGTACCTACTTAGATGATAGTTGAATCACAGAAATAAAAATGACGAGATTGATCATGAATTTGGTAGTATTGATATGTTGAATGCACTTATATATATGACCCTTTTTCGACTTGTAAATCTTCCTTTGATCTTTATACAGTATCCCAAGCTATTAACCAGTATAGTGTTCATCGTACTTGTTTTAGAAGAACGTTTGAAGATGAGGTGCTGTTCGGACACGAGGTCTGCGTAAGCTTCCTTGGCCACAATATGTATCTAATATGGTAGATCGCCTCTATCTCTTCATGGACGTGGCCTTAGCCGTATTTCCATAGGTCCTTTCTTTCTAGACTAGAAGAGACTATATATGGTAGCATTTGTTCAACCACATCATCATCACAGGCTTTACCGGCTACTTCCCGTTATTTTCTTATCTGCCTTCAAGCTTCTTTTCCTTGACGAATGAAGAAGACAACAAGGCGAGGAACGCGAAGATAATAACAGGCAAGAAAGCCCAGCGCACGGCGAGAGCGTAGCATGAGCGTACGACGTCAGCAACTTCAGGCTCAAGACTTCGGATGTAATCAAGGCTCTGGCGGACACCCTCTTCTATCTCTTGAGCCCTGTCACTGTCGCCACCTAGTGACGAGGCTAGGCTTGTACGGAGAACTTGCTGGAGGACTGCTGTCGAGACACTGATTCCTATGGTCGAGCCCAGAGACCGAAATAGATATGAGCACGCCACAGCTACAGCAGTGTCGGAGGGTGTCGCGTTGGCGATAATGGCTATCAGGGTGCTCGTGATGGCTGCTACCATGTTAGCTCTTACCAAGCAAACTCCTCGTCACAAACAAGGGCGGATGAGATCAAAGGGGTAAAGTAAGGAGAGACGTACATAAACCACCACCGAACGCAAGAGGAGCAAATCCCACGACCGTCCCGGCAGTTGACTTCCAAACCGCGCCGGTGAAAGCAACCATAGGAACCACGCCTACGATCATGAGCGCGTAGCCAAGCACCGTAATCCAAAAGTACTTCCCAGTGCGGCGCATAATAAACCCACCGCCCAGCGATCCCGCAAGACCGAAGAACGTGCCGGGGATTAGCAGCACGCCAGAAACCAAAGCCGAGAGATTCATTGTAGCCTGGAAGAACAGTGGAATAAAGAACAGCACGCCCATCTGGGCGGCGACACCCCAGAAGTTGGCGCCGTACGCAGCCAGCAGCGGCGGATCCAGAATAACGTGCCCGGGTGCAAAAGGCTCCGAGGCGATTTTGTGTTCGATCAGGATGAACATAGCAAAGAGAAACGGCGTCAGCGCCAAAGGGATGATAGTGATCTTCTTATCCCAGCCCTCGTTGCTGCCGTTATCCAGCCCAAAGAGCAGCGTGAACGCGGCCGACACCAGCGCAAAGGCGCCTAAGAAATCAACGCGCGCGACCTTGGAAGTCCAATGCGAGTGCTCCGTCTTGGGCAGGTTCAGGACGAAGTAAACCGCGAACCACGCGGCCATGGCGATGGGGAACTGGCCGACAAACGCCCAGCGCCAGCCGACGCGGTCGGCTATCAGGCCGCCGACGGGGGCCCCCGAGGACATGCCGGCGGTGTACACGACGTTGATGTAGCCCTGCCAGACGCCGCGGTCGCGGAGGGAGACGATGTCGGTCATGAGGATGGTCACGACGGCGTTCATGCCGCCGCCGCCGACGCCGGCCACGGCGCGGGACACGCAGAGCTGCGTGATGTCCCGGGACAGCCCGCAGCCCAGACAGCCGAGGCCGAAGACGAAGTACGCGAACAGCAGCGACTCCTTGCGCCCGAAGATGTCCGACAGCTTGCCGTACAGCGGCTGGAAGGCCGTCAGCGTCAGAAAGTACGAGGTCGATATCCAGCTCGTCGAGTTCAGCGCGTTCAGGTCGCTGCCTATCTTGCCGTAGGTCGCGATGGTTAGCGTCTGGTCCGTGGCGACTAGGAATATCTGATGTTGCTGTTAGTCGTGCGAGTCTTCATGCTCGATATGTGGTACAATTGTGTGGTTTACATACACCAATGGCCAGAGCTGGTAGTAATGTTGTCATGTTTACGTTCAACTTCGGCGCTGCAGCAGCAGCAGCATCACCATCGTTGTCGTCACTGTCTACCTCGCCGGTTTCTACATCGGTCACATCGCCGGCGTCATTCACCGGCTTGGTCACGTCCGGGAACGTGCCATTGGACCGTATCTGGGCGGCGTTGCTGGCGGGGGAGGCGTTCGGTCCCAGCAGAGGGGCCGTCTCGCCTGCGGCCGGGCCCTCGGCGTGGATCGGGATTTTGGAAGACATTGGGCACGGGGAAATATATTACTCAAGGTCCCAAATTACTTAGCCTAAAAGCGTATGAAGAGACATGGATCCTCCCAACGCAAGATAAATGAAAATAGTATTGGATGCCTCCGATTCAAGGTCCGTTAAAGGATTCGGTCTCCCCTCTTCCTCTCCCGAAAGGCGGACAATAAAGATAATGGATATCTCTCTATCGGTGATTGGTAATACAAAATTCTACTATTGTCTGAGATACAGTGTGCCAATGTACAGTATCCAAACTATTTCGCACTAGATAACCAATCCTGTCATTCATATCTTAATCTCATCTTGCAGCGATGAACGATTAATTTGATAATTTGTTGCAATTCTATTTATAATAGGAATACAGAGAATGAAATGATTCTAAGTAACACAACATCGGAATTTAATCAATCGAGGCAAATATAAGATTACTAACAGTATACTGGTGTAATACAGCATATTGAACATCTTCATCTCCTTGTCTGCTAATATGCACATCCATTTCCTCAATTGCAGAATTGTCTTTGGAATGAACTGATTCTACAGTATGTCGTGAATAGCAATCACGCTTGTGTGTAACCGAGAGTAAACATACTTCTCTTCGTCTACCGAGCTGCGTGGCTTACATTGGCTCCGAAGAAGATCAACTAATGCGTGTAGCCGTGAAGCGTTCGTACGGATACATACAATTGACGAAGACCCGGGAGCGTGGAATTCGTGCTCTTGGGGTCGCGCCATTTCGGGAGAATACAGCGTGCTCATAGGCCGCAAGCTTAGCATTCAAGGGTCTGTTTCTCATCAGGGGTCCATTCGAAGCTTGAGGCAACTCGTTTTCTTGATTAAAAATAGATTTCGACCGTCTAGGTAGGTAGATTGGTGATATTTAGGAATCGTATTCGATTGTAAATACTTATTTCAAGTCTATCATGTATCGAGTTTCGTATGTACAGCAATATCTTGGTCACCTTGTCGCCGTCATCTACAGCAACTCCGCGCACATGGAATGGAGATCAAGATTACACCGGCCCTATGATCTAAAGACAACCCAAGTTAGACCGGGAAATCGATCCAAATCCCCGAAACAGGCTTCCTACCTATCCCATTATTAGCTCGCCCCGTTTTTCAACCAGTGCCCCTGATAATCATGAACAAAATCGACATACGCAGACACTAAAAGATTTAATAGCAAGAAAGAAAAAAAACTTGATATCTAGCTTGATGCGATTCGTCTATAGCAATTTAAGCACATTCGATCTTCGACTCGATGAATCAATAGTACTTCTTTTTGAGTTGAAAGAAATAATCACCTGCCCTTTGGGCGATCACCGACCGCCGAGATTCCCCTTGCAACAAATGCGCTTGTCGCATAAACGTTGAGTTTCTCAGCTGTATGTAGCTAGGTCCCTGAATCTGTGACGTCTGAGAAGTTTATCCTTACCTTACCTTACCTACGCTGGGTTATATGGTCTGTGCTGCTGCTATAATCCATGGTGTTACCTACATAGTAGGTATCATATCACCTGTCGACCCGGTGTGCGAAGAACTGCATTGCCAATACCGGATGTAATGGCCCGGGAGTCGATACTAAAAGAGACACCTTCTGGAAAAAAGCCAAAGAGGTTTAAATTCGTGAAGCCTGTGATACGTCTATGGCGTCGACGAATTTCCGGTTCTCCCGAATCTCGCAGACGTGAAGCCCTGATAGGGTCCCTGAGCCGATAGACAAAAATGCTACCCTGTTGATTCTTACCCTCCACCCCACTGGCCCGCGCCATGCGAGTGACGGGATAACCCATGTTGGGTCATCGGTCTTACATACGCTCAGCCCAGTGAGCCCAGCCCATCCCACTTGGTTGGACGGGGGACGCGTACTATTATGTAGCGAGTTTTCTATGTACTCGTCCTGATTCTTCTATTATGCAATCGCATAGCCACGAGTTATTTTGAGCCTTTCCACGCGCGAAGTAGGTGTTATGTCTCATATGGAATGCCGCGGTTCAAGCAAGATTTCGCCTCTATTTCCGAAAACGCGTGTTCTGTGCATCCATTTCAGCAGATGGTGACATTTTCTAATTACACCTACATATTCTCGATATCTTGAATGCAAGTGCAAGTACCCGAGAGAGATGACAAGGGTTATCCTTGTATTTCTATACCGGTTGGTATTCCAATACTAATATGTACTTCATCGTCAAGATCGTCCAAAGTTCTCTTCGCAGTCTCTCTAAGCGAAAGGGTACGGAGGTATTCACAACACATGGGTAATTAGTAGTATCAGATGAAAAAAAAAGAGACGCGATCAGTACCCACTTCAGTCCTATCAATTAAAGTTGATCCCCTCCTCTTTGGGAGTTCATGTGGCTGAAACGCCCGTTCAGGGGGGTATATCTCCACGAGGGCCTAACGCGACGTGCAGATTCGCTGCTCGGCCCTGTTCTTGAAGGGAGACGAGAGGATTCGCATATTGCAGTGCCAATGATACGTAGCAAGTCGAGCAGGCCTCCCACAAAAAACAAGTCCCCCCCAAAGACTACTCGGACTAGTTCCGGCTCATCAAAGTCCTATTATTCTCCTTGCTTCTTTTCCTTGGCCAATTCTCCAGAAATCTTGCAGGCAAATTCTTGAGAACGTTGGGACCGATCCCCAAACGTGCAGCAAGCCTTTGTCCTTCGACTCGTCGAGATGCTCTAGTGTGGATCCTTCGAGCTTGGTACCTGCATCAGAAGTCTTGTCATCCCTAGACCAAACCGCAGGATAGGATCAGGTCAAGGGTATTAGCAGAACCCACCCCCATTCAACGGGAGACAGTACCACTTATTACATCTGCAACCCTGACTGCAGCCCCCCCGTCTCTTCTTTCCTGACCTTATCAGACGAAATGCTCGGACAACGTGAACGAATATCTTTCGCCATTGTAGTATCACAACGCACGTTGTTTCGCCCTTTTCACACATTCTCCCTATCAGAACCCCTATTTTTCTCTGTAACACGGTAGTATGGATCGTCCTACCCTCCAGACCCCCAAGCCGGGTCGTTCGCGTTTCTCAAAAGCGCTTCCTGCCCCTCCACCCGAGTTGGAGGTCGATAGACCAAAGACGGCCACTCGAGGACTTCCTTCTCTGCCGCGTTCGCCATTCCCACCCAGGAAGGATAGTGTTAGTGTTAAAACCAGCCCTAGCCTCAGTCCTCCTGTCATGTCCAGTATAGTCACCTCGCCTCTGCCTGCATTGCCTAGAAAGAACATTGCGGCGGCTGCACCGTCTCAACCACAATCAAAGATGATTCCCAGGAAACCTGTAGGATTGCCGGCAAATCCAGCCCCCACCAAATCGAAGAAGATGAAGCGCGTTTCTTCGATATCGAGTCTGTTGTCAGCATATTCTTACACATCATCCGACTCGGTTCAACGATCATCGCAAGGAAGTGTATTCACAAAAGATAGTGAGCCATCAAATTCACCAGAACGCGAAGGGATGAACGATGGTCAACAGTCATTGGTAAAGACCTTGCCGGAGCTACCGAGCAATCCTTATGGAGACGAGGTATTACGGGTTGAAACGATAATAGCTGAGCTGCCGCCACCGCCACCATTGAAAGACTTGACTCGACCGAGTACACCGCCAAGTGCTCGGCCTTTAGATTCATCTTCGGCGCCCCGATCCGGTGCACAAGATGAAGGTGTTTTGACATCATCGCCAACAATCGACAGTGACTCACCAGGGAGGAAAGAAATTTGGCGTCGGCGTGCGTCAACTAAGTCAGACCATGGCCTCTTAGTTCCGGAGCTCAAATTAGCTGGATCCCATGGTTCTACCGCATCCACAGCGCAACCTCCAGTAAACACTGATCTCCTGCCGCCCCCACCAGTTCCGCAAAATAATACCACTAGCTCTCCGCTACCTCCTAGAAGCGCTTCTCTCCCTGGAAGGAATATTCGGCCAGTTAAGTCAACAGACAAGCCAGCAGAACCACAAGGAGAGATGCGCAAACTATCGTCAAAGCTCAAAGGGCTTACTGGTCGAGGAGAAGATGGCAAGGGTTCTGACGGTCCTAGGCACGAAGCAAGTGTAACTTCTCAGGTGCTAGAGAATCAGGCACAACCTCAGGTAGAGGCCGGATCGAAACCTGAACCTCCCAAGAAAGATGGGCCTACTGCGGCTGAATCAAAACAATCCGAGACATCCATCGACACCGTAGTCTTCTCGCCGGGCGGGACAGCTACGTCGGGACCCCCAAAGGAGTCCGCACCTAAGTCAATTTCGCGTCGTCCGATCGGAGCTTCTATGGACAGCCAGCAGCCGGAGGTCCATAAAAAAGTGAGCTCGTCTGATATGAGAGTGCAAGGTCTTGGGCTTCCGCGATTCCCACGGCCGGCTCAGAGCAGTCCCACATTGCGCTCAGTGTCGTCTTCTCAGAATGTCCCGGAAACCTTGAGGCCTGGTGGACCACAGCAACCGCAGCCGATCCCGTCCCCCGCGATGCCTATCCCATTGCCGACTGATGCAAGCGAGCCGATGAAGAAGCCCGAGCTGTTCAACGTTGTAACAGCGTTGAACGAACCCAATATCTCATCAGACCTTGCAGGCAACCGCAGACCTACGCGTAAGATCTCCCGAGACGTCGGTGCCACCGGACTTAGTGACATTGGGGAATCCGCCGAGAACATGACTCCGGAACAGATAGAGAAGGTGAACGAGGCTCTCTCCCGTTTCCCCCGAAATTTCGAACAGCTCGTTTCTCCAGCCGATACTGTCTGGAAAGCCCCTCCGGTCTCTTCGCGACATTACAACTGTTATGTGCGCCATGCTAAATGGGTGCCGGTTAAGAACTCCAACTATCCGTTGGCTTGCCAAACGTGTCACGCCGAGGACGCAAGCTCGAGGAAGACATGCTCTTGGTGTAACTTGCGCGTCTGCTTCAAGTGCCACGAACGACTCATGGGTCCTTACAAAGGAAGCCTTCAGACGCTGATGGAGAAGATGGAAATCGATCAGCTCGAGGATAACCGCCGCTCAAAGGGAAAGCAAGCTGAAGTTGCTTA
This sequence comes from Hypoxylon sp. CI-4A, assembly GCA_002120315.1. Taxonomy (NCBI): domain Eukaryota; kingdom Fungi; phylum Ascomycota; class Sordariomycetes; order Xylariales; family Hypoxylaceae; genus Hypoxylon; species Hypoxylon sp. CI-4A. Next base: position 267,491 of record KZ111526.1, read on the forward strand.
AGCACTGCAGGAATGACTAGCAAACCAAACCCAAAAAAGAAACACGACTATTCACATACCTGCCGATTCAACTTTTATTTCTTTCAACTTTTTACAACAATTGGATGGATTTTTAGAATCTTATCTTTTCTCTTCGAATACCCAATACGCCTCGAATACGGAAACCATACCGGATATACGACAAGGTGTTTTTGATTGATGGTTGACTCGATTGATTTGTGCTGGAAGATCACAACTGAAAAACATGTACAGAAAAAAGGGAGGGAGGGAGGGAAATATGTTGCATCTGGAAATAGGCGTTTACTGGTACCATGATACCATTCTTGTACATTGTATGTATGTACGGCGAGGGGAAAAGCCGTAGATTTTACACTTCGAGGTGAAAAAGATAAAGGATTGAAAGGACCAGGGAAGGGGAAATGGAAAGGGCCATAATGTATTGTGATTCCCCGGGTCGAGATCGGAAGATGATACCTCCATCTACTGCAATAGATGAATACGAATTGATTCTTTTTTGTCGTCAATAGTTCTCTTCGTATTCTCTCACCGCCTTGATTGTGAATTGTAGGAATCAGTGTTTGCTAGACGCTAGACCGCCTCCTTCTAATTTGCTAAAGTTAATTAGGTAGATTGAAATGGAAACTTTGAAGCACTGGAACTGCCTACAAGTCATTCAATGAAGGAAGGAAAAGCGAACCTTACAATAAAGTGTCAGCTGCAAACGAGAAATCAATCAATCTTCAGCTGTAAAGAGCTTCCCTAGGCCACCATTCAGCCCTATTGACACCCAGGAAATAGCGGGGTTACACCAGGTACAGCACCTCGAGGCTTCCAATAAGGTAGAGGGGGATTGGATAGTGGGGTTTAGCTGAGTTGTCCACCGTAAGTTCGCAGGGTCTTGTGTGCACGGAACAAAGAACCCCTGAACTCTAATTGAAACCATCCGAAAAAAATAAAAACATTTCATTCCTTTATAAACAATTGGTCATGTCTTCTTCAACGGGCGCGAGCCGCACACGCCTCCTCCGCAAGCCTGCCTTCGGCACCAGCGAGTCGAGCAAGAGAGACGGGCCGTCGACGCGTAACGAGCCTAGGACCCTCTCGCCTAGCCGACTGCCGGTGAAGCCTACCATGACGACGCGGTCCGCTGCAGCGAATCCCGCGGGAGCTTCCTCTACTGCAGCTTCACGAATTAGAGCCTCTGGTTCGACTACCGGAAGGCCTCCTCTTTCGGGTACTTACAGCAAAACAACGTCCGCGCGGTCGGACAATGGCGGAAATGCTGCTGCACCGAGACCTCTGGGAAGAGCACTCTCTACACGCCAACCAGCATCTTCAACCACATCGAAACCTCCACCAAGCCGATCGGTCAGTGCTACTGTCAGTCGACCGAGATCCTCTGGTGGACAAGCCCCGACGGCAACATCTTCGAGTCGAGTCTCAGGCCACACACGATCCAAATCCACAGTGACGAGTCTCACCGCCGCAACGACCCTGCGACCAACATCCCAAGTATCCTCCGCCTCCTCGGGCCGCACGAGTCCGACAGCAAGCACAATCACAACAGCGAGCACGAGATCCAAGCTCCAGACACGCTCTCAGACTCACACTCGCGCAAAATCCCAAGCCCAACCCACAACAACGACAACGACAGCAACAACAACAACACAAGCTCCCGCCCGCCCCGCCTTCAACAACCACCAGCAGCACTTCAGCCCAGCCAAGAACCTCGCCCCGAAACCGCTAACATCCACCTTCCTCGCGCCCCCGTCGCCCTCCAAGCTCCCCGCCAACGTCGCCATATCAGCCGAGACAAGCCGTCTGCAAACGGAGCTGCTACAGCTCTCGTTACTGCACCGCGACGCCGCCGCGGTAGACGCCGAATGGCACGCCAGCGCGCGGCAAAAACTCAACATACGTTTCGACCAGCTAGTCAGCGAGCACGAATCGCTACAAAACCTCGAGCGCGCGGGCGTCGAGGACCGGAGCATAGCAGCGCTCGCGCAGTGGGGCAGCAGCAGCAGCGGGCAAAGATACCCCAGTCTCGAGGAGAAAATCCAGATCCTCGACGAGGCGCTGAACGGCGTGTGGGTGCTCGGCGAGGCCGGGGGCCGGTACGCGCGCGTGGTGGCCGGCTTCGAGACCTGGGCGGGGCGCATGGCGTCCATCGTGTCCGCGCAGCGCAGCAACAACCTGGACGTGCTGGTGGACGCGGCCGGGGACGAGGTGCGGTTCCTGGCCGACCTGGACGCCGGGTGGAAGCACGAGTGCGCGAGCCTGCAGCGCAAGCTCGCCGGGTGGCGGGACGCGCTGCGGGCGCTTGGTGATGTTCCTTCGGGTACGGAGGAGACGAGCACCGACGCAGATACAGACACAAACCCAAATCCAAATCCAAATTCCGCGTCCGGACTGGAGAGAATGGTCGACGGCGCGCGAGCCCTCGTCCGCGACATGCTGGCGGAGCTGGCGCTCATGCAGCACATCGAGCGCGATGCCGCGAGAGCGGAGGACCGCTGGATCGAGACCATGAACAAGGCTATAGAGGACGAGGACGATGATACCCCTGCGGCGCGGGCGTACGTGCCGCTTTGGAAGTTGGCGGGTTGATTGATTGATTGATCGATGGCTTCTTGCTTCTTGCTTTAGTTGCTTCACAGACAAACAGCCTGGCGTGCTTGCTTGCTTGCTTGCTGCTTTTAGATTGAGAGAGAGATGACTAGGTACACACACGATACGATACGATACGATATGAGATACTACGGGTTATGATTGAGTAATGATAATAAACAAGAATGCATTAACAATCCTTTCTGCCTCGTTGGATAGCAACCTGGCAGTGTCTAGTGTCCGTATGATATCCAGGCGTGTATATGATGTGATACGCAGGCACCTATTCATTTGAAAAACGTGCACATCATGACGAGACAAATACATACAGGCAACTTATTTTCAAAAAGACGTGCTGCTGAGTAGGATGTAGACTCAATAACTTATATCTGCTAGTACAGATCACCTTTAAAGTGTCTACCTACCAAAGAAATAACCCGTCCGTAGCAATAGGGGTCACCACCCCTTTTTCCCCCGGATCCCCTCACATCCACCCACCACCTAACGATAATTCAACTCCGGATTCGCCCGAAAATTGCAGCGACACCGACACTCGGGCACGGGACACTCGACGTGTCGAGCGAACCACAGCCTCGCGTGGTCGAGATGCATGACGTGCTCGCACTTGAGGCAGAACGTGGGGAACCGGGCGGCGACGCGGATCTGCGGGTCGGGCGAGGCCTCGGGCTTGTCGGAGCGCGGGATGCCGACGACCTCGAGACACACGACGCAGCGGGGCAGGTGGCGGCCGCAGTTCGGACAGCTGACGCCCGCGTTGATGTTGGTGGCCGTCAGCGGGTTGGCCTGGCTCTTGCCCGCCGCCGACGGCGCGTGGCCCGTTCCCGTCTTCGAGAGCTCGTACTCGGCGTCGCAGTATATGCAGCGCAGAGCGATCTGTCGCGAGGCCGGCGTGATGGTGGGGACGCCGTCTCGCTTGCTCTTCTTGGTGCTTTCTACTTCGAATTTGGTCCGCTGAAGGAACGCCTTGTGGCGTTGCAGGTGGGCTCTGTATGCTTTCCTCCAGGAGTGACAGCGGTAGTCGTTGATGTATCGTGGCGAGCATATCGATAGTACCAAAGTGGCTGTCTGGGCGTCATTGAACTTTTCTATGTATTTTGCGAATATGTCGACAAGCTTGTCCGTTATGCCCGTGAGCACAATCCCCTCAATGTCACCTGTCTCTATCGCCTTCGCAAGTTCTTTATCAAGCCATTGTGTAAGTTTCGCGTCGTCGAAATACCGAAGCGCTATGAATGTTCGCTCTCGAAGTGGCAGCGACTCTTGGTTAGCTATGTTCTCCCAACTATTTGTTGCTATAAGCGATGATATTGCTCGGAGATATGGATCAGTCTTGGAGGCGGCCACGTCGTCGAATTCTAGTGCCTCAAAGGCGCCGCTATTTCCCTGGCTTTTGAGTTGTAAAGCCAAAGATACAAATAGCAATTCTGGGTATTCCTTGCTGGCCTTCTGAAGGATTTTCACCGCTTCGTTGGAGTCGCCCTCGAAAAGTGCATGAGCAGTTGCCATGGTGTACCATGACGATTCTCGACCAGAAGGTAAGACTTCAGCAGAGTCCCTCATATCGGTCGGCCTACCCCATCCACAAATCCTCAAAGCGGCTTGTCGATGTGTTGATTTTTTAGTTTCAGGGCCGTCCCGCGCTGGCTGTTTTGACTTGGTGATTTCTTCCAGGCAACGTTCCCATGTAGCAGCATCTGGAAACCTCGCGCCCTCTTTTAGCCTGGCAACTCCATTGAGCCCTGGAATGAATTAGCTATCGTGTGCAATGAAATATCTTTTATAACCAACCTAGGTCGCCATTCCATACGTTACAGACTCCCAAGTAGCCCAGATCAATGCCCTCAACTACCATCCCCATGTCAGTGGCAGCTTCAGCAGCCCCTATTATATCGTCAGTCTATATCCAATACAGGAACAATGCTTACTGCACGTACCAAAAACCCAGTCCCATAGCTCTCTTAGCCATGGATCATCGGAAACTATGTCCTTATTTTTGCCGTAATCAAACAAATATTTCTCCTTGGACCGAAGCAGCATTACATGATCGAGTACTACCTGTGCTTCCTTAGGGAAACCCCTCGTGTCTAGCGTTGACGCAAGTAGTCTTTCATGTAACTGCCTATTGGATGGCAGACCGTCAGTCTTTAGAGATAAATCGGCCAAATATTGATCCAGGTCTTTGGTAGATTGTTGCTGCTGATTTTTGCTGTCATTGGTTTGATTCGGGGTCTCAAGGACCTCCTTAGAGTATTTTCTTAATGCTTTTAACTTTTCTGCTGTACTAGCACCATTGGTGAAAATATTGGGCAAGGGTTCATTGGATGCCTCTAAATCGTATGTAGGGTCGACTGTGGTAACCAAAAATTTTAAGGCCTGTTGTACTATGGCGTGAACTGACTCTTTTTGTTCTCCAAACAAAGGTTTATCTCGAACAGCATTGTCGAAATTCAGTGGTCCCATCATCTCCGGGCGTTGTGTCGATTCAAACTGCAACAAAGAGTGATAGCTGCCGCCTCCTTTTTAATACATTAGTACTGTAAACCTATTCGGATTGAAAGAGGGGAAGCATTACCTTCAAGCCCGCGATGGGGTGCCCGCCAGGGTATCATCTTATATAGGTGTTCCGAAGTATAAGATGGCTTTTCAAGAATATCAAAGGCTCCATTTGCGCGTAGAACTATCGCCCGCGGCGTTAACGCTGGGGAGTCAAGGTTTAACCAATCAAACGACACAATTTTGTCGTCCTTTCGATCTTTGGTATAACCCATATCTAGCTCGAATGATTTGCGAACCTCGAGAACCTCAGGACTATCCTTGGGGTGCTGCTCCGGTGGATAAAACTCCTTTCTGGTGTCTAGAACTTTGAGCTGGCCGGTTCTAGAGAGGATTGCGAGTAAACCGCTACGCTCCCGGCAAAAACGTAATGAGCGTATCAATGAGCCCCTATCCTGAAAACTAGCTTCGTTGACATCTATTGCCTTGTCGATGCTGAGCGCGGCTCCCCATGGTAGATCATCTGAATCGACAGCGCTGAGGTAAAAGTTCGAAGAAGATGGTCGAGAAGTTGCGCGACGATCCCAAATTACTAACCCTGGCTTGTCTAGAGAAGACGAAGCGAAGTAGTTTTGGTTCGTGTAATCAATAGCCAAATTGTTGTTACATTTTGTCTGATAATTGATTACACCCCCCTGTGGATCTTTCACATTGGTCAGTTTCTATGTACACTTAATATCTGGACTCGGTGATTACCTCGTAGGTCGTAGATCCGGATACCCTGGTTTTTGATTCCGGCAACTAGCACCTGTGGACTGTCTTCGAAGAACTTGGTGCTCGATATAGAGATACTAGCCTCTAAACTAATCTTAGGGTTTATTGAACCCTCGAGCGATGACCATGAAACGTCAGAATCCAACGAGGTAAGCCGGTTTACATCGAAGATCTTGAGACACTGATCATTTCGTACACGTTCTAATCCAACGGCCAGTAGAGTCCCTGTATTAAAGGCCACTGACTGACAAGTACGTGTGATTCTGATGGGGAGCTCCAAGTGAGAACTTGAATCACTGTGAAGGTTTATAAGATCGACTGTACCACTCGCGGTCCCGATGGCTACGAGACCAGGATGCGCAGGCGACCAATCGTACGTAGTTAGCGGAGGAATCTCATCGTACTTTGACGACTTTTTAAACTCGAAGTTTCCTGGGTGTGCGAGACCTGTAGGTTCATAGAGCTGTACGACCCGGTGCTGTAAATTGACGTGAAGAAATGTATCGTAAGCTGGGTTTGGTGACCACTTGATTAAACCCGGCTCCGGACGATCCATTTTAGCCGGGTATTGTGACATTATTCCAAAGAGCGGCGCTATCTTTGCTCAGTAATAAATCATCAATAAGAGGCTAGAGCGGTATAAGATAGAAGGCTAAGGAGTGTTGGTCATGAGAGTGTAATGAGACAAAAAGGAGCCATCCTTTGGTTGACATTTCATAGCTCACATTGGAGAAGGGGTCCCTTATTCCAATGCTGTATGTAGCTCCTTTACATTAGAGTTTAGGGGGGAAAGAGAAAGAATACTCGATCAACATTCAGACCTAGATGTGAAGTTGAAGCTTGGAAGTTGTGTAGTGAAGCTGCTTGTCGCTGTAAAGCATGCTGTATCAGTTAAGCGTGCCACTGAGCTTCTACGCTAAGCCGATTTATCGATACCTAGAGCTCTAACCCCGCTAAGATTGCCCATTGGCCAATGAAACCCCCATATAGGAGCAAGGATTCAGCAAGCTTAGCGTTCGCTCAGTGCGATGAGCCATACTGCGTATGATCTCACTTCTAGGAAAGAAGGGAATTATTCTTAACGGCGTTAGCTCCGAGAATCAGATCGGAAGTTCTCGGTCTACGAAGTAATAATTATGTATTGCTCTTGCCTATAGATATAACTCCATAATACACCCTGCTGTTGCATTTTAAACCCGAACGCGAACGCTACGATGGAGTTAAGTGACATCAACTCCGTGTCCATAAGACCATGCTGCCAAATAAAGAATTCGCTAGGTTAAATGGTAAAGATTGACGATAAGATCCAATGCATATAAGACGTGATACCTTCCGCAGCCTGTGATGAGTGTTCAGTTGAAGAATAATCTATTCAACACCTATCTATAGGACAGCATTTGCAGCTAAAATGACGAGCCTCGAAGAACACTCGCTTCCGAAGACCTATACCGGATTGCAGTTTCACTCCCCTTCTTCGCCTCCCGTGCTAGCAGAATTGCCAACACCACTCCCTACTACCGGAACAGTGATCGTCAAGCCACTCTATTCCATCATTGTACAATACGCCAACGAAATATTCACGAATGGAAACCCAAGGGGCTATAAATACCCGCTACCGATCGTCCCTGGCGGCGCCACTATCGCTCGCGTTGCTGCCGTACCGTCTGATGCTACGAGACTAAAGCCTGGACAGCTGGTTTACGTCGAGTTGACAATCCGTGGTAGGGATGATCCGAGTGTTAAGGTACTGCGAGGTTTCCATCAAGGACCGAGCGAAGCTTCGGCGAGGCTTATGGCTGGTGACTGGCTTAATGGGTGTTGGGCCACGCTCGCAACGGCACCGTTGGAGAACGTACATCCCCTTGACGAAGATGTCCTAGTCGGGAAACTAGGGTACAAAATCGAAGAACTTGGATCGTTGAGTCAGCTGGCAGTGCCTTATGGCGGACTTGCGGATGTTGGGTTGAAGCCCGGCGAGACCGTCTTGATTGCCCCGGCCACTGGATCTTTCAGCAGCGCTGCTGTGCATGTGGCTCTCGCCATGGGAGCTAGAGTTATAGCCATGGGAAGAAACGAGACCGCTCTCGAAGGGCTTAAAAAGCTCGCCGAACCCGGAAGGGTAGAGACTGTCAAGATTAGTGGTGATGTCCAAGAAGACGTCAATTCTTTGGCCAAGTTTGGACCGATAGATGTGTTCTTCGATATTTCCCCGCGGGCGGCTAGTAAAAGCTCGCATATCAAAGCAGGCCTTTTGTCACTGAGACCAGGAGGCCGCATGAATTTGATGGGAGGAATTCCAGGAGATATCGAGCTTCCCTATTGGCACATTTCGTATAATGGTATCACCATCAAAGGGACCTTCATGAATACTATTCAGCAGGCGAAGGAACTGGTAAAACTCATCGAGAGAGGCGTCCTCAAGATCGGTAAAAGAGTAGGCATGGAGGTCACTGGCAAGTTCAAGCTCGAAGATTGGCAAGAGGCATTTGAAACTGCCGCAACAAAAGCAGGTCCTGGGAAGGGTGCATTCTTTATCCCGAATGAAGAATAAACGAATGTCGTCGATGATGTTCATTGCAAGGATAGAATAGGACATAATTTTGAATATTTAAATATTTCAAAATAGCATTATTTGAACCCCACTTAAAAGTATGGATATGTGCATGTCAGGAACTCGGTACGTACTTTCTTATCTGGACGCAGATAAAGCGCGTTATCCACCTAAAAGTTCATCTTTGACCCGTCGCAATTCTTTGGCCTGCGTCTACTTCACTGTCAATAATACCAATAACGCCAATAACGACTTTTATTATCAATAAACGAAAATATACACAATGGTGTCTAAGAGGAAATTCTCCGATTTTCACGCTGAAGCCTCTGGGCAAGATGGGGGTCGCGAGCGCAATTCCGGACACCATGCGTTTAAGAAAGCGAAAAACACCAAAAAGATCAATGTAAAGCCCGACAATGTCAATTGGCTCAAGAAACGCGTCCGAACAATCGAGAGACGGTTTAAAACTGGCCACAATATGCCCGCAACCGTTCAGAATGAATTAGAGAGGGAGCTCGCCCACCACAAGCAGAAGATTGATGAAGTTACCGACGAGAAGAAGAGAAAGTCTATGATCTCCAAGTACCACATGGTTCGCTTCTTTGGTAAGGCTTCATCCCTCTATCGTATGGTACAGCGACCAATCGAACTAACAATTGGTTACAGAGAGGAAGAAGGCAGACAGACTCGCAAAACAAATTCGAACCCAACTCGAAACAGCCGAAGATCCCAAGGAGATTGAGAAGCTGAATGCAGATTTGCATAGGGCGGAAATCGATAGTATCTATACCAGATTCTTCCCTTACAGAGAGCGCTACATCAGTCTATACCCAGTCGCGTCGTTAGGGAAATCAGCAAACGAGAAGAAGATCGAGGATGCGAGCATCGCAGCGCAAGCCCTTCATGGTGAGCGACCGCCGTTATGGGAGACCATAGAAAAGGCGTCAGAGGAAGGTACCTCAGCTTTAATCAAAATCCGAGAACGAAAATCAGCCACAGATTCGGCAGAAAAGCGATCCAAAGATCAAGGCCCAGTTGTCTCCACGAAGAGCAAGGATAGCAAAGCGAAGAAGCATTCAGACATTGCAAATTCCACCAACACCCGGCAAGGCAAGGGTAGAACAAGGCGGGAAACAAATGATGACAGCGATAGTGAGGGTGGCTTCTTTGAGGAGGAGTAAGAGGTCTTGATATAAGACGAATACTACCATGATACCCAATTCAGACTTAATGACCCAACTGCTTCTATGAAAAGGATTGCTATTACATATTACCGGCTTGCGATTCAGTGTGCTAGTAGACACTTAAGGAATTGCACCGTAATCAAAGAACAGTACTTTGAAGTTCTTGCACAAAAGAAGAAGGTAGCAAGAGACATGAAGTGTGATATTTGCATACCTGCGAGATACAGAGTGGTAGCATACCCTTTTCTAGAGAATTAAGGCTAATGCCTTCAATCTTGTGTTGCTGAAGTTAGCCAAAATAAAATAAATAGCTTATTATTTCGAGATTCGTTAATTGGGTATTTAATTCAACGAGTGACGTAAATTATTCGATACTTGCATTAATCGGATAAGATGCAACTTTATTCTTATCAGCGTCTTCGTCAGTACATCATCCCACTTTCATCTTACAAACAACTACGATACCGACTTTCGCAATCTTCTTCAACAAGAGGATATGCTATACACAATGCAACCACGATGAGCACAGAACCAGCGTCGCCGAAAAGGCGACATATCTTATCCTCTATCAACCCCGACCGCCGCTCAGCTTCGCCTAAAACGGAAGATGGCACACATGCACCTTCAGAAGATGCCCCAGCTCAAGAGCCAAAGCCCGACCCGGAACAAGCGACAGAAGCAGCAGTAGAAGAGGAAGGCGCCGAGACGCGGGAAAGAAAGCGACCATCCAAATTCCGCTTCAAAAAGAAAAGTTCGCGGCCTCATCGTCACTCATCCCGCGATCACGATCGCGATTACGGCAACGAACCCAACGACGAAGCCGAAGAATCCTCCCATCGACACCACAGACACAGACATCATCACCGCCACCACCATCACCGCCATAAGCGGCGGCGCACGCGCTCCCCCTCCCCCTCCCCTCCCCCACCAGCAAACCCCTTCGAAGCTCCGCCCCTAGGCTCCGACGCCGCGTTCCGGGAGTCGCTGTTCGACGCCATGGCCGACGACGAGGGCGCCGCGTACTGGGAGAACGTGTACGGGCAGCCGATCCACGTGTACAGTCGATCGCGCAGCAAGTCGCACGAAAAGGGTACTACTGGTGGTGCTGGTGATGGGGAGCTGGAACAAATGAATGACGACGAGTACGCGGCGTTCGTGCGGCAGAAGATGTGGGAGAAGACGCACGAGGGACTCCTGGAGGAGCGGGCCAGGCGCGAGGAGGCGCGGAGGCGGAGGGACGGGGAGCGCGATGAGGCTAAGAGGTTGACGCGCGAGATGGAGCGGAGCTTGCGACGCGGTGAGGAGAGGCGCAGGAAGAAGGGGTGGAGGGAACGATGGGAGGATTATGGTAGGGCTTGGGAGACGTGGGATGGTACGCTGGAGGGGGTGGTGTGGCCGGTGAGGAGTGGTAAGAGAGAAGATGTCAATGCGGATGCCGTCAAGGACTTTTATGTCCTAGGGATTGATCCCGAGGACGTGGGCGAGTCCGAGTTTCTGGCCAGGCTCAAGGAGGAGCGGGTGAGATGGCATCCGGATAAGATGCAGCAGAGGCTCGGCGGAAAGGTCGAGCAGGACGTCATGCGGGATGTCACGGCTGTCTTTCAGATAGTGGATAAATTGTGGTCTGATACCCGGTCTAAGAAGCAATAGACCATTGCAATGAATTTGATTTGACATATTTCTCCATCATAAGACTGGTGATCTAATACATTAGTAGTCATTATGTGCATCTTCACTCAACAACTTCAACTTCCGCCATCACCCCCAGATGGTCCGTAATCCAAGGCTTATCAAAGCCAAGCATATCAAGACTATGCGTGTGCTCCCGTCCCGTCAGCATCACATCCGCGCCAAACCGTGCAAAGCCAAGCAGCTTGACCCCTCCCGTGAAGTACACCTTGTCCATCCGCGTGCATCCAAAGCGATTTCGGCTCGTCGTCGCAGCCTGCTGACCCCAAGTATACCCGTCCTCGCTATCCTCCTTGCCCCCCAGCTCCAGGTACGCATCCTTGAGACCGTTGTCCGAGTGCAGCGTCCGGTCAAACGGCTGTATGGCATTGAAGTCCCCCGCGGCCAGCGCCCCGTCGACGCCCCGCGCGTGCATGTACGTAGCCGCGAGCTGCATCTGCGCCGGCCGTAGCGCCGGCTTCCGGGCCAGGGACTCGAGGTGCGTGTTGCACAACCGGATAGTCTTCCCACTCTTGCTACCACCACCACCACCAAGCTTCACATCCACGAAGAACGCATCGCGCTGCATGTTCGTCTTGGCGTAGTGCACGCGGAAGCACCGTGCGACGTCGAGCCGCCGGTCCACCAGCGTCGCGGTGCCGTACCGGGCCGCCCAGCTCGCGCCGTCCACGTCCGTGACGTGGAACCTGTCGCGCACCCACGCCTTCTCGCCGATCGTCGCCAGGTCCTCGGCGACGCACTCCTGCAGGAAGACGACGGCGGCCGTCGCGGCCGGCAGCCTGCGTGTCAGCGTCTCCTCCAGGTGCGCCAGGGCGGCGTCCATGCGCGCCTTGGCGAACGGCAGCATGAAGTCGATGTTCCAGCTGTACAGCGCGAGCCGGTTGATCCCGGGTCCGGTCGAGGAGGTGTTCTGGGGTGTTTTGGGCTCCCATTGCTGCTTGCTGCTGTTGAATGCGTGGTACGGCTGGGGATGCGGTTGGTCCGGTTTCCACGGGACGGAGTTTAGCGCTTTCTTGGTCTCTTCGTTTTCCTTGATGGCTTTTTGGAGAAGTTCTTCCATGATGGATGGATGGTCTAGTAGCTTCCTAAGCCGGTTTAGTAGTACTCGTCTTGGAAGCATTTATGTATGTGTGAGGGGATGAGATGATATGTGCTTTAAGATGTCGGAGTAGGATCGCTGTCGTTGTTAAGTGCAGGTAGTTACCATTTAGATGTATGCTTTTATCGAAGTGCTCGTATGACGTATTAAAACATCGAGCTCAACCAATGGGAATACCAAGAGTACACAGGCACCTTACATTGCTCATTCAACTTAATAAGTTCAAAATCGCTATATTATTTCTGTTAACTTTATCTTAGGTAATGAATTCTACGCACGTTTCTGAACGCTGCACGGAATGTTCCAGCAATAGGGGTATCATACATGACATAGAAGAGATTGTAGAAGAAGGCTTGTGCATTCAACCATCCTTTTCGAAAGCATCGTTAAGATAACCCACGAAAGTCTCTCGTATCCTTTCTGGTCCCATATTCCCTACTCCTTCTAAGCCGATGCCCCCTCTATGTAAGCCCATGTAAGCCCTCCGTAAGCGCTGCAGCTGAGGTAACCCGACTTTCTTTCCAGTCGGTAATTCCACAACTAGGTCGTCTCCGTTCTTGCCGGTTCCTCTGGATATATTGATCTCATCTCCGCCATCGTCGGTCTGCTGATCCAATATCCTCTTGACGATATCTTGCGTCTCTCTGTCCAGGATATACAGGTAGTCTCCGCCTGCATCTCTGCTTCGTTGCACAGTTGCTTGATTCGGCTTCACAATTTTTCGTGCCTCGCCTGCGATAGCATCCCACATGCTATCGAATACTTGCTTCACCTGCTCCTCGCCATCCTCCCATATGAGCGTGAAAAGCGGACTATCCCATCTGGTCATAGCATTCGGTTCCTCGTACCGAAAGACGAGGTTCTCCCAGTTCTCCGGCTCGTAGGGACCGTCCTCCTGTTCTTTTTCATCTTTCACGTCACTGCCTTCTTGCCGCTGCCGCAACCTCTCATCATTGACTTCTTTCGCCTTCTCTTTCGAAACCCCGATCTGCAGGATGCAATGCGGCGTGCGCACGGCCTTGGATTCGCAGTATAGCTGGTATCGCCAGCCCTTGATGTAGTTGAGCCCGTCCAGGATGACGATGTCCCGGTCGCTTAGCACTCGCTTGACGGCGCCGTAGATGCTTGCGCGCGCATCTTTCTCGGAGGCGTTTGCAGACCGCACGTGTGCCGGTGTGGCCGAGAGGTCGTATACAGAGCGTGGTATGGAAAGCGTCTGGTCTGATATTAGGTGTAACCGGTATTTCGGCAGCGTAGACGAAGGTGACTCTTTTTGTATGCGCTCGGAGAGATAGCTATAAAGTTGTTTTGCGCGCGTGGTTTTCCCCGAAGTGGGAAAGCCCGTGACTATGATTAACTAGAATCCTATCAGTGTTGCCCCTGAATCTGGGGATTTTTAGCAGCCTTACAGGCATGTTTGATGTCTAGAAATGGGAAATAATGAGGTGGTTTGATAAAGCTCAACTTCAGGTTTGGCAAAATTTCTGACGTTATTATTTGTAGGAGCTACTATAAACTGCCCCACGTTATAGACTTTGCTAGGTACCCCTCCTGCCCTCTTCAGGACTATGGGACGCTAATTGTTAGTAGCATGTCGCTAAACCTTGGCGAATCCAGGGCGGTGGGAAAGCTTCCACGTGGTACCTATTCTCACCCATTCTGCTATTTCTGGTCGTCACCCAACCTCGCCAATTTCATCTATCATCTAGTAACTGTGCGGTAATTCTTAGTGTTCCAACGCCTAGTATCATTCAACAACTAGCACAATGGCTCGTAGCTCGTTTATTCATAGCAAGGCCCAGTTATAGAGCAGTTGCTTACCTTGACGATGAGAACTCAGTCTAGCAGATGGAGAATGTACTTTTGTATGTGAAACAGTCACCAATCCAGAAGTATCGTTGAAGAAAACGTAAATTTAGTTAATTAGCGCGAATAGGATTCAAACCTATCCACCAAAATAAATAGTTCAAGAACCGGCTCTTGATCCTACTATATACCCATACCCTTCGTGACGATATCCACATTGGTATCTATTTATATCCATTGTTGTATCCGGGATATTCATTGTATCCTTGATGATATTCACCCATCTCATGGTCGCTCATCAGAGGGACGCTTTTCTCCTTTGGGATCTTCTTCAGGGTCAGCCCAATACTCTCGACAATAGCAATAACAACCATCTCCATAATAACCGCCATGCCGAGTTGTATGTTTGTGTTGCCCGAGAGCACGCTGAAGTCAGGATTGTTTCCAAACACGGACTCGGCAGAGTACGCCAGTCGAATGAGGATAAAGGGAAGCGAGATACCCACGGCGAGAACAAGCCGCTTCTCTCCCGGCTCCGCGTGTGAGACCTGCTGTGCGACGGTAGCTGCCGCGAGGACCAGCAGTATAAAGGCCGCGATTGTGAGACCCGTGCCGGCTCGCGAGAGGTTTGATATCGTGTATACGCCCGTCTTGGCAAGATTCTGGCCCGAGTTGCTGCCACCGACGGCGCTCAAGATTAAGCCTATGAGTACGAGGAGTTGGACGAGGCGCAGTCGGTTTTCACTGATGAATAGTGTTGTTGATTTTTCGATGCTCCTCAGTGCGCGACCAATAAGAGCTAGCTGAATCAGGATCAAGGGTGACAAGCCGATGTTCTGCAGAGTCGCCGCACCGATTTGGACGCCGAGGTTTGTGGGGTCATTAATGGTTGATAGTTGCAGTCCGCCTCCGATGATACGGACAAGTGAGAAGAGGATCAAGTAGAACCATCCCGAATTACGACCGAAACCATGGCGTATGGCAAGCCAGATTGCGATGAAAAGTGAAGGAGTAAATATGACTATCTGTGCGATAGCGATATTGTTGCGTTCGGTCAAGGCCATCTCTAGAAGAATGAGGACCAATGGTCACCAAGTATCTTGCACACAATATTATGTAAGTAGGTGAATCAAGGTGGTTTATTGTGTTGGTAATAGACTCGAGAGTGTAATATGAATGTTAATTCTTCCATTCTCAACATGATCTATCTAGTAACTTATATATATTCAAATCCCTATGGCTTTTTGGACTTCGTGGGCTTCCTGCTGTCGAAACTTCTTAGGCGTAGGGACTTTGTGCATAGGATCTCGCTCTCGCTCTCGCTAGCAATAGTCTGTAACGTAGACTTTGTCTTGATTGGCTCGCTGGTTCAGCTCAGTTACCAAGCCCCTACAAGCTTTGCCAAGACGGGAGAAACACAGGGGGCTGAGCCTCTGACCTACATATGTGGGTCGCCCTAAATGTGGAGAAATAATATTACTATCGACGACGACTACATAGTATGACATAAGTCCGCGGCATCTATTCCCGAAAAACTTTTGATGCCTATTATAGAAAGCATGGAAACGATACCGCAAGTTGGCTCGTTCAAGATCACCCAATCAACTACCTTTTAGAAGCACTAGACTAGAGGTTGGTGACAACGACGTATGACCGAAGGAAGTCTCGCCGAAGAGCATATCCAGGAAGTCTTCTTCAGACGTACGTAATCCCCCAGCTTGACTAGAAACCAAGTCGGTATGGGTATAATACATGGCCAAGCGAAATTAGAATCTGATTTAACCTAGTCTCGGTAGTTAGATGGAATTCATACTCCCATGATATCTAGGCAGCTTGGCGTCTGTTGTCAAATAGAGAATAGCGTGCAGTCGTAAATATAAGCCCAACCCCCGCCTGCTCGTTGTATGCCGTCTCATAAGCTCATTTAAGAGTAGACCCACTGAAATACACACTCAGCCCTACATCCAGAAAAGACTGGAACTTCGCATTCGCTTATCTTATCTTCATCGAAGGGTGTAATGTTAAACTATTAATTATATGCCTCGGCAAGAAACAGATCGCTTCGTTACGGGGCTGTGTCATATGTGTGAGGCCTCAAAGGGGGTATTACAACCGTCAATATCAATCGAGGCCATGCCGCCGTGATCGCAGCGCACTACTACACCGAGGGGTACTCCCGAATTCAAACCTCAGAGGACCCCAATCAAAAGAGATCTACTTATGAGCCATTTATCAATTTACGACGACTTACTACGTGTGAGTCCGACATGCAACCCAGCTATCATACGTGCAGCTTTAGTTCAGTTAAGTGATGTTGTATCGTTGGATATATTGCCATATAATTGATATAACCTATAATAGTCTCTATGACAGGAACCTCCATGATGAACACAGGGGCCAAATAGGCTTGTCTTTAACTCCGTCACAGCACTGCAAGGTAAGGTTCCGAAGATGTTGCACTAGGACCACCTAGCTAAGGGCCCCTTTTCGGAGACATCTATCAGACCCCACAGATCTCGAAGTCCTATGCTTATGAAATATCCCGCCTCGTGCCAAACCCTGTTCTACTCAATATCATAGGAAACGACCTGCACCGCCGCAAGAGAAAAATCTTAGGTCAGGCCACGTCAGAGCGCGGGATGCGCCCCTTTGAATTTATCATGCTGGAACAAATTGATATATTCTGCAGAGCACCGATGGGTAGATGTGAATATCTGGCGTGTTAACATCGCTGGGCATTTAGCCTTTGGTTACCCTCTCAACCTCCAGGCAGAGGAGACGAGACGGGACGTGCCCAAAGCAATGGCTATGAACGGCACTCGCATGAATCTCTACCTGCAATTCCCGGAGGTCTCGGTTTTATAAAGGATTGTAAGGCGGCTAGGCAAAAAAGAGCGCGAAATATTTATCAAATTCTTCCAGACTATGATCCAAAGTCGGCTTCCGCAGCATAGAGACGCAAAGTACGATCTATACTCTGTAGAGGCAGATTTCTATAGCAGCAAAGGAGCCAAAGGCTTGTCTTGGGATTAGGGTTGGGGTTATCGAAGCCATGTTCTTTTTAGCAGCAGGGGGCACGACAACAGCGACGTCCATGTGTTCCGTGTTCTCCTACCTATCGCGGGACGTACACTCCTATGAGAAACTAGTCGCCGAGATCTAAATATCCTTTAAGCACGAAAGTGAGATCCATTCTGGCCAACAGTTGGCTAACTGCAAGTATCTTCGTGCTTGCATCGACGAAAGCCATCCGCATGTCACCTTCCTGACCAGCACCGCCGTGGCGAGCGCAGTCCCGCGAAAACCAAGGAAGAGAGCCTAATTCATTATCGACGGCCACGTTGTCCCGCGCGGCACGGTGATAGCAGTCAGTCTGCACTCGCTTCACCATAATAAGGAATATTCCCCTTATTTTTTTCTTTCAATTACATATCAAAACCTAGCGGGTGGGCGTTGCTAATGCTCATATATATATAGTGCTATACCTATAAGATACATAGCCTTACAATCGCGAAGGCCTTGTGATACTTCGACTTCAGCAGGAAGAACTAAGTGTTAGTAACACTGTAACATGTCTAGGTACAGTACATCGGGTTTCTCCCTATCTATGCAGCTATGTAGATCTCCTTATGTTGTTAGGCTTAATTATAAAGCGAGTCAGAGCTATTATATTTCCCAGATATCTAAACCACTTCACTCTCCTATATTAACTAGCTATACCATATGAATATCCCCTTCTAAGCTCCGTTCCCTTGGGCGTTTGACCGTTTATCTATACAAATGCCCCTCCTTTTACACATGTTTATATTTTCATCCCTTACATACGCCGTTGGGTACATACTTGCATATCTATATCGCCTCAAGGAGACACCTAGGTGGAAACCTTTCAACCAAATATGTATATCGGTACCGTAACTTGCATGGACGAGGGTGTCTACAACAAAGACTGGATAGATGTCTCGGCTGCCTCCCTTACTTGAAGCTCCCCTGACACATAGTATGAGCATGCTTGTGTAACGCATCACGCTCACATTCATGTTTCAAGGTCTCGACTGATATTTTATGTGCATCTCTGCTTGCCTTTACACTGAATTACTTTTTCGAGATCCCGGTTGAAGCAAAGGAGCACCTCCAATCCATCAAGTTTCGAACTCCGCACCCATCCGTTGAGTCTTTTCCATCATGGCTCCTTATAATGTCGAAGGAAAATACGTCGTAGCGACGGGCGGCGGCTCTGGTAAACTTCCGAGAGCAAGTCCCTTACGATTTTAACACTAATTGCAAGGTACGAGATTATAGGAATCACGCTGGCTTTCGTCAAGCTCCTCTTGAGCAAGGGTTGTTCCGTCATCGTCGGCGACCTGCAACTACAGCCAGTGGCAGAGCAACTAGCCGCCGAGCATCCGCATTCCGGGCTCGATTCCGGCAGGCCGTCGTTTGTCTTCCACAAGACCGACGTGCGATCCTGGCCGCAGCTATCCCAGCTTTGGAAGAAGGCACTGTCCACATTTCCTCGCATCGACATGGTCGTGCCCGGCGCCGGCGCCGGCGTCTTCGAGCCTCCGGAGAGCTCCTTCTGGAACCCGCCGGGCGCGGACGGATCGCCGTCGGAGGACTCGACCGAGTGCGACCCCGGCGTGTACTCCACCATCGGGACGAACCTGCTCCACCCCATCCGGCTCTCGCAGCTGGCCATCGGATACTGGACCACGACGAACAAGATGGAGGACGCGTGCCTCATCTTCGTCGGCAGCATCGCGGGGTATACCGCCACGGCCGGGACGCCCTTCTACTACGCCGGCAAGGCCGGTCTCCACGCCTTTGTGCGAAGCATGGGTTCGCTCCGAAAACGACTGGGGATCCGTGTCAACTGCATTGCACCCCACCATATTCGGGAGGTCCCATATGGGTTGCTGGTCCCCACCAACGCAACTGGGATACGTGGTGTCTTTGCGGAGGAGGAAAATCTATGGCGGAGACTTAAGACTGAGGGTATGCAGACGTAGATTCGTAGACAGAATATCACTAAAAAGAGCCATTTTGCTACCCTGACAACTTGGTCGCAAATTTGCCAGTAAAAATCGCAGAAATAGACGACAGCATGTAATACATGATCAATTTGGCTAACTCTGTTTTGAATGCAAAAGGCGGCTTTCTATACATAGAGCTGATAAAGTTGCCATGGTTTGTAGTTAAGGTAAGGAGTGGTTGCTTCGAGCAGCTAACACTTTCCCAATCTTGAAAGTTCCGCAAGACATATAATAGGAAAGTTACATCGTTTGTAAATATATCATTGCTCGTTAAGCGCAAAGTTTGCGAATTTTTGTCGGTGGAATTATAAAGGAGTGTCGATGGTGAGTTTTCGTTTAAAATAGGGGGCAATAGTAGTGCCAAGATCACATCACACATCGAAAAGGTCGGTTTCTCGTCTTACAAAGGCAGAAATTAACACGATGTCTACTAGGAGACAAGATTCAAAATGTCGAACAGTTTATTCTTGCGCACATGTATGCGAAAATATCATGAGGTTACCTATATGTCGCAAGACCTCTTGGGTATCGCCAAACGCCATGCAATGCCAACTCCCTTTTACCAATTATCAAAATTGCCAAACCCGCCGACCTTGGTCTTTTTCTTTGCCGGCTCCTCCCAGGTATCAACATCCTCCTCGATAATCTCGTCTTCGGTAGGCTGCTGCTTCATCGCGGCCTGGAGATACTTGCCCACGCCGCCACCACCGCTGCCCTGATCGACTGTGCCGTCTTGCCGAACTCGCTTTCCGGTCCACGTCATCTTGTCGTCTTCAGTTCCGCCGGTCCGTTCGATCTCCGCCTTGGTTTCTGCGACCTTATCGCGTTCGGTTTTCTGCCTGAGAAATTCGTCGAATGGGTCGAGGTACACGACAACGTCTTTGATGAATATCTTATTCAACGGTCGATCTGAACCATCCGTGGGAACTGCTTCCATCTTGCTCAGGATATCCGTGCCTCCAACGACCTTTCCGAAGATGGTATGTTTTCGATCGAGATGCTTGACCGGACGGTAGGTGATGAAGAATTGGCTCGAGTTCGTGTTCTTTCCCTTATTGGCCATGCTGAGTATACCCCGGGAGTCGTGCGTTAGAGGTCCATCGAATTCATCTTGGAAGTTCTTCCCCCATACACTTGTACCGCCTCGTCCGGTACCCGACGGATCACCGCCCTGTATCATGAAGTTTTTGATGTTGCGGTGAAATGAGACACCGTTGTAATATCCCTTTCGTGCCAGTCGAGTAAAGTTCCAAACTGCTCTAGGCGCATACTCGGTCTGTAATTCGATATTCAAATCACCAAGATTTGTCTCAATCCGTGCGTAGCCTTTTATCTTCACCCTCTTCGGCTTTAACATATACTCCTCATCTGTGAGCGTGGCTCGTTCGCCACTGGTTTCAGGGGTAAGTCCTGTACTGGTGAAACTTGCCGCGGCTCGACCTGTAGTATATGCTGCCGCATTGTAGGCTTGCTTCTTGTCTTGGATCATGGAAGTCCGAGCAGTGTTCCCCGCCGCGCCTTTTGTAAGCGCCTTAGAAGCGCGATTGATATCTCCTCCAGCTTCGCGCTCTCTCCTTGCCTTCTCGACAGCTTCCTTTGCCCTTAGAACCTTGTCGCCTACTCTTCCTAAGGCGTTGATGTTGACATTGCCTTCGTTCCTTTCCTCCTCTTGCGCTTTCGTCAGGAGCGCATCTCCGCCGTCTTTCAAGTGTTGGAATTGAGTTAGATCTCTGCTTGCAGCATTTTGTGGATCTTGAAGTGTGATTATATCCGAGCGACCAAACTCTGCGTCGTCTACTAGGTCTCGCCACATCTTCGCTTTTATGTTCATTCTCTCGACTGTCTCCCAAGCAAAAACGTTCGCGTAAGTGCCATGGCGGATCGCGACGATATGTGTGTTGTCGGTGAGTATTTTGAAGGTGACAGGGTCGATTAGATCTCCTTTCCCATCATTACCAAGCCCATCAGACCCTTTAGAGTCGACATCGCCGTTGCGCGCAAAGTTGAGTTTGATGAGATCGCGTGCTGCTAACGGCTCCCCATTGACAGGGTTGGTCTTGTGGTTTTCGAGCCATTTTGAGATTACTTCAATGTCGAATATGGTTCCGTCAGGGGTGCACACAGGATTCTTGAAGGGCTGAAGACTGGCGGCGCAAAAGTTAAAGGGTAGTCGTTTAAAAGATGCGCCGTTGGGACCAGACCGCGAACCGGTGCTCGCAGTGTAGGCATCTGAGGATGACCACTCGGAATGTGTGATATATAACTTATCCGTACCCTTCCCCATGATTTCTGAAATACAGAGGGTTAGATACTGTGATGTGCGGTATGCAATGTGCAATGTGCAATGTGCAATGCGAGTCAAAGTCGAAAGTTGAAAGAGTGAAGGTGTGAGCTTCTAAGCTCTAGGTACCTTTAGCAGGCTTGGCATGTTCTTATCGGGGCTTATCGCAGCAAACGACAGCTAATTCCCGGTGTTCCGTGATTGAATGCGCCTAACTTTTTAGCTGCGTAATGTTTTAAAGTGGCCCCCGTTACGTTTCCAATTAGAGCAGCAAATAATCCAAGCTTGGATGCTCTTCTTCTTCAACTTAACGTCGAAACCTCACTTGCGATATTCTTAATGTGTCGCGGGACTTTTTAATTAAATTCAACCCGACATTAAAATCTCATTCAACCAAGGCTCCTCCTATCCGCGAAGAAAACGCATTCGACGTTGGGAATATTGAGGATAGTTGTACTCGCCGAGGCTGCCTCGCGCAGCGACGATTGAAGTCGACACCACAAAGATGAAGAGCTGGTTATCTCCGTTGGTGATTCTGGGTCTGTCCCTCTGGACGGCCCAGGCGTTGGAAGTGAAGCTGGTACGATTGCTTTGCCATATTCTAGGGAGTGTTTAATACTGATATTTGTCTTGCGCAGGACGACACGGAAGAGAATCAGCAGAAATGTGCCGGTATGTCTTACATGCTCGATAATCGATCCCCAAGTCAGCCTTACCAACTCATCGCATCTAGGAATGTATAGCAGAAGCGCCTGGGGTGGTCCGGAAGACCCTTTCATCCTCGTCAATTTCCCCAACAAGACCGTCGAAGGCGACGACGATCCGATCGTGAGTCTAGTCATGTTCGAATGGAAGGACCAGGACTTGATTGGTGTCCTACCGAACCCCGATGCGCTTCAGAAAGAATTGATTTGCGACGATGAGAATGTGCGAAGTGGCCTATGCAATGACGGGGATATCGGCAAATGGATCTTGGCACCAAACGCGACAGAGACGTCCGAGAACTTGATTATCACCCAGGCCATACAACTCAACTCCACATCGCCCATCAACTATCCTATCAAGAAGACGGGATACTACTGTGTCGCTGCTTATGGGTTCAACACGAGAGATTTCATGGGTGTTGTCGAATTCAGGGAGGCATATGGCGAACTTCCCGCAACCCAGATCCCTAAACTCCCGTTCTACGGCGGAATTACTATCCTATACGCCGTAGTTGTGGTATTCTGGAGTTTCCTCTACTATCAACATCGATACGATATCTGTAAGCCGCTTTGAGTCCGGTCCTTTCGATCCAGAGTCTAACATATTTCTAGTGCCCGTACAGAATTACATCACTGCCATTCTCGTCTTCCTTGTGGTGGAGATGTTGATGACTTGGGGATTCTTCGGTAAGCCAGTCTATCACCTCTTTTCTTTTTCGCACCTATATTAACCAAATATCCTCCAGACTATCTCAATCGGAATGGCTCCAACGTCGGAGCTAAAGTTCTCCTGGTCGTGGTCGCTGTTCTGAACGCTTTCCGCAACTCCTTTTCTTTCTTCCTACTACTTATCGTATGTATGGGATATGGAGTTGTGAAGCCTTCGTTGGGCAAGACGATGGTATACGTCAGATGGTTGGCCATTGCACACTTCATCTTTGGATTGGGCTACGCTATTACCAACCTACTGATTTCACCAGACACAGCTAGTATGTATTCTTCTGATCAACGCGAAGACCTCATCCGTATTAACCTAGTTCTTAGGTCCCTGGCTTCTTCTCATCGTCCTTCCATTGGCGGGCACTTTGACGGCCTTCTACGTGTGGACGCTGAACTCGCTGAACTTTACACTCAAGGACTTGCGTGAGCGCAAACAGTCGGTTAAGGAGGCCATGTATAAGAAACTCTGGTGGTGCATCCTACTCAGCATTCTCGTCACCTTTGGTTTCTTTTTCTTCAACTCCTTCTCATTCGCCTCGGCATCTGACCCGGACTATGTCCCCTTCCACTGGAAATCCCGATGGTTTGTCATTGATGGATGGCCGAACTTAGTCTACCTCGCCGACGTGGCCTGGATCGCATATGTCTGGAGACCTACGGCGAACAACAGACGGTTTGCGATGAGTGATGAAATCGCCCAGGACGAAGAGGGAGGCTTTGAATTTGCCGACGTGGGTGCCCCGGATGACTCTGATGACGATGAGGAGGCACAGATCGGCAGCAAGGCCAACAACTCGCGTTCAGTACCTACATCAAATGTTGGCGCTGCTACATCGCAGCCGTCGCAGAGCAGAGGACCTGCCAAATCGGAGACACCACGAGATTCGTTTGATGGTGAGACTATCTTTGCCGTAGGTGAAGACGGTGACAAATTCAGTGATGACGATGAGTCGGATTCAGAGGAGG
This sequence comes from Hypoxylon sp. CI-4A, assembly GCA_002120315.1. NCBI lineage: Eukaryota > Fungi > Ascomycota > Sordariomycetes > Xylariales > Hypoxylaceae > Hypoxylon > Hypoxylon sp. CI-4A. The sequence continues at coordinate 291,416 of KZ111526.1, forward strand.
ATGATGATGATGACGACGACGAGTCAGGTGGTGAAGGCTCGAAGATGATTCACAAGAACAAATAGTTGACTTGTTGAACCACAAAAGCCGAGGAAAAAAGGGGTGGCGTCAATTACGATAGGGCTACGCGCGTTCGTTTCCTGTACTATTAAACTAGACACCTTGTACGGCGTTGGATGCTAAATTCCCCTAGGCAGGCTCGGAATCAATCAACATGGAAAGGTCGTACGGAAGTGGTGTATGACTTGTCTTCTTTGCGGTAGGTATATCAGGTAGCATATGGCACGAAAAAGAATCTTGACTTGTAATTTTAAGAGTTACTGGTTGCAGTGTTAACACGAAATCCGAACTGCAAAGTGAGATCGTATTGATTTGTACATATTGGTGAATCTATTGTACATCGACCTAAGTTTACAATAGCCAAGTCTACTAAGTGCAATACCCCTTTTCCAGTATTCAAAGATGTGGACAGATCAAGCACCCACATCACCACCAAACCCAACCGGTCTTCTCCGACCACCATTCTCCGGCAAGATAGCAAGGACCTTATAGATCTTGCCCATGCCATCGGGGCTCCGATCCACAAGCCTCTTCCAAGAGCGCTCGATCTCCTTCTTCCGCTCCTCCTCACTCTTATTGTTGTTATTATTATTGTTACTCCCAGCGCCCAGCAGCTTCTTCGCCAGCATCTCGGCGCGCTGCCGGACGCCCATGGACTCGAGGAAGAAGGCCTGGTCGACGGGGCCGTGGCACTCGACGCCGCGGCTCGCGCGCGTCGCCGCCTCCGCGACGGCCCCGAAGTCCACGTCGGCGCTGAGATCCGTCCGGCCCGGCGCCGCGAACGGGCTCACCCGCCTGTGCCGCCGGATGCCGCGCAGCGAGTTCGCGGGGATGGTGTCCGCGGGGCCGTAGTCCAGGATCAGGGCCGCGCCCGAGGGACGCGGCTTCGCGCTGCGGTGGGCTTGGTGCGGCGTCGAGCCGCCGATGCGCGAGGCGAAGTCGGACGCGTACAGCGAGGCGTCGGGACACACCTCGATGAGCGCGCCGGGCGTGGATTTCAGCGCGCGGTAGCGCGGGGAGGATTCGGGCAGGTATTGCGCGTGTCGCGTCGTGGAGGGGCTCAGGGTGAGCTGGAACTCCGGGACTGGGTCGTGCTGCTGCGATTTCGGTGTCTTGAGGTCGGCGTGTGTTGTTCCTTTGGGGGTGGGTGAGACGACCATTTCTCTCCATTGGTAAGGTGATGTTTTGCTCTTGCTGCTGCCGGGTCCAGTTGCTGCGGGTGGTTGCTGGTTTGGTGGCACCTCTACTACCTGGAAGGCGTGGATTGGTAGCGCATCGAAGAACTCGTGGGCCACAATAAAAGGGGTCTTGCTAGGGTCCTGCGGAATAGCCTTGATAGAATCCGTCCAGACGATAGGCACACCGGAATACTTGGAAGTACTGTGCCAACCAATTTTGGACTCTGTCATAACAGCATCTTCACCGCAGAGCAAGTTTTTCTGAGCGGTTCGTAGCTCCTTGCTAGCTTCAACCATGTAGACGGTGTGTATACTTGAAGCCATGTCTTTGAAATTTCTTATAGTCTACCCGAATGTTAGCTTAATAAGTCTAGTGGTTTCTAATAAGCATACATACTCGTAACATATCATCCATCAATGTCCCTCTACCAGGCCCAACCTCGATAAGCTCCACGCCCTGCTTCGGGCGCCCCTGGGACATCCATTCGGCCACAAACCATATGCCAACAAGCTCACCAAATATTTGTGATATCTCAGGCGAGGTGATGAAATCTCCTTTTTGACCAAATTGATCACGACTTGCCTCGAGAGCCCCTGTGTAGTATCCCCCTACGTCTGCTGTAAGACACATGCGCATGAAACTAGCTAATGGAATTGGGCCAGTGGTCTGTGGATTATGAGTATGAAGCATGAGAGGGACGTTCGTTTGTAAACTCACATTTATAGCTTCAGTCAATTGCTTGGCTAAAGGTGTTGACCATTTTCTCTCTTCCTCCCTGCATGGCGTTGTGGCTATAAAGCTTCTGCAACTTTGATAAGCGATCTTGGGACTATGATATATTGGTCGCCGAGACAGTCCTCTGAGCCCGCACTGGACCGTTTTCAATACGCTTGACCTCATTTTAGACCAACAATAAAATAAAATAAATGAAGTAGGTTAACTCATTATATAAAAAAGCATATTGGATTTATGATGACAACTAATTGAACGTTATGGCCAGTTGAGTTGCAATGGATCCTGATTAAAATCATAAATTTGATCGAAAGTGAGTGAGCTTCAATTGAGCTTCGGAAGCTCTAAAATTTAGCGCCGACCATTCCCCGATCTAAAATTACGTAGCTGCAACGCTTCTTACATCGCGGCAACATTTTACTTCTCTACAACTCTTCAACTTTACTTAATTAATACTTATCTAGATTTCAAAAACGTAGTTTTGGTTTCCGAATATTTGTATTATACCGGAAACCTTTCTTTGATTTTCCTCTGCTTCTGTCTGCTACGCCTGCCAACTAGCATGAAGCTATAAACCCCCCTACCTGAACGTCTCTTATCGCGCCTCCTTCTCGCTATCACACACGCCACCCTCGGCTTCGAGAAGCCAACCAGTATGGCAAGCAAATCCCGCTGGGCGGACACAGCCGAAGACACAGCCCTCGAAGCGAGGCAAAAACGCGAGAAGGAAGAGAAGAAACGTCTAAAGGCCGAGAAAGCACGAAAAGCAGAAGAAGAGCGACGCGCCCAAGCCGAGGCGGAAGGAGCCAAGCAACGAGCCCTGCAAGAGCAGCAACAAAATCCAGACCAAGAAGACAGACCGCCTGCCAAACGACGGAAAATCACCCCCGAGCGAGATGGGCAAGAGAAGGACGCGGCGGCGGCAGTAGCAGACAACGAAAGCAATGCGAAGCTCCTCCGGTTCGAGAGTGGCGGCTGGGGCAAGTCGCGCAGCGTCGAGAACTACGACAAGCTTAACGACATCGAAGAGGGCGCATACGGATGGGTGGCACGCGCGAAGGAGATAAAAACAGGCAAAGTGGTAGCCTTGAAGCGATTGAAAATCGATCCAAACGACACGGTCGGCCTGCCTGAAACGGGTCTCCGGGAGATTCAAATACTAAAGGACTGCTCGCACCGGAACATCGTGGAGCTTCGCGAGGTGGTGGTAGGCGACGACACGTCGCGGATCGAGAACGTGTTCCTAGTCCTCGAGTTTCTGGAGCACGACCTGATGTCGATCCTGGGGGACATGCCAGAACCGTTTCTCGCATCGGAAGTGAAGACACTATTACTACAGCTCGCAAGCGGCGTCGCATACCTGCACGACCACTGGATTCTGCACCGCGACCTGAAAACATCCAACCTCCTCCTGAACAACCGGGGCCAGCTGAAGATCGCCGACTTCGGCATGGCGCGGTACGTCGGGGACCCGGCGCCGCCGAAGCTCACGCAGCTGGTGGTGACGCTGTGGTACCGCGCGCCGGAGCTGCTCCTCGGTACTAGGACGTACGGCGCCGCCGTCGACATGTGGAGCGTGGGCTGCATCTTCGGGGAGCTGCTGACGCGCGAGCCGCTGCTGCAGGGCAAGACCGAGGTCGACGAGCTGAGCCGCGTCTTCGAGCTGTGCGGCATCCCCACCGACGACTCCTGGCCCGGCTTCCGCCGCCTGCCCAACGCCCGCCACCTGCGCCTGCCCAAGAGCTCCGCCGCCAACACGGGGCCCGTCGTCCGCGCGCGGTTCCCGCTGCTCACGTCGGCCGGATGCGCCCTGCTGTCCGGCCTGCTGTCCCTGAACCCGGACCATCGGCCCACGGCGAAGGAGATGCTGCAGCACGACTTCTTCCGACAGGACCCCAAGCCCAAGCACGAGGCCTTGTTCCCTACGTTCCCTAGCAAGGCCGGCCAGGAGCGGAGACGGAGGAGATCAACGCCCAATGCTCCGGGTAGAGGGCAGAAGGCCGCGGATCTAGGCACCATGGATTTCAGTGGCATATTTGCGGCCAGGGAAAAGGAAGAGCGAGGTGGTGGCTTTTCATTACGAATGGTCTAATCCTAAGTTAAGAGACCTTGATGTACCTCAACAGAGTAATGACACCCTTGATGAGCACTTGTGATTGATTAATTCCTCACTTGAACTACGAAAAACCCGTAAAAGGTAACCTGACTAGGTGTGTCATTAAAAGCTATGTAAGCCATGATAAAAAATAGCCTTTCCCATGCGGTAGATTTCTAAATAATAGATAGATAGGTTCTTCGCCATTTTCGATCCGTTGCCAGAAGTTCCGCCCCCGTCTCGTCTCGACCCTTTGCAAGCAAGCAAAACCGCTTTCAAAAAAATAAACGCCACTACATGATGTATAAATGTCCTGGGTCCCATAGATTACCGTAGTTAATAAAAGGCTTGCATTAAATATGCCGGTCTCGTATCTCCAAATATGTGCAGTCAGAAAATTCACTCGTCACCCGACATTGCATACCCCCCATCTAGATAGTTTTGTACATGATATGTACGTAAAAAGATTGATCACAGCAATGCTGCGAATCCCGTCACATACCACGTAAAACTCAAAATGGTGATGAGACTCATCGAGACGACGAAGCCCAAAGCCTGTCGTTCCGCATTTCCGAGTGCGCCGCTGCAGGTCGCGCACTTCCACTCGCCGAGGTCCTGGTACGGCCGGGCCGTGTACAGACCAAAGTTGAAGCCGTCGAACGGCGCCAGGTACCCGGCCTCGGCGGTCGCGGACACGGACGAGTCCGAGTCGTAGATTATGAGCGTGTACTGGGCGACCAGCAGCGGGCTCGCCACGGCGCTTTCCGTGTAGTTCTGCGTGTCCCAGGTGAAGGTGGCGGTGGGCTCGAAGGTCATGTTCTGAGTCAGGGTCCACGTGGCGGAGGCCGTGGAGCACGACACTAGCACGTCGATGGCGCTCGGTGTGCCTTGGAGGGAGGTGTAGTTCCACACCCAGGTAATCGGGGTCGGGTCTCCGATTCGGTAGAGCGTGGTCGAGGCGGTGGTGGCGGGTGTGATCATTGCGACACCACCGGCTCCGTCTTGGGCGTCGAAGGTGGAATGTGTGGCTTTGGAAGTGCTGTTACCGGTGGCTGTGCTGTCCCCATCTTTGGTAGCCGTCGTTATCTTAGCTGTATTAAGGTTTGTAGTCTTGGGTTCGTCGCTGTCGTCGGCCGTGGTAGTGGCTTTGCTATCGTCCGAAGTTTTAGTGGTAATGGTAGCAGTAGTTGGCGTCGCCTTGTCTTCGGTTGCTTTAGGTTGGTTAGCATGATTTGTCCTAACCGTTGCATCGAATCATTCCACGTGGAAGTTAATACGTACTTGTTGTGCCATCATCTTGTCTAGCTATAAGCGAGTCCTTATTCGGTAGCCATTCTGGCCACGCTGATGTCAAAGGCGCCAAAGCGAGGGTAAATGTCAGGAATTGACCGAGACTCCGTGCTCCCTTCATTTTGTTCTATTGAAAAGTGGAATTCGGATTGATAAAGTATCGTTTAACCGTTCGATTGACTCGGGATGGACGCAAGATACGCAACGCCACAAATAAACACTCGAAGATACAACCACAGCAATTCAAAAACTATTTTTTTTTTCTCCTTCCAAACGATTGCGGTGGTTTGTGTTGTTGCTGGTCGTGGATTTGCTTCCGCTTCGTATACTTTTGATCCCCCTATTCCTGTTTATGCAGAGTGTGGATATGCTGAGAAAAACAATGCCGAATGCAACGAATAACGACTCGGACTCCCCCAAATCGGGCAGCTTTATTCAAACCAAGCGAGTGTTATGATTAATTGGATAGCAGTATAAAAGCGAATGACTATTAAACGATGCGATAGTTGGCTCAGTTCATCGGGGAGGGAGATGATGGATTGGAAATAAAAAAGGAACGGGTTGAAAGGGAGGACAAGAAAAGAAGAGATGGGATGATGGGCATTCCCGCTAAGCCTTTCAGTGCAAGATTCGATTGGCCAGCGTCGATCCATCGCTGCCATCAACACGAAGTGTTGGCAGCAGCGGTAGGCACCATAACACGGGACGCTCTGCCCGAAATGGTTTGGCGTGACCGGCGGGTGCGGTAATGGGGTTGCATTTCAGTGCATTTCAGTGGACAATGACTGGTTGCTAGTGAGATCCGTAAAGGTGGCGTTAGGGGGGCAGGGGGGGAAGGCACCCGGAACTCGAACTGGCCCAGAACTTGAATCTGAGATGATTACCACTGCAGCAGCCAAATGGAGCATGTTGTGGAACCTGGTTGCCCTGAAAACTGACGGCATGCTTTTCACCTTTTTTCTTCATTATCAATCAGTTCCTTTTAAATTAGAAGAGGTGCAATGAAACCATACCCTCGATGCCCTATCAGAGAGACATGCCTAAAAACACAACCCCATGAGTATGTCAGGTCATTTTTGCAACCCTCGCAAAACAGAAGATCGGGTGGCATGCCATCATTTCATGTATGTACCCATCGCTAGTCCGATTAGACCCGCTGTAATGTTAGATGTTCTTCTCGCATCTACCAAACTAAACCTAAAAATAGGACGGTTTCTGTCTCGCTCAAATACCCGATAGGAGGAGGCAATGCAGACCAACGCATAAATTCTCATCTTGCTTGCTAACTACATTAGTTTATGTTCCGCGCATAGAGGCAGTCCTAATTATTTCTATATTCTGTTTTGTCTAGTTATTCGGATCCGGTTTGAATGTATCGCATCAAAATATCCCATCTTTCATCAGCTAACCTTACCATGTAGATGAACGATAATGTGACAGAAAGCCACATGCACTATCCCGCCGAGAACGTGGACGCTAAACTTAAATGCAGTAGGTTGCCGAAACTCACATACGGGTACCAGCAGCGCTACTGAGAACCGAAGCCGCCTAGAATCGAGGCCAGACATTTTCTACTGCATACAAGGTATGAGGTAGGTATAAAACACGAACCTGATACATCATCCGCCACTCTTTTTGCGAGATATTCAACCTCACTGCACATGTACTCTAGATAAATTGCGTATGGAAAATATGCATGCCTGGACGGGATATTATCAAGAGACACAATTTGCTCTACAGTAAAAAGGGTACGAATATTGTATTCGATCCGTTAAATAATTTGCAATGAGTTTTCAAACCACCAGAGCACCGCTCACTTTCACCAATGGTAAAATTTATACATATTTGCTTTACATTGTTAACATACATAATAGCATTTATATAGCTGGTTAGTATCTATACATATCTACTTTGGGTATGTATAGACATGCATGTCTATGGCCTTTTTCTTCTTCTTATTAGCACTACACGATCTCCTCATTCAAAGTTCCTTATAATACATCAAATGAGTACTCATCGTTAACCATCATTTTCATTTTCAACTGATGCTTATATGTCAGGTACAACGCAAAAACTGATATACTTTCAAAATGTCAATATTTCTATATGATCGACAATAACATCTCCAATTGAAACGAGTTAACAAGACCACAAGAGTTGGAAATAACAGAAGTCAGGGGAAAAGACCAACAGACAGGTAGTACCTGAGCAATAACGCTTGGGGCATCTGGATGCGAACTTCAAAAATAAGGGTACAATGGTACTTACCCCACGCTGTTTGGTTACATGTAGGTACTAAATTTAGCATCGCGGGGTAACATGAAAATTACAACAATTCGTCGCAATTGCACCTTTGCGCTTTTTGTTTTCTTTATCGTGGATTTTTCTTATTATCGATTTTTGTCCATCTCCGTACTTTCTTTAACGCCGTTTCCTTCTCATCGCCGTCCCTTCCTCATCACCGTAACATCTACTCACAATGGCAACGCCGAATGTTGAATTGGTAGCTATCAGGCGCGACCACCTCGAGACCCTGATAAGACAGTAAGTTGCGATGAATACTTATTGATCACGGCGATTCGTGATAGGGCAGGCACAGGCTAACGCTCTGCTTTAGAGCACGCATCAATCACACCAACCAAGGAGCAGAACCAGCCATTCGCATTCCGACATCTCAGTACATAGACCTCACACAATCCAAACTTCACTATGGTAAGTACCTAATTAATAGCATATGCTCTTGCTGCCATCACGTTCTAACTCTAGATTCTTAGACAATTTGTGTCGAGCTCTCTTGAGTGGAGGATTATCCATGGAACTTCTTCAAGTAAGTCTGCTCATCAACTTCTTTTTGTCACCATTTCATCTTGAACCTGGACCTGGACCTATAATTTTAGCAGCAAAAATTAACCATTAGCAGGACCTGATACAAGACATCCCTACCCCACCTGCCAGTAGTTCATCTGCAAACCCCCCTTTCGTGTCCGCAGGGGGCTAGCCATCCCCTCCCGACCCTAAAGAGGTGGAGAAGTCGGCAATCCAAAGAAGCGCATTGAACGCCCTGTTTCTCAACGTACAAAATTGGCGTTCATCGCCGAAAGAGCCACAGCAAGAGGTTGCAGGATCGTCCCATAGCATCGCCTCTGATCACCATGTCCCCAGCAATCGAGACAAGGAGGCCAAGACTGTGTGGCAGCACGCACCTCCCAGCCATGGCCAGGAACGTCGATGCCCTCGAGAATGCCAAAGAACCATTCTTTTCTACTCCCTGCCTCACGGTGCCACGCTTTGGGACATTACTAGCGTGGTCTTTGGCGGATCGCTCTGCGATGTCCACTTGAGTGTGGACGAGAATTACGCCGTAGTCTCTTTCAACGAGGAGGAATCTGCCATCCAATTCTATCAGCACGTACAGGAGAATGGCCTCTCCGTCAAGGGGAAGACGGTTAGTCCAGCGAATCATTTTCTTGCGCGATTTGTTAATGTTGATTTAGGTCACTGTCCGATGGGCGAAATCTCCTCATGTCATCACCAACCATATCCGTAACCAAATCCTCCGAGGTGCCACGAGGAACATCGTCATCCAGAACTGCAACCCAAGAATTACCGAGGCCGATATTCGAAACGACCTTGACCATATCTACAAACTCATCGTTGTCGACATCTCATTCAAGGATGGAAACTGGCATATCCAAACCAATTCAATCCACAGTGCGCTGTTCGCGAAAACCTGCCTGTGTAGTAGAGAGTAAGTTCTGCTCATCACCATCAAAAGTATGACATGAATTAACGGCTTTCCTCTAGGAAGTACAAGGACCACACCATCACCTGGGGCACAGACGAGTGTGATGGACCAATCCAGGGCACCGGAGAAGGACCCTCAAAGAAGCCAGCCAGAGACGCCTGGGAGGTGATCGGTGATCGTCGCCGTAACGGAGGCAGAGCCGAGAAGAAATAAGACGATCAATACGTTGTTGATGTGATAGGGGATCTGAGGCGACGACTAACCCATGCTCTTCTTCTTCTGCTTCTATTATGGACACGTTCATAATACCTCTTTTATTCTCTTGATTTTTTTTTGGTTTCCAATTTTCATCCGAGGGGGGGCCATTGTTATTGGCAAATAAGAAAGCAAAATAAGGAAGAACAGGGCTAAAGGGTTTAATTGCTTCACTCTTTTTTTTCTCTTTTTTTTTTTCAAAGGAACACGAATCGCGTCATGTAATAATATTGGTACTTTGCAAGCAGACGCATTTGATTAGCAGATTGATACTCAGGGACACACGGCATTCAACGGGGATTTTTTTTTTACAAACTAATTAATCGATGATTTCTTCTCATTCCTAGGTTGACATGATCATTGTGAGCGCCAATAACCGGTCTGATATGAAGTTAAAAAACTTGGTCACACCCCTGTAGCACAACCCCCACGTTGAATCCACACCCATGGTGTTGGGTCTCGCTTAGCGCCAGTTTCGGCAGTTGTGCTATTATTAGATGACGGGAAGAAGCTTTGTACATGCGCAGTAGGTATTGAAGATCTACCTAGCTGTTTGAGGCACAGGTCTATCTAGTATTTACAGTACAGTAAACCATGCAAAGCAGTGAGCCTACCAAAATGAGAATTTGCGTAAGATGTTCCCTAACTTAAGGAGACATTAAGACGCCCTAGAGGGTTATCATCAGGTTATTTAGTAATATATAGCAATACATAGGTAGGTATGTTCTCAATTAAGGGACCAGATCTTCATGCACACACTTAACTTCACATTTCATACTGTATGATCGAGATTACTAAGATGCGAGTTTCTTATATGGTAACATTAAGTTAATGAGCTACCGGTATATGCCTGTTCTAATGGTGATCTTCCCACGGTGGTACACCGCTAAAGTAACGTGGAATTTGTTTACTAAATTTTGCTGTAGAAAATTGAATATGTAAACGTGAATATCTCGGTGTCCAAGAGAGTAATGCTTACTTAAGACGCATCTCTTTGAATGGTGACGCGACCCAAATATGATTTCCTGGTGACTACCACTGACTTTAGTTACTATTAACTAACAAAGATGCGCAATGCTTTAGTTAACAGCGGTACCTTTTTGTGTCATGGAAGCAATCAAAAATTTTCGGTTAAGACATTCGACACTGAAAAACTGAAAAATTGAGTCGAATTCAATATTATTTTCTGTCATAAATCGCGATCGATACATTTTGATCGAGTGCGACTCTGCTTAGTAGTCTACTGCAGATGGCCTAGGTTCGCTTGGCAGTTCGTTGCGCAATCAGCACAGGCCACGTCCGAGTTTATCAGCCAACGGCGCCTTATTATCGATTTCTCAATCCCCACATCGGCAGATCCTACCACTTGTACCTAAACCTGTCAACCTCGCAGTCCAAAGCTTCCTCTTCAAACCCATTTTGCCCAATTCGCAAAACATTCATTAACATACTCTCTCACCTTCCTAACCTACGAAGATTGAATGCAATCTTTTTTCAAACCCAACCAAAACCTAAATATTTTCATTGCCCATTATTTTCCAACCGTTTTCCAATCCTCTTTTCACATTCGAGAGCTACAAGCCATCGCCACCCCTCACTAGTCGCTGACTTGTCGCGCGACAGCCGCAATTGGTCGGCTTTCGGAGTTCAGCACATTTCATTACTTCTCTTTACTTTTGGTCATGCAAGAAGCTCAATTGCGCTATGACACAAGACAAAATGACTTTAGAAGATTGTAAGTTTTACTCTATATCCGCCATATGTATGGTGCTGGCTGGTTTCCTTTCCTGGTTTCGTTTAGGTTGGGCGCTGAATCTGGCGCGAGGCTGGGCGCGTCGTACTGTTGAATGACATGGACTGATACTCTTCTTCCCTAGGGCTGGACGACCTCTGTGTCCGATTTATCATAAACCTCCCGCATGAAGACCTATCATCAGTAGCGCGAATCTGCTTCCAAATCGAGGAAGCACAGTGGTTCTACGAAGATTTTATACGTCCGCTGGACCCGGCCCTACCCTCCATGAGCCTCCGCACCTTCACCCTGAAGATGTTCCAACATTGTCCTCTTCTCGCATCCTTCTCCGTCGACGCGCATGTCAAGGCCTTCGATGACTTCATGCAGTACAAGACACGTGTTCCTGTTAGAGGAGCAATTATGCTCAACGACAACATGGATGCTGCTGTGCTTGTCAAGGGTTATAAGAAGGGAGCGAGCTGGAGTTTTCCCCGTGGCAAGATCAACAAAGACGAAGACGATCTTGACTGTGCCATCCGCGAAGTCTACGAAGAGACGGGCTACGATCTCCGAGAAGCTGGTATACTTGAGAAGAACGAGCCTGTGCATCCACTTGAGGTTACTATGCATGACCAGCAAGTACGGCTCTATGTGTTCCGCGGTATACCAGAGGATACAGTCTTCGGAACTAGGACGAGGAAGGAAATTGGGGCCATCAAATGGTACAAGGTGGAGGAGCTTCCTGCTTATCGGAAGAAAAGAAATAATGGGAAGAATGGCACCAACGGCCCTTCTCACGACAAATTCTACATGGTCGCTCCGTTCATGGTCCAGCTGCGCCGGTGGGTTATGGAACAGAAAAAGCTGGATGCTGGGAGGATTCCTGACTCCAGCACTCACCATCATCCTCAAGCCTTTTACGAGGATGCGACAGATGACAACGTCATTAACGAGCCCGTCCGATCGCCGGCTGCCCCTCCCAAAGGCGCTCAGTATATTGACAGTGCAACTAGGGAATTGCACCGACTTCTTAAGATGAAGCCGCCAACGCAGGGTTTGCAGATATTGTCGGAGGACGAGGATAGTCAAGCAGGGCAGACTATCATGTCTCTTCTGCAGCCTGGAGCAGCAAGTGAAGAATTGGCTGCTCAAGATGTGCCATCTGATCGAACAGTGGCAGAGGCCGCCTACGCCCACGCTCCGAATCACCAGCATCCCGAGCAGCGCATACTGGTATCGAACTACGGAGCAGGCATGAACACAGGCTATGCATCGCAGCACCGAGCACGGCCGTATGTTGATATCAGCACCGAGGTTCCTCATCCTCCGGCTTACACGGAGCAACCTCAATTCCAAGAACATCCGGTACAGTTGGTACATCCACAGCCCCTACCGCCTCAAGTACAGAGAAGAGTACTACTACGGGACATGGCTCCGTCTCCGCAGGTTGCAGATGCTACTACCGGTCGGGCAGGGCCATCCGCACTACCTCACCTTGCCAATGTCAATGTACAAGGTCAAGAGGCCTACCGTCATGATTTGCAAGCTACTCACCATGAGAGACTCTTGCCCACCCAACTACCACCGCATTCTGCCAATTTGCTGAATGTTCTAAAGGGAAGCGTGGCACAAGTGGGTGAAGGTCAGCCAAGGCAGTTCCGTCAAACCAGAAACGTGTCAAATGAGCATTTCGGCCATGGGCTTCCAGGAGCACCTGAAGGAGCTGCTAACCAGTATGGTGTTCCAGCTATATCCTCTGGACTTAATAATCTGTCAATGACCAATGGAAACGTGGCCGCGCCTAGCTATAGCATGCGACGCCCGACCGACAAGCATCGTGCAGGATTGTTGGACATGTTCAAAAAGGCTCCATCCGTCTCACCGAGCCAGTTCGGAAATCAACTTGACGGCGGAGAGGAGACTAAGCAGCAGTGGGCCAACCAGCCGTCAACCGCCAGCGCTTTACAAGCTGCTGCTCATGAGAACGGCCGTCCTCTGCAGATCAATCCCGATGCTAATCTTCCGTATGGAGCGCTCCGTATCCTATCCCGTCCCCAGTCTGGTCATTCCCCGAGTCAAAACACGGCCGGCTCTGTGCGAAGTACGTCAGATGCGGCTCGCTATACGACTGCGGGATCATATGCCAGTCCCCAGGCCCAATTCAACCGGGCTTCACCCTCGTATACAAACCCGTCACCAAGGCCTCAACCGATACCAGCACAAAGACCACAACAAATTGGGCAGCTATCGCCAAATGTATACTCAGCTTCACCTCACTCTTATCCGTACGGTAGCTCGCAAGGATCGCAGCCCAATCCGTTGGCTCTCTTCCCTGGTGCTCCTAACGCATCGCAGCTAGCAGTTCCCGGCGGTGCTGCTCCATTGCGACAAGACACCAGCGTCGAGCAGAGGAATACTCTTTTGTCGCTGTTCGGCAAGCCCAAGTCGTTTGAACAGAGCAAAGGCAAGGAGCTCGCATTGTCCGACCAGTTCGGACCTGGTCCTAATGCTATTCCCCGATCTCGACTAGGTTCTGTTGCTTCTAGCACAAACGAGAGCCTCCCGGGATTCAGGGACAGCACGTCGAGGCGTGAGAGCCAAAACCCCTTGTCTCCAGCCGACAGAAATTTCCTGTTGAACTTTCTGGAAAACACGTCTAGCGGCTCAAGACGTTGAATGGGCAGAAAGGCCAGACAGTATAGATGCTATACATGGTTTTAGGATTACAGCATAGACAAGGCGTGATTTACTCTCTGTGTAGGAGCAAGAAGGATGATTCCGGGAAAGACGGAGTCGGGAGCAGCGGGATCATGGTATAATGGTCGAGTGAGCATACAGTCTTGCTACTGGAAATACCTCCTTACTAGTATACCCCATTGATGCGTGTAGAACACACCATCACTTAATACTGGCGTTGATTTCCTGAAACTCCATGGTCTAGTGTGATTTACTACCTATGTATGAATGCGTGTAATTTCAATCTTGCGTGCTAACAATGATAATCTTTTCTCATTAGACGGCTCTTGGTGCGTTCTTCTATATTCATATGGAGTATTCCGTATGCCTTTCCCCAATTACCCTGTTCCAGGTTTAATACCTAGGCATATCTCTGTCATGTTATTTCTGTAAATTCTAGAAATACTGATTGCGAACGATATAGAACCTCCCCTAGGATGTATGCATACCGTAGCGTAGGTACCTAAGTATAGGTACACGCAGGTAACGGTTAAGCACAGACGCAGGGGGCGCTAGGGGTTTACCTGCAGGTAGGTGTCCCACTAACGGTATAAGATACAGGCTTACAGCCCGCTGTCATACATCATACCTTTTCCGAAAACGCGTGCTTCCGTGTCACTTGTCAACTTTAATACACAACGCTTCTTGAGCGCGACTAGTATTTAAACTTCTTTCTAGAAGACCATATTATACTGTTATTCCACAAGATTTTCTACCACCAAGCACTTATATTGTTCTCACAAGATGGCGCGACTAGCTCAGGCGCCCATGACCCCGAAGCGCACCATATCCAACCCGGATGCCTTCTCAGATCTGAACCGCTTGTTGGAGCGTCTACAGGAGAATATCCTCCATGCCGATGCCGAGCGGGAGAAACGGCTGCGAGCGAGCGAATATGAACGCAGCAAAACTCGGGTGGTGTGTATTTCTTCCTTCCCCGCCACGTAATATAATAAATACTAGATACTCACAACCCTTCTTAGAACATTGACTACGCCCGATCCCTCCTAACGAAGCTAGAGCAAGATGCACTCTCCATAAAGATACACTCGCGACGACAGGAGACACAAGCAGACCTAAACCAAAAACGAGAGGTTCTGGAACAAATCACGGAAAGATTCCAAGAGCTCGACGATGTGAGCGTGGATACCGACGAGGACAGCTCCGAGGGCGAGGATTTACTGGGTGATATTATTCACACGCCAAGCGAGAGCATCGAGTCAGCCTCTATGGCGGATCACCAGGGCACAGAGGAAACAGGGGAAGTGCAGGAAGACGAAGAACCGGGGGCAGACGAGTCGAGTTTCCTCTCCGAGTCCCAAGTACCAGCACGTCGTGAGTCAATACACCAGGCGACTACTACCACCACCACCACCACCACCACCACCACCACGACAGATCCAGCTCCTCAGCCAACGGCCACAGGGACAAGTACTTCCCAGACCCTCCGTCCAAGAGGAGGCGCCTCAGCGGCGACACCAACAGACAAAGCCGAGACGACAGCGCTGCGCACGCAGCTCTTCGGCAACCGCCCAGCGGACCCCAGCGCGACCTCCGCCACGGCGACGGCGACGGCGACGGCCACCACGGAAGCCATCGTCGACCACCACCGCGCGGAGCAGGACAAGCTGACGGAGTCGATGGTGGGGATGGCGCGGGCGCTGAGGCAGTCGTCGCACCGCTTCGCGTCCTCGCTGCGGGAGGACCGGGACGTCCTGTCGTCGGCGACGGCGAGCCTCGAGCGCAACGAGCGCGGCCTCGGCGCCGTCGCCGGCCGCATGGGCGCCCTGCGCCAGCTCACCGAGGGCAGGGGCTGGTGGGGCCGCCTGCTGCTGTACCTGTGGATCGCCGGGCTGGCCGTCTCTGCCGTCTTGCTGGTCTTTGTGCTTCCCAAGCTGCGGTTCTAGGTTGTTCGAATCTTGACCTAGTCGCTTATCTCGGACTCGGTTAGGTTAGGGGATATGAATAAGAGGCAGAAGAGCAAGACGAAAAAAATGATCTTACGTTATGGAAAAAGAAAAAAAGAGAAAAGGGGGGCTGACGATTTGATGGCCCGGCATAAAGAAGCAAAAGCAACAAAAAAAAAGACGAGTTTACGATTTTACGAAATGTGCTAGATAGCAGATTACGAGCGATACCTTTGCATGGCCGGGCGAACCTGGCTGACTAGCTGTTTACCAACAAGCAGGGCGTTTTGTGTATGTGTGTGTGTGTTAGATTAGGAGTCACTTGATCAGGAATTCGGAATTCCATTATTGCATTTGCGGTCTATGGGAAGGCAGAATGTGTTGATGAAATTAACTAACTGATCAACTAACTAACTAACTTAACTACCTAACTGATTGGGTAACTCAAACGCGATGGAATGTAATGTATTTTTTTTTTTTGTCGTGTTGATTTCTGGACTCGGTGGTCGAAAAGATGAATGGAAAAGAAAAGATTAAACGAAAGCAAGGGTGCAGCGATGCGATTTGTTGAGCAAAGGATGAGTCTCGATGCTGGTCGAGGGAGGTTCTGCGATATCTGACTGAAATGAAAAGCGTCGCGATGCGTAAAATTTTTTTTTTCCTGAGATGTGACGAATGAATCGAAAAGAAAGCCGAAACCGAAAATGTAACTGAAAAGATTCCGCGATGTTTGTTTGGCGAATATCAGAAGCATCGTCGTATCTTCTTCCTCCCTGAATGATATGTAATGGAGGAACCGAAAGTAAAATCGAAATCGAAACCCAACCGAAAAAAAAAACCGATAATGCAAAACGAAAAATCATCGCGAGGGAACCTCTTCAGTCCTCACTCGAAACGTGAGGTATGAAGAGCAGTCAGCAAGCAACCCCGTTCCAGTCCATGCCTTTTACTTCTTAGCATCCCTTTCGTCAGCCTCGTCATCGTGAAGCTCTCTCTTTCTCTTCATTCCGCGCTCCTCATCCTGGTTCTGCTGCTGCTGCTCCTCGGGTTTCTTCTCCTTCTCGGGATCGGCCTGACCAGCGACAACCTCGTTCTTCTGAGCAGTCTGAGCCTTGTCCTCCTTCTGGGCCGACGGCGGGCCGGCGAACGCAGCCATGACAGTGGCACTTGCGTTGTTGACAAAGGAGGTAGTAGCAGCAGTAGCAGCGGGAGTAGTGGTGGTGGTGGTGAGATTAGCATTCCGCCTCGACTGGACGATGGCCATGACGAGGGGTATGTTTCCCCCGGACGCCTGGTAGAGCCGGTAGTTCCACTCCTCCATGTTCTTCTGGTAGCCCGCCTGCCCGGCCTTGGCCAGCGCCGTCAGCTCTTGCTTGATTCGATCGGTGACGGCCTTGTAGTTCGAGGCTATCTGCGTCTGTCGCTGCTGCTGCTGCTGCTGCATCTGTTGCATCTGCTGCATCTGTTGCATCTGTTGCATCTGTTGCATCTGTTGCATCTGTTGCATCTGTTGCAGTTGCTGCAGTTGCTGCTTCTGCTGCTGTTGCTGCATCTGCCACTTTGCTTGATCCCCTTGTGCCGTCGGGGGGGCGTGGGGTTGTTGGCCGATGACGCCGACGGGTTTGCCGCCTTGCTGTTTGGTTGGTTGGTTTTGTTAGTTTATGTGCCTTCTTCTTTTTCTGATTTCGAGATTTAGGGGGGGGGNNNNAATAGTTCGATGGGACAGGATAGGAAATATTGTAACTTACAGGAGGCTGGTAATGGAACTTCTCGGGGATGACGATGCCCGCGTTCTTGATGCGGTCCTCCCACTTGATACCCGTCTTCTTCAGGAAGAAGGACTTCCACTCGGCCCATGCCGTGGGGAACAGCTGGCCCGTTTCGTGGGGACGGTAGATGCCCGGGTGTCCGTCGTGCGGTCTCTTGAAGAACTTGGCGATGAACGTGTACAGGTGCGGTTTCGAGTTGGATTCGTAGAGCTGCGTGTGTGATGTTAGCAAAATCACAAAATAGTTACTAACTAGGGGAAGTAGTAGCCAGATAAATTACTTACCCAGACGGAGTATCTCTGCACCGGATCGTCCTCCTCCGGGCCTTTGCGAGTGAGTACAATCTCGTAACGGAAGAAGGTCTCGTCTGTCCAGACATGATTCTTGTCTTATGACTCGTTAGCTTTTTCCTGCTTCGAAGAATCGAGGGAGGGGGGGTGAAAGAATGCTTACTCGTGTTGACGAAATAATTCGCTTCGTCGATACCCTTCTGGATCTCCTGTTCGTGTTTCTGGCGAGCAAGATCCGCATTCTCGAACTCCAGAAAGGAGTAGTCCTCCTCGTGTACTGTTGTAGGTGGTTGTTAGTATAGCACACAAGGTTAATGTAGTCAGGGTGAGAATGAGAATAGTCTTATTGTGACGAAATCGAGATCAAGAGTCTTCGCATGGCAGGAGCGCGCGTAGCCCTCGCATCGCGGATGAGCTTCAGAGAGGGTAGCGACCAACTGGTCTCGTAGTAAGAAAGGAACAATAACTTACGGTGGCGCTTGAGGCGAATAGAGTCCTCAATCCAGTCCTGGTTCACGATGTGAATCTTCAACTTGATCGCCTCCTTGACGCTGGGAATCTTCGCGAAGAACTGCACGGGTGTGGCGACCATGTGCGTTGCGTTCTCGACTGTAGTACCCGTGAACTCGCCGCCGTGGTAGCCCACCCAGCGCTCGACGTCCTTGCTGGTCCACTCATTGTCGAGCTCGGTACCTGCGATGCAGATACGGCAACCTCCGAATGCCGGCATTTTGGATCGACCAGAATGCTTGAAGGCAGTGAGTGTTGATGGTAGTTGAGTGAAGGAACCAAGGATTAGGAACTGTTGATGACTTGAAGGCCTTGACAGGAAAAAGGAACGCGGTCGGAAGAAGATGAGAAGTTGTTAGGATAGTGAAGGGAGAAGGATTGATGGTTGGTAAGTTATTGGTAGGAAAGAGATACTCTCGCGAGAGGATGTGAAGTTGATGTAGATGTAGAGCTTGGATGCGATCGGTAATGGGTACCAGTAATCGACTGGAAGAGGAGATGATTTAAGAGATGAGAGGTTAGTGGAGGAGTAGAGTTTGTATGTGATGGGTATGAGTAGTTGAATGGGAAGAGGGATACTCAGTAGTAGAGGTAGTAGAGTAAAGATAGAATAGGGTTGGTGATAGGATCAAATCGTTAATATGAAGA
Source organism: Hypoxylon sp. CI-4A (assembly GCA_002120315.1). Classification (NCBI taxonomy): domain Eukaryota; kingdom Fungi; phylum Ascomycota; class Sordariomycetes; order Xylariales; family Hypoxylaceae; genus Hypoxylon; species Hypoxylon sp. CI-4A. The sequence continues at coordinate 310,367 of KZ111526.1, forward strand.
GATGGTTTACAAGGAAGATTTGAGGTTGGTGAGAGGGTAGAAGTTGTATGGGTGGTGTTTGAAATAAGTTAAGGAAATAAGTGTGGGAATGGAGGTAGATTCAATGGGCAAGAGTTCTCCAGGTGATGGCATCGAGGAGCAGTATACGATGTTCTCTCCAGTAACAGGGGGAAGGAGCAAAAACATTTGATGTGGTCATTCAACAAATAGGGGCGGGTACAAAGGCAATTCTTGAGATCTTGAATCAGGGTGAGAACTACACTAGCGAGGTTGTCTAGAACTACGTCTTAAGGCGAGTATACGGAGTCGAGGGGACTATACGGAGTCAGTCTTCGCGGGCCTCTATCGAAAATGTAGAAACTTAGGCAGTTCCTAACTAATATAAAAGGACGACGATGAATACGACATGAGTAGCACGGATAATGGGAGGCGTAACAACAGGCTATAGAAACAGGAAGACGAAGGGGGCGGCGATATGTAGTAGACTCGGCGCCACGGAACTGGAAGACAAACACCCATAAATGAGGTCTTAAGGACTCACATTTGCAATTGTGAGTATCATGACGGTATAGTAATAATTCTGCACAAACATAGTAGCATGTCACAATACTCCTTATTAACATGAATGTGGCAGTCTTCCAATGCCTGACTTCGTTATAGTCGTTTTTACTTTCGCCGTAGTCTTCTTCCTTTTTGTCATTTCCCATTTGCGGTTGTCTTCGTTTTCGTCGTTGTCTTCAAGTCATACCTGGCTGGTTGCCCTTTTTTCTTTGACTTTGGCGTCTTCGCATTCGCCTTTAAGATTTGTGGATTTTTGTTAACTGATGATGCCTTCTCTCCTTAACCAATGAAACTATTTTTTTATCATTTACTCCTTTTAAGTCCTAGATAAGAATTTGCTCAGGGGCAACTCACGCGGTTAAACCCTCCCCTTTCAAAAGACTTCACAATCCTGTAAGTTACTGTGCAGCCACCCAGGATTAGATTGGTTTATACCACGCCAGAGTGTATATGATATCACGACTGATGCCCCAGTCAATAAATTAGGGGCTAGAGTAATAATCAATATTTCATGGGTATCATTAAACTCATATCTACCTGCCTAAGTATCTCTTTAAGCAGGCAACCATCTGCTCCATCCCCCTTCCCCTTTTTTTCTTTCAGGGGCTTTCCAAGCCCGACCTAAACCAACCAGATCAGGCCCAACATAGTAATTTCCAAGTCTGGGTAGGCATTCCACCCAATCCACCAAGGCAAATAAGTAGGTAGCCTTTGCAACTCCTACCTTTCGACCATACGCCCAGCTTCCAAGGCAACTGTAAACCGCGCCTGATGTACGTCTTGACACGAAACCCAAGTACCTCCAACCTCCTAAAAGAAAGTACTCTTCTTCTTAGACACCTTCCCCTTCCCCTCATCCGCGCTCCCGCCTCGTCTCCTACCGCCACCAACACCACTACTAGAACTAGGGCCGGCCTGAGATTGCTGTGGCGGCAAGCCATACCCATACCCTTGCATCGGCATCCCAGGCGTAGTCGCAAAGCCATGGAACCAGTTTCGGCCGCCGCCACCTACGGGATGATGCGGCCGAGGTCCCGCGCTCACAGGCCGTGGGGGTGGATTTGAAGGCGGCTGCAAGCTGGGACCCGCGCTGGCTCCGTTCTGTCTAGGCGGCAGGTGAGGAGCCGGGCCAAAGTCCTGGCCTTCGACCCCGAATTCCTTGCGCAGGCGCTCTGTCTCCTTATCGACCTCGGCGTTTCGGCGCTGTCGCTCGCGCTCTTCCTCCTGGAGCATGCGCTTGATTCGCTCCTGCTCTTCGCGATCACGTGTTTCGCGCTCGCGCTCCTCCCGCTGTACTATGGCTTTTAGGCGTATGGTTTCGGCGTCTAGAGGAGGCGTGGGCTGCTGAGTGATAGGGGGAGAGTTGCTCTGGGAGGGAGGCGCGTTGCCTAAAGCGCTGGTCATGGCGTGCGCTGGTGACGGGGACGCATTGGGGATGGGGCGCGAGTTCTTCCGGTTGCGAGGGGCGCCGGCGATGTTGAAGGAGTCTCGGCTGGGAAACAGATATATCTCGCGGATAACTTCAGCGCCAAGCAAAAGCACCACCTCAAGGCCCTTGCGATCTTCTATGTCAACTCTCTGTAAGTTCGGTTCGTAAACAGTGACGCTCGGCTCTCGGCCATGCTTGTAAAGCGCTATGGTGATATCCGGGTCCTTGCTCTTCCTACCACCCACCGATGTGCCTGTCATGTAGCATGTCATGTCTTTAGAGAACTTGCTATCCCGCTTCCACTTGAACATGATCTTGGGTGTGAGGCTGCTGGCAGTTGGAGGACTTTGCTGACGGTCGATCTTAGATGCTGAGGGCCTGCGAAAGCTTTGTTGGGGCATCTCGAACTCCCATGATTCCTTCCCTGTCCAGGTACTCTTCTCGCCTTTTATGATGATCTGCTGTTCCGGGTTGTAGAGTTGTATTGTGAAGCCATCGGGTATGAGGGGCACGGGAGGTGGGGGAACGCCGTTCAGCTGTCTGGCTTCGGCAGCGGAGAGCGTAGTTTGTTGAAGCTCAGGTTCGATCAGGACTTCGCCAAATATAACATCTTGTACAATAGCGTCTCCCAAGGCCACTGCATATTTATTCTTAGACTGGGGAAGGTCCGGATTTATCTTTTGGAGTGAGTATTCGGCTGCAGGTTCGGAGCCATTCTGGGTGAAGTAGAGGAGGTTTAGGAGAGGGTTAGACGAGCGCCTAAAGAAGAAGGTCGGTAGGTTTTCGTCGAGCATGTTGGATATGCTTGTGTGTGAAAGATGTAAAAGTGGTTGTTCATTTGTATAAAAACCCTAGAGAACGAAACTTGGACTTTGGTGAATTGCTAGCTAAGATCAATCAAGCTACGGTACAATATACCCGGATAAGAAAAAGAAGGAAATAGATTTCTAAAATAAATGTCTCGCAAGGCAGCAGCTAAACTGGGGTACGTAAGTAGTGGGTAGGGCTCATGCTCATGGAGGAAGGAATAGTGACGATAGTAAAAGCAAGGTATGCGCGGATCCAACTACAATTATGTACACAGAACAATGGGCAATGGCGACGATATCGAGGCTGAGTTTCGGGTAAAAAAAGAATGGAGGCACGCCAAGGTTTAAACTCGTGGATTCCAAAGCCAAGATGACCATATAAAAGTTCCAAATTGGTGTAGATCAACAAGACACGGTGACTGCGATGGGAATAGACAGAAACAAAGAAGGAAAGAATATTGGGTTTATGTACAAAAAGTGGAAGACCAAAAGAGAGAAGGTGTGAGTTATTATCGCGAAAGTCGTTTGCAAGGCCGATGTCTCACTCCCATTGTCGTCATGTGCTTTCATTTCTCATGTCATTTCTGTCATTTCTGGTTTGCGTAGCACCTACCCGCAGCGCGGTTCAGTGGATTACTAGTGGGGTTTATGGTACTATTTACAGCGACTTACAGGGACATACCCGCTATTGTAGAAGTTCGGTAGCACGAAAGCCGGTAAGGAACCTATGCCGAGCCACCGGAAGCTTGAGGCTGTGTGTCTCAGCTCTGATGAAAATCAGTGGACTGCCAGTGTCAGTTGCTTCTCTGTCACTGCCAAGGTACATGATACTTAAGTACCTAAAGATTCTGCCGCATTCACCACCCATACAGCCATATAACCCACTACAAAGCTTCTATAAAAGCCTGGCCGCCCTCCCAGCTCTTTTCCTTCTTTCCTTGTGGCGCCATCCACTATCCACTGCTATGTTGCCAACTTGCGTTTTGCTGTTTATGTAGCAAGATACAGGACCTCGTTCTTGTTTGGCACGAAGCCTGTATCTTTCAAATATAATTCAGTGTCTTTTATATGGCGTATGAGGTGAAATTCGGGAGCGTGACTAATTACCAGTTATCCAGATAATCCTCCCTCAAGAATGAGGGTTGTCAATGGGGGGAAACCCGCATTGCACGGCGAGGAGTTGACCCTGTTCCATTATCCTTCGTGGATTGGACTGGACGTAACTTTTGCTCTCCCAAGTCGTTTTCATTATGACCGATGTTCGATGCATCACCATGAGGAAGATGTTATTTCATACCGCACGTTCTACGCGCATGTGATCTACATGCCCTCAACCAGCTAACTTTACATTTTATCAAGTGACAAGTACGACAACATAGTCTTCGCGCAAAACCATCCATCATGCCTACGAGAGTACTAGTAATGGCAAATCACTTAAAGGGTCCAAGTCTCTCCTAGTTGTATTATGCTACGCAAGATGACCAAGCAGGAAGAACTGGAGTTCGACTTGGCATCTCGTCATCCTCCAAACAACAACAGCATACACGTATCCACCTATCGACGTTTTTCACCGATGTCAGAAATATCTGGATATTTGGCCAAACCCCCATTTAAACCTCATGGAGTTCGGTCTACAGCTAGACCGAAATGAGAAACAAAATATATGTGATATTCGTTCGTCATCATTCGCTCTTCTAAATTACTTCATTCGTACATCGCTTGCCATCCATCCTCTTCCTCTCTCCCGAACATGAGAATCGCATGGATGGTATAAAATGCTAGGTAGACAGAAACAAAAAAGAAGATTGTGATGCCGACGCCCAAGAAAGAAACAATTCCCACTGGTACAGAACGCTAGATTGAGATGGTGTACATCTTTTTGAATGTGTGTAAGGTAGGTAAGTATAGGTGTTTTTTTGTTTGTATATACATCTATCGGCCAATGTGAATGGACACGAAACCATACCATCTTTTTCAATGGAAGCACAGTATAAGAGTAACTTGTCGTGGCTCCAACATGGGTTATGTTACCCGTCAGATTACCAGATCAAGATATCGAAAGTAAAATATTCCGCCGTGCTAGGTAGCAGTCAAGACTGTATAAGTATCATGCTGAATTATGTTGGCCCTTGGGTTGGTTGGATAGATAATTAATCACCGGTAGGCCGTCTGCCGTATCGCGCTGACTTCTCCTGGGACCGCCGGCATCACTGGCACTTCACCACGTTCCCTCGCTCTAGATCCCGCTCTCTTTGCTCGACCGGCCTGCTGGTTGACCCAACTGGTGATAGAGCGGAACCGAGCTGGGCGATCCTCGCTTGTCGTAGTATACACCGTTTCCCTCCTGTCGCCCTCTCGGCTCATCCAGGAGTCCCGAGCGCCTGGCCTGTCCGCGGCTTCAGCTTCAGCCTCAGCCGTAGCTGGCTGAGGTAATGGTTTATTTGCCGCAGCAGCTGCTGCCGCTGGTGGTGGAGGTATGATAATATCCCCGTCGCCAAATCCAGAAGAAATCGATGACAGTTCGCTGTCTCGATTGTTAACCCGCTTTGCATACGAATCCGGCGGCTGGAGAGCAACATCGGATTGAGTATAGTATGGCTGGGTCACCTGTGACCCCAAAGTCAGGTTAATATTGTTGTTGTTAAGTGTACCCTGGTTGCTTGGTTGATACTGGTCTATGATGCTGGCGAGTGCCGGGTTTTCATTCGGCATTTGTCGAAGTGTCCCCGTCTGAGAATTCGAAGCGACGCTGCCGGAACGAGCGAGACTACCTGGGCCAGGTGGATATGGCTTGCCAGCAGCATAATAGTTACCTGACTGCATCGTGCCATATTCGCCCTTCTCGTATAAGGGAGGCGCCTCGTTGGCCATGTACATCGTACGGCCATCCCAAGTACCTTCCATTGGTTCCTTCCGTCTGAACCTGTCGATAAAACCCATGCTACGTCCTGGGCCCCTCGATCTCTTCAAGACCCTATAAACAATCCAACCGATGAAACAGAAGAGGATAAAGGCACCTATGATACATTAGTCGTTAGATGCACCAGAAGAGTAAGATTCTTTTTACCTATCGCGCCTGCAGCGATGAGAAGGTGCTCAGCTGTGGGATCTAGTCCTCCTTGAGGATTCTTGTCACCATGCCATTTATGCTTGCCTCCGTCGTCGTCATCATCATTATCATCCATGTCAAACTCCGGCGTCGTGCTAATCCATGAAGCTGTTGGCGAAGCTAACAAGAGAGACGAGGTGGCAGTCGACTGGATGCTTGTTGTAAACGATGATGGCAGTGATGTAAGCGGATCCCCTTCTTCTTTCCTGTCAGACGTAGGGAAGATAAGCGTCGTGCCTGGACTTGTGGAGGTGCTAGAGGGTTCCTCTGAGGTTACCAGAGTCAATGCAGGTGCCTATCGGTCGCGAAATTAGCTTATGTCTCGTTCCAAAGCCAAGAGTGTGCATACCAGAACTGCCGATGGTGTAGCTAGCTGCGGCAGGCCGGTGCTACTAGTCGTTGATATTGACGACGAAGAAGTAATTTGACTTGTAGGCAACGCAGTTAGAGTAAAGATAGGCCTTGCGGAGCTGCTCGTAGCTGGAAGTAATGTTGGCTGCAATGTCGGCTGAACACTAGCAGTATTGTCGTCTTCGTCGTCGCTGATGCCATCAAAATCAGACTCGCTGTCACTAAAGTCCCCATGACTATGATCGCTGTCTGAATCGCCGCCGAAGTCGCGAATATTATCCCGGCCATCGTGATCATCATCGCCTTCATGTCCGTGCCCGTCACCATCACCCCGATCTCTGATAGCCACCCATCCTGTTCTTAATCTTTTGCTGTCGAAAAAACCACTGTTGGGATTTCTAACTCCCAAATTCCTGCGTTCCCGGAGCGCCGACCGCCGATCCATTTTTGATGACTTTTTCCATACTCGTGCGTCCTGGGGCTGTCGTCTGGTGGTATTAGATAGCGGCATGTTATCGTTCGCGAGCTATTCCTATGCGCCGTAATGCTCTGCTTCCAAGCACCAGGCTCGATCTCCTCATAACATGACCAGCAGACAAACAGCGTAACGAATGACGACGAATATTATTAAGAAATAATCACCCGGGTATGTATTCGGTTGGGTAGACCGGGAGCGACAGAATGGAATGAGTGTTGAATACCAAGAAAACCAAGAACCCAAACCTGGGGATTGACGAATAGAATACAAGAAGGCCCGCCTCGAGAGAGAGAGAGAAAAGAGAAAAAGGGAAGGGAAAGAGTGAGAAAAGAGGCCAAGAATATTGTCAGCAGTACAAAGTAATGAGAGAAGGGAAGATGTACAAATGCAGAAAGAGAGATGTATCAGATCTAAGGAGATGGTCCCCGTCTCGGGGTTTTGCAAGACTTAAGCTGAGCTAGTGCAACATGTCTCAAGGATACGAATGGAGACCCCTTCTACCACCCTGGACGGTCTGATCCCTGGTTAACATCATCTCTCCAAGTGGGACTCGTTCTCGACCTAGACTCGAACAGGATCTTCACTAGAAGGCGGCAAGGAATTGCAACTTGACGAATCGATTACTCTTTGGCTTCATCGACATTCGTATAGGACGCGTCAGTAGAGCAAGGTTGCCAACGTCCAAGACATGCTAATGACTAAACTCGAACCCATTAGGCAGATTGAGAAGGCTGACTTCTACATAGTAGATTGCCGAAGTAACTCATGAGAGGTAGACATAATACCTACCATCAAATTTCTACCTACCTTACATACATACCTACCCATGCTAAGTTAAAATAGGTAAGCGACTGTCGGCTACACGAACCGAGCAATGGTCTCGTGTCTGAGGCTCAGTACAGAAACTTAAGGGGTAGGTATAGAAATGATATTATCAACGGCCATATTCCACTACCCACCATGCAGAATGGTGTCTGGACGTGGTAGGAGAGCAGAACTGCAGGTACATAGTAGTTTCGCAAGTGTCGCTAGGGGGTTGGACGTTCCAATTGAGAGGGCACCAGCAGAGATTCGAATTGATGATGGTTGTTGACGGTACCGCATTGACTTGAAGTTGATATTGTCGCAAGACAGCCGGGGTATCCTGTCTCATGCAGGGGTTATTTGCGGGGGGCTACGGGTTTCAACCAGGGGTGCTAACCAACGGCGCCGAACATGATACAACTCAGTGTCTTGCATTTACCAAATTCTGGTATTGGGGCCGACTGAGCTCAGTTGCCGTGAAGGCGAAGTCTGCCGAGGGTCGAACGACAGGTGGATGCTGCTTTTTAGCAATAGCGATAACCTAAGCCGAATATACATAGTAATTGAGGAGCCATACTATGTAATCATCACGACAACACTCTACTATGTATGTATTAGCTTAACTTTGGAAAGAAAGTAGCTTGACCGGGAAGACGGTAAGTGGAATCGCTATGCATTCTTCATGAGTTCTAGCGTATTTTGAGATGAAGATGAGATTGGCTCTAATCGTTTCGAGGTTGTTTCCTGCGTAAAGATTTCCTCAAGAGGAAAAGGTTAATAGCATGGAACCATGTTGAAGAAACTCGGCGCCAACCCAAGCCAAGTGATCGCAAGCTTTTCCTTGGTGAGATGATCTGGCCCTTAACTATTAAGCTTTGCGGTTTGCTGATCATGGTCTTGGAATTTGACTATGTACGTCTTAGTTGTTAATAATTAAGATACCGCCTTAATTTTAGAGATGTTAGGTGTAAAAACTATACAATATTAAGGAGTGAAAAATCAAAGTCTAAAAACTTGGCAAACGAACAAATCCTAGACTCATTTCAAAGACGAACAATTGAGACCCCGCCAAGAATGAATTTCTCCGGGAGTTCTCCCCTTTACTGTAGGACAGGGTTAGATTTTCCGAACTCCATATGATACCCCGACTATCTCCACGTCCTCCAGCCATGTCTGACTTTCTACTATGTACAACTACTTGGCTCCATAGAAGGCTTAACTTTATGAGGTACTCGCGATATCGACAACCGCGCTTTTATTTACCTTACCAACTCCTCAGCATGCTTCTACACTCAAAACTTTGGTTCAAAAACATAAGAGAGTTCCATAATGTCCCAGGACACTTGATAGGAATAGGAGATAACGATGCTTGGGAAAAGAGCTAAACTGCCCCCCCGAAGTTCTCCCGCAAGCCGTCAAACATAATCTAATGCATACTCTGGCCTATCATCACCCTAGCCAACCTAAGTTCCCTGATAATGTCTCAATCTCTAGATTTTTTGGTGATATAAATTCCCTCTTTTTTGAATCTGGTCGCTCTTTATGCTACTTTGTTTCTATATATTGCGAGTTACGAGTTACGAGTTACAGTGTGATTGAAATTCTCAGGGAACCATTGACCTCGTGGTTTCATATCGAATATATTACTATACTACCACCGTACCAGTACCAGTACCACTTCATCTAAGTCGGCAGGTTCCGCCGAATCGGATCTTTGTCAACATGCCAATCCGCGTTTCTCCCCTTACCGAAGCAGACATACCAGGAGCTGTGTCGGCAATCCAGTAAGTACATGTGCCTCCGCAATCCTCCTACCTGCCGGCAAGTAGCGACCCGAAGGAACGGGGTCTGTGGATATGATCTGAGAGGCGAAAAGGAGGCACTGCGGCTGATGAATCTTCTTCAGCTCCGTGTCGTTCATGCTAACCCACCATACCATTCCCAAAGACAAGCTTTTGCCGAGGATCCTTACAACAATTGGGTCTTTAACAAATCTACGGTACGCGTGTGTTTTCTCTCCTAACCTAACTGTTTATTTTTCCCGGTTATAGCACAATCATCTTCTACGGGTATTCAAAAGCCAAGATGTTTTTTGTTCCCCAAGGTCAACGCCAAGGATTGTTTCAAGGGCGTGGAGATGGGCCGCGCAACATTGCCATTCTACCTTTGCATGTGTTCGCGTCTACCATACCACTCACACCTTACGCAAACAACCTTTAACATGAAAGCTATTGGTGATTGGATGTTTCGTCTTCTGGAGGCTGAGATCGAATTTGAATGATTATTGGCCTGTACTCTCTATGCACACATACTTACTAACACTGCCGACCAGTTCAATCCGCAGCGCAACGCGGCATCTCTTGGCATTCGGTGCCGATGGGGTATGCGCAACGGCATCTTCCACGTCGCCAAAGAGAAGGGCAGCGATGAGGTCCTTGGTGTTGCTTGCTGGCTAAGGCCGCAAAAGGCAGGTGAGCCGTCGAGTTGGTATGATTGGGTGGAGAGCTGGAGGCTATGGTTTAACCAGGTCGGAATGAACCTCTACTATGGCCGAGGGGGTCTTAACGTCAAGGTGAGTTTTATCTACATGTGCTAGGTGCGGGTAATGTCTCCGCCCCCAAATGTAAGCCTTCGATCTGCCGACTTGGCCGAGAACAGCAGTTTTCCAATTATCACAAGCAGACGGAGGCTGTCTTGGGAGAAACCCCCACCCTGTCTCCGTCTACGCCTCTGCGGCCGCATTGCCAGTTTCAGCGCATGTGTCAGCTTGGCGATCAGGATCAAAGCCTTAGTCGCCTAGATATCGACTTCAACACCGCTCTTTCTTCATATCATAACATGAAAGAGCTGCTAACGTATAAATAAACATACAGCGTTATTGGATATGGAAAGAAGCCCAAACCAAAGCTCAGTCGGCCGTCTGGACCGACCCGCGAGGTTATTATTTCCTCAACATCATGGTGGTAGTGCCCAAGGCCCAAGGCAAGGGAATAGGAAAACTCATGATGAAGACCGTAACGGACCAAGCCGACGCTGAAGGCATGCAGTGCTACCTTGAGTCTAGCCGGGACGTGCCCAACATGCAAATCTACAGCCGCTTTGGATTCAAGTTTGCGAAGGAGCTTGAGTGCGATGACGACGGCACAGCCATAAAGCTCTTTACCATGGTCAGGGAACCCAATGCTAAGCCACAGTCGAATTAACTATTGCCCTCTTGCGCCATCAAGCTCTAGGGCCGATTCCATTGCTCCATGGGGCTTTGATGCCTGTCAATAAAGTTCCGCTTATGGACCATGTGGATATGACAGGCAAGGACAGACTGCCGAGGTCGATCGTCTAGACCATTCGATGCATGAGATAAATAGGCTCTACCAACAACTTATTAGTGGAGAGTGTTACTCTTGGTGTTATATACGTGATGTCAACTTCGATCGGAAATCCTGGTACAGAGGACGCGTCCATAGCACATCTGTGCCAATTCACATGAATGCCACCGGTCAAGGATAAACGAGATCTCATGCAGATAGCACTTGATCCATTTTTCTATCCAAGATTCTTTCTTTGAATCTATGGGACCGTGGCGAAGGTTAGTCAGATGAGGCAACGTATACATAGCAAATATAGCCGTGTGCTTAAGAACGACGTTCGCGTCATGCATGAAATACAATAGCTTTGGTGATCTACAAACGTAATCGATGCGAATCTCCGGAGGCAATCTACAAGTAACGATCTTCGTGATAATACGCATCTACTATAACTTAAATAGGTACCTAGGTACTAGAGTGTTCGTATTCTTACCTAGTAGATAGCAAGCAAGGCTGATGCAATACATTTTACTATCTGATAATACATCTAATAACCCCTTATTGCACTTCGGCGTGATTGCTCATGTCTTGTCTGTAATAAGTACTCCAGCGCCATACAAATCATTGGATTGGCACTGTTGGATATGATTTCGTCTTGCAAACTGGCTTGGCCTCGCAGTGGGAGCCACGCTGGATAGAACAGTCATTCGTCACGAATATGCTCTACATGTTCTCGACTAGGCTTTGTATAATATATTATACAGTCCCTCATCATCTCAACGACTACACTAACTAATGATCCATGGCTAGAAGTTTTGGAGCGAGCTCTAGAGACCTGGGCGATGGGCACATGCCTGCCCCCAATCTCCTAAGGCATACACGGCCAACTGCCCCTTTCCCGATATTCACCAGACTAGGTACGTAGGGATAAGTTCATTCCACATACTTAGTAGTCCTCTAATTTGATGACATGGTATGCAGGTTCTTCATACGGATGTGCTCTAAACAGCGGTCATTAGCTTAGATCCGTCACTCGTCCACCGAAGATCTGGAGTCGACGGGAAAAAGAAAACGAAAATAAAAGACGGAGACAATAAAGGACAAGAAATGAGGACAAATTTTCAAGATTTACACATACCCCTTCAGCGCCTTGACAACACCCTTAACAACATCCTCACCCACGCAGAGCGTCTCGACGCGAACCTCGGGGGTCTCCTCGAGGGCACCGACGGTCCCGATATGCGGGTTTGCGGCGTCGCCAGGGCGGAACTGGCCCGTTCCCGTGGTCGACCAGCAGCACTCGGTGTAGTTGCCCGGGCCGGGGTATCGGCCAGCTCCCGCGGCGAAGATGGCTGCTTTGCACTGGGGTTTATAATAGGGGTTAGTTTATCTCCGCTAAGTGCGTGTACGTTGGAATAAACTACGGGCTACATATGTGGGTAGGTAGGAAATATATGTAAGGAGGTAAAGCTAGAGCTAGAGCTTGCTTGCTCAAAGAACTTCGGAGATGGCTCGGGGGTTAGGAGTTCTTAGTGGAATGGATGATGTCTGGAGATGAGATTGGTTAAGGTAGGTACGTACGGCTTGGACTGCCGATGGTGGCGCGTAGAAGATTAGTGTAAACGACTTTACTGCTGCCGAAGCCATTTTTGGACGAATACTCAATCGAGTGATGGTCAATTGCTTGAGCTGGTTGGTAGCCTGTCTTGGTGGAGCATGAACTCCGAGCTGGGGGTTCGGTGTTGTGGTTCTAGATTTGGTGTAATTTACTAAACTAGCGTTTGTATCTTAGATCTTAGATATGCGGCACTTTGTGCATTTATTAAAGGGAATATTTAGATGCTGATAGCGATGGCGAGGTAAGATATCGGGTGGGGATGCGAAGCTTGCTCCCACATCTCCTGATCTCCAAATGTTGCGATTTAGACCCCGCGTTTTTTTCATAGTCATCTAATCATTGGCTTCTCGAATATAAGAACAAAAAGGCTTGGGCCCTGATCGGCTCAGCTCTTATTTCTACAGTGCAGTCCAGAAAGATACATACTAAAAGGCTTGGCGTTTTCTTGGCGTTTTTATGAACGTAAAAGTATCTTTTTGGCCCCCACAAAACCTACTAACCGCTTATAGATTAGCCAAAATTACCTATTTTAGCTTATGTAGAATCAACTGTAATTGACCTCAAGAAACGACGTTATTTTGACTATCAAATACCTATCGAAATGGCCACAAACCCTTCTAGCTGGCTTGACCAATCCCAAATACATGATTACCTAGTCCCAGACCTAAGCTCTGATTATGACGATGATTTATTCGAATCATACCTAAGTGGTGGTGTTTATTGATGTTTTTTTGGTGGTAAACCCTCAAATCGGTGTATGAAATGATGACTAATTTCCTGGACTGCACTGCACTGAGTTTTTTTTCCCAGTGCAGTCCAGCCGTAAAAGTGGAGACGTTATACCCTTTTGGGCCCATAGCACCCCTGTAAAACACCCCTGTAAAAAGAATACATGGTAAATTTTGCATAAAAACGCATAATTTAAACTGAGGAATTTTGGTGCCAAATTAGGTCTAGCGCAGGTTTATGAATTTTTCCGGGTCCATTTTTATCCATTTTTTAGTCCCCATAATTCGTCCTGGACTGCACTGTAGAAATAAGAGCTGAGCCGATCAGGGCCTTGGTTTCCCCCCCCTTACTAGCTATCATAATCAATACTTCATTACCTATTTGTTGCCATATTTTGTGATGCAAAAGGGGAGAGATACAAGCTTCTAATGAATTTATTTCGGCTTGCCATCCGAAAGGCCTGTTTGAGAGTGGAAGTAATCGATATAAATAAGCCGTGAAGTTGAGACTACGTTCAAAAGGTAGTGTCCCTGTATAAGACTACACTTATTACTCGAGGCTCATCAATGATAAAAAAAGGAGACGCGAAGCAACTGGAAAACGTGAACAGATTTTCACTGAGACAGCAGGGAATTTTGAAAACCCCATCATACGCCATGATTATATTGCTATTGTAAATTGGAGCTGTTGAACTCCCACCAAAAGCCACAGATATCACCACTTGTGGATCATTCCGGTGCAGTATACCGCTTGTTGGCTGGGCTGAATATTCGGCTGTATTCCGTGGGGGTACCTACGTACTTGACTCATGTGGTATTGGATGCCTCATATTGAAGACTACTCGCTTGAAGGGATGAGACTGTGCCAACTAATTCGATTCTTGGAGCTCTGATGTCAAGTATACGAAAACATTCCGCTTCCATTACGACACGTGAAGACAGAATTCTTGAAATACACATGTCGACTAGAGTCTCGGACGGGACTATCAAATGAGATTGGCACTCGGTTCCCGAAACTCACGAATCCTACGGTGGTACGGAAAAGGATGTATCTAGATAACCGAATCATACCCGAGGTGACCAGGTGCATGTAAGGGCTGAAATGCAAGTGAACTAACATTGAAGTTTGAGCCCTGTTGGCTTGACAATCGATATTTGAAGAGTATTGCAATGAAGAATGAAAAGCGAGAGTCGCGCGGCGTGGTTTAATAAAGGATGTCCGTGATATTAATTGGGTTGAAACGTGGAAATTGAAACGTTGGCCTGTGCCTAAAGAGTCTAAAATACTCAAAATACTAAAATACCTCAATTAACTTTTTCTTTTCATCTGAATAGGGCTGCGTTAGACTACGAAAGGTAGGATCAACTTCTACCCCATCTAGTTTAGCGTACATCTGGCAATGAGGAAATTCCGAGTTCCCGGGTCCCATTCGTCATATGGGTCCTGCAGCACTTTCCGAGAAACCCTTGTTCACGGATTTTGCAGCCCGAATATCATGGCCCTAGCGTTTTCCTAAGCTCCTTTCCCAAAGGAGTTAACAAGCAAGAGAGAAAAAAAGAAAAAAAGAGACTTGGAAAGTGAAATCCACCTAAAAATTCCTCACTCACGCTTGAAGTCGTTTTTTTTTCCTTGCTTAGCGCCAATTGAGAATGACTCTGTGCTGACCATTTTTCGCATTTTCGCATTTTCGCGCAAGGCACTTTTTCCAGATAAGCTTCCCGCTCCACGAAACTTTTTTGTTCCTATTATTTTCTGAATCCTTCCCCCTAGTATTTGTACCTCTTTTTCTTTTTCTGCCTAACTCTACCTACACCGTTACGGTATATTCGCCGTTGGTCAGGATCCTCCGATGGCGTCGTCCTCGAGGGCCTTAAGTCGGCTTGCTGGTCCGGCTAGGCAATTACAGTCTGTGCATCCTAATGCGCCCACCGTTCACTTCAGCACGACGTCATGTCCGCAAAGACCAACCTCCACTACCGTTGTCGCGAGATCCCGCACGAGAATCATCGCTCCTCGACAATTAACAAGATCCTATGCTGATGCAGCCCCTCGTCCCGTCAAGAAACCGCGCAGAATCCGAACTACCTTCAGATGGATGTGGCGCTTTACCTACTTGACACTCCTCGCCGGTACCGGTGCTGTCATCTACGACGGCTACCTGGATCGTCACCCAGAGGAGCAATACATCCCTGATCCCCAGAAGAAGACCTTGGTGATCCTTGGTGAGTTATTGTGAACAATTGCTCCCCTCAATGCCAGTTCATTAATCATTGTTCTTCTGTAGGTACTGGCTGGGGCTCCGTTGCTTTACTCAAGAAGCTAGATACTTCTAACTACAATGTCGTTGTTATCTCACCGCGAAACTACTTCCTCTTTACACCCCTACTGCCATCATGTACCACCGGAAACATCGAGCACCGTTCTATCATGGAACCTGTGCGCCAGATCCTCCGCCACAAGAAAGCTGCTGCCAAGTTCTACGAAGCCGAGGCCACCCATATCGACGTCGAGAAGAAGGTTATCTCTATTACTGACAACAGTGATATCAAGGGAAAGGTCCACACCACTGAGGTTCCTTACGACATGCTCGTTATTGGCGTGGGTGCCGAAAACGCTACCTTTGGTATCCCCGGTGTTCGTGAGCACAGCTGCTTCCTGAAGGAGATCAAGGATGCCCAAGCTATCCGCACCAAGATTATGGACTGCGTTGAAACCGCTGCTTTCAAAGACCAGGATGCCGAGGAGGTTGACCGTCTGCTCCACATGGTAGTTGTTGGTGGTGGTCCCACCGGTGTTGAGTTCGCTGGAGAGTTGAGGGACTTCTTCGATGATGACATCCAGAAACTGATCCCCGAGATTGCTCCCCGATTCAAGGTGACTCTTATCGAGGCTCTGCCCAACGTGCTCCCCATGTTCAGCAAGCAGCTGATCGACTACACCGAGAGCACTTTCAAGGAGGAAGATATCACGATCATGACCAAGACGATGGTTAAAAAGGTTACTGATAAGACAGTCGAGGCTGAGGTCTCTGGTCCTGATGGCAAGAAGTCCACCATTACGATTCCCTACGGTCTCCTTGTCTGGGCTACCGGAAACACGCTGCGCCCAATCGTCAAGGACCTGATGGCGCAGATTCCCGCTCAGAAGGATTCGCGACGAGGTCTTGCCGTGAACGAATACCTAGTCGTCCAAGGAGCCAGGGATATCTGGGCCGTTGGTGACTGCGCCGTGGCCGGATACGCGCCAACCGCCCAGGTCGCCTCCCAAGAAGGTGCTTTCCTCGCTAGACTGTTTAACAACATGGCCAAGACTGAGGCTCTGGAGCAGAAGGTCCGTGACCTTAGTACCAGCTTGAACCTTAAGCCTGGTAACACTGCGGCCGCCGCTCAGGAGATCGAGGCCACTGAGAAGCAGCTGCGTCGTATCAAGGACGCTAAGCCTTTCCACTACTCTCACCAGGGTAGCTTGGCTTACATCGGTAGCGAGAAGGCCGTTGCTGATGTCGCGTGGCTGAACGGGAACGTCGCTTCTGGCGGCAAGCTTACTTACCTCTTCTGGCGAAGCGCGTACTTGAGCATGTGCTTTAGCAGTACGTATACATACATACCCCTGAATATCTATGCAGATCATATCGGATGACAATAGCGCTAACCTTTTCTTTTTCTTTTCTAGCTCGCAACCGTGTTCTCGTCGCTCTGGATTGGGTCAAGGCCAAGGTCTACGGACGTGACGTCTCCCGGGAGTAAATGCATTCAACTCCCTAATCTCTAATCTTACCGAATAACTCAACCTTATTCAACAACGACTCATCTCGTTCGGAAATCGAGACAGATGAGTCTTTTTTTCTTCTTCTCCCCTTTGTACACCTTGACACCGTGTATTCTCCTTCTTCGCGGCGTTTGGAAGAGGAAGAAGGCCGGAGAGTGTTCACTAGGCCCAATCACCTATTAGATAGAATGAATGGACAGGACGGAACAGATTCTCTCTATTTTTGAAAAAAAGGGGGGATGGGGGAGTACGGCTCTCACACATCACAACACATGACACATCATCCATCAATCGATCAATCAATCGCATCGCATACAAACGACGCATAGAGAGAACACGGGCACTTTTGGCCACCTGGACAAAAAAATCTTCTTCCTACGGACGGAGGGTTATTAAGTACAGGTAGACTAGGATAGATAACCCACGGTACGCGAAGCGCGCTGGGACGCTTCCATTTGTATACTACGTAGTAATTCAACAAATGCTAAGAAATATTTCTACCATTTGCCGTCCATCTGCATTGTACTCGTCAATCGTCAATAGTAAGTAGCAGGAGGAGGAATCTTCTAAGGCTTGAAGATTATCTACTTCCAGTTTATCCATCGCCGAGGCATGTGACATGTCGCGTTTCCGAATACATTGCGAGAGTAGGAGTCAGATCCCCAATAGAAATATTCTCGAGTGTTCAGCAGTTTTCATCAAAGAATAGGATCTAACAACTTTGATAGCACTGAACCGTGTATTGCATTGCTCATTATACGGACTACCGTAAAGCGCAGGTAATATAAGAGCAGGACTTGCTGAAAAGCACATTGGTGTCGAGAAGGTGGGTAGGTAGTCATCGCAAGTCATCTTCCTCATTGAATACGTCTTGATTTAGGTAAGTATCTCAACCCCTCCTTCTCCTTCTCATTTACCTCCTTCCTGTCCTCCCCTACCCCTACCCCTTTCTCTCCTTCTTTCCTTCTTTCTCGCGCGCGCGCCCATCTACTCCTACGCCCGCAAAAGGCCACTCAAAAAAAAGTCAAACGCAGTAGCAGCAATCCTTTCCTTTCAAAAACATTTATTTCGTAGTGGACGTCAGGTACCTTAGTCAGTCATCCCCGGCCGTTTATAAAAAAAAAAAGGGGGGGGTGGAGAACAGAGCCAACCGGTTTGGTAGGTACCTAGGTAGGTAGGTAGGTATGTATGTATATACACAAAAAAGGACCAAATCAAATCAATCCAGCCTCCTTCCCCTGTTTCCCTTTCGAAGAAAAGACGAATGATGACAATGATATAAAAATAAGAAGAGAGAAGAGAGAAGAGAGGAAACTAATAAGTAAGAACTACCTATCACCGGGCGTGGACGCCGGCATCTCGCCGTATCTCCCTCTATGTCTCGTTGTGTCGTACGCGTTGATGACGCGCGTTTGACTCTCGTCTGCCTGCGAGAACGCGTATCCACGCTGTTTCCTCATTCGTTGCACCTGTCTGACCTTTCTGATGGCCTTTTGGAATTGCTCCATCCTGTATTCATTGTGAGTCAAGCTGTGATTTTAAGAAAAAACGAGTTAAAAGAACTTACCTGGGACGGTAATCCTGAATGTTGTACTTCTGGATCTCCTGGATATGGTGGTATGTCTGCGGGTAGTACATTCTCTTGGCGTACTTCCATGAGAAGTCGCGCAGGAGACAGAGGATCGGTAGGGCCACTGTCTGCAGCCAAAAGACGGGATTGGCGAACAGCTTCGGCACCAAGCCGTGGTATTCCTCTGAGACGCCGACCATGGGCGCGACGGTGCCGTAGACAACGATGAATACGTACCAGATCAGCATGCTACCAGGGATAGCTATGACATGGTACTTGGTCCAGTTATTTGTGACCAGTGCGGCTTTTCCGAGCACCGTGGCAAGGGTTGCTGCATACAATGCAGTACCCCAAACCCAATGACCCGCTACCGTGCCGTCGCCTAGCATCAAGTCGCCATACCAAATCAGCTCGGAGAAGATGTACAAGATGATGGAGTGGTAGACGGCGTTTGCGATCCACGCATAGAATGTGCTGATCTTGAAGAATTGATTCTGCTGCCCTATGGTGTAAAGCTGGGGATATCGGTCAAGTAGTCGCGCCGAGATAAACTGGTCCAGAATACCCATGACGAGAGGAGGCAGCACGGTGTAGAAGACGTTGTAGAAAGACAGGGTCCATGATTCGAAGATGATAGCTCCGGAGAATACGTTTTGGAACGTGTACTGCCGACAAGTTAGCCTCAGAGTAATTGTTGTATGCTTGAAGTAAACGTACCCAGAATTGTGTCATGTATAGAGTGATGTTCTTGTAGAAGGAGAAGAGAATCGTCTTGCTGATACGCTGATAACTCCAAGCGCCATGAACAAGGGTTAGCTTGCGCAAGAATCGGAACTGAGCAATGGAAATATCGGCGGATCGAGCAGCCTGAAGACCTTCAACACCCGAAATACCAACGCCAATGTGAGCGGCCTGGATCATAGAAACGTCATTGGCGCCGTCACCGATAGCGAGGAGAATCTCTGGCGAGAATTTCTTGACCATCTTGACAACCAAAGCTTTCTGTAACGGAGATACACGGCAGCAGATGACCGCCTTGCACATCACGGCCAAATCGTAGAAAGCCCTTTCCAACTCTGGCTCTAGGGCATAGGTAAGGGACTTGCCGTCAATGACAAGAGCTAGAGTGTCCGTTTCGATCGATCCCTCAGTATTGTTTCGGATGGCGTCTAGCTTCTTCTGTATGTTGTCGCGAGTTGCTGCGGCGTCTTCTTCGTTGACAATTAGAAGCATCATATCTTCGCTCAGTAGTTTGGAACTCATGCCAATGTTGATGGCCGTCTCCTGACGATCACCAGTTAAGACCCAGACCTTGATATTTGCCTGCTGTAGGGTATGAATAGTCTCGGGAACACCGTCTTGAAGACGGTCCTCAATAGCGGTCGCGCCTAGCAAATAAAAACTGTGTTCGATGATCTCAGCAGCCTTGTCCAACTCATCCGCCCGGTTACCGCCAATGGTGGTCTGGGCCTTGTCGAAGATAGTGTGCCACTCCTGGTATTCTTGCTCGGGGACCTCACGCATGGCTAGGCAGAGGGTTCGCAGACCTTCGGAAGCGTACTCCTCTAGATGTAGCAGGGTCTGCTCGACGTGTGGGTTATCCTCATTCAAACGCTCCAGAATGACAGTATCGGCACCTTTACAGTATAATCGGATCTTCCCGTCGGGGCATCGGTATATGGTAGACATTCGCTTCCTCGTAGAATTGAATTCGCAAACGGCCAGCAATTCATATTCGTACTCTTTGCCCTCGACTTCGATGATAACCGATCGTGGTTTACGAGCGACGAACTTATAACCTAGAGTCAAAGCACCCTGCACCAATGCACCTTCGTCAGGAGATGCGGCTTGATATTTAATACCACCACCCTTTTCGTCCCGCTCAGGAATAACAGTATGGCAGGTTGAGAGAAGAGCTAAGAAGTGGTGTATAGCCTCGGCGCTTTCGTGTGTCTTGATGTTTTCACGCAATCGCTTAAAGTCGTGAATTCCAACCTCCTCGCCATCTTGCACCGTAGCCCTGCGATCTTCTGGTACTTCGTCTGCGTACTGGATCCCGCTAATCGAACATTGCTTATATTCCATCATGTTGCAAGTCAGAGTACCGGTCTTGTCCGAGAAGACGAAGCCGACCATGCCTAGCTCTTCGACCAAACTAGACGTTCGGCAGTTCGCAGGGGTGTCTGTCTTATCGTAGTAGATGTCCAGGTCATCGTTGATCAGAATGCCGTGCCAATACTTGACCATCTCAACAGTCACGAACAGCGAAATGGGAACCAGTGAAGAAAACAAGACCCAGTAGGTGACGAGATCTTTGAAAATCGCCTTCACCACCTCACCAGCATCACCAAGGTTGTCTAGCTCTAAGTAACGAATCGAGTCGGATCGAACTGACCGGAAAACTAGCTCTCCAACGGTAGACACGATACTGAGAACAAGGAGCATGCCGACTAGCGCGAGAACCAGCATGTTGAGTTGTCGTTCCACCTTGGTTCTCTTGATCGGAGCCGCCGTTGCGTTGCGCATGAGCTTCGTCTCGTGTCCTGTAAAGACTACGATGCCGTGGACCCAAGGTGTGTTTCTAAGGGTGGCGCCTCGCAGTAACAGTTGTTCTGGGTTAAGTGGCAGTTCTTTCTCCCCGCCGCCAGCCTGCACGGTTAGAGTAGCCTCGTACGTGTACAAGTTGCTATTCGGTTGCTCGGAGCGTACCCTACCCCCTAACCTACTCAATTCCGCAGGACTGACCATCGTCGACGTCTCGGGCAACGCCTGTTTAATCTTCAGATTGGTCTCGCCATCAAGATTCGCGGTTTCGATATAACATAGGCCTTCCGGTTCGGAACTTGCCAATAAGACGATGTCGGCTGGGAAAGGTTCCTCCGATTCCACCCGGACGATGTCCCCCACGCTCACATTGATCCATTTTGTCTCTTCGAAGCTCGATCCTCGCAATACCCTAGATTTTGAGTTATTCAGGGAACTGTCGGCTTGTTTCCTCCTATAGTCCTCCACCAACTCCTTGCCCGCAGATACCAACAGCACGACGAGAAGAGGGCCAATAGTAGTGTATCGATTGGTTGGTGATAGATCGGGGATTTGTTGTAGAGCCGCCGTGAATAAGAAGAATACGTTGGCGAACTTGGAAAATTGTTCGATAAGGAACTTTGGTAAGAATGTAGCGACGTTATATTTGGCGGTAGAGACGTGATTATCGACGTATTTGTTCGCGGCGTTCGCAGGGGGGTTGTTTAGGTGAATGATTCGGGGGCCGAGAGTCGAAGGATCCGGCTTGCCTCCGCCGAAACCAAACCTGAAATTCTTCAGTTCGAACTTCTTACTTTGCTTCGCATGCTGATCGGAACTCGAATCCATCCGTCCGTGACCTGGCTCCGTCAACGGTAGGTCCATTTCTGAATATCCCTTCTGGCCCATCCCTAGCATGTTTCTAGCCTTCCCCAAGAAGCCACCTCCTAGCCCAAGGACGCTATTACGGTTTCGCGCATTGGCGCGACCCATGGTCTCTCCGCCTCCATTCGAACCTCCTCCGTGTTGGTAGTAGGATTGACCGTCGTCGGGATAATCGTCGAAGTCGTCTGCATATCTTTGGTAATTATCTAAGCCAGAAGTCTGGCTGTATTGTCTGTCGGAATCGGCCAAGTATGGTGGTCGAGGGCCCGAAGCGCCGGCGCCGGGTGGTGGGTTCTTAGCGGCTGGATGTGTGGTTTGGCTACCGCCAACGAAATCATCGTAGGACACGGAGGGTCGGGAAGAATAACCATCGTTTGTAGGTTGTCTTTGTCCACCACCGTATGAAGGATTGTCATCAAGGTCGAGTAATAAGTCGTTCCCAGAGCTGGAGGAGCCTCCAGGAGGCGCCCTGCCAGCCATGTCGCGAAGCAGTTCAGGTTACAAAGGGAGCAAAACGGGAGGCATCGGACGCGATCAAAGACAAGTATCTTCGAAATCGATTCAGGTTAGGATTGCATCTGTTACTTATAATTTTTAGGTCCTAGTGTAGTTCCCATGAGATGTCGTCGCAGCTAGTTTCGGGATAATAGTGAGGTATACGTATTCGAGGTTCGTCGGTGGTATGTTGTATGTTGTATTATGCAGGAGTGTGTTTAAATACGGAATACGAAGTAGGTGGCTCGAATAGAAGACGGGAAGAACGGAAAGCAATAAATTACCAGGCCTATAAAATCTAGGCAATGATGAAAGAAAGAGAGAAAAGACGGACAATTGTGCGATGTTGAGAGTGCTGACAAGCGTCGTCGTGGCTACGATGGTAAGGCAATGGTTCTTCTCTGCGGGCTTGCAATTCTTAGGTCTTAGGTACCGGTATTGTCGAAACGCAGAAATGCAAAAAGGGTAGCATTTTCGAGACCATCCAACCATTCAAGCATAAGTGGGTCTGCTCCCCCGTGTTCGTGTGCGACCGTTTGCTTTTTGCACAGCCTTCCGTCAATAGCCAGTCACTGCCTCCCATGGGGTGTGGGTAGTACTAGGTAGTACAAGCTGGGACGAGTCACCAATCAAGACTCTTTTTGTCGGTAACTCTGCAGGGATCTGATAGGTTTTATTCGTACGCTTAACTGTTTTGTATGGTTTGTATGGGTAAGACAGGTGTGGCTGACGAGGCTAGCTCCTGCATATGCGGGTCTAACTAACGGAAACCTTTCAGTAAAGTCACTGAGTTCACATACTATTATTACGGTATTACACGTTAAAGAGTTTGAGTCTATTCTTATTTCTTCAACTGCACATTATGCGCCTCTGACCTCATACCCTTATGCGAAACATCAAAGCAAAAAGAAGTGACATAACATCATTCAGACGAAAATCAAAACTGAGATGGAATTTCAAATATTGTACATCCTTCAGATTGGAAATGAGAGAAGACTTAATTTGTATTCACTGTTGAATTATGCCAAGAATAAACATAATGCAATATTCTTCAAGTTTTTATTTATTAATCTTATTTTTAGATGGCCCAAATTTCAGGGGCTCTGGCCGCTCTCATCGTGGCGTCGCTGGCCGCAGCGCCAATGTCCACGTCTTCTCCTCACCGCGGGTGCGTCGCAGCAAGTTCGTTCGTATACCATTAGTCAGTATATTGTCGCTTAGGAACAATCACTTTGTGGTACACGATGTGGGCAAGTCTACTCTGCTTGATGCAGTCACTTCTATGCCTAACCCACGGTTCACTATCAAGAAGGATCTGACAAGATGGGTCTAATTTGACTAGTTTGACTAATTTATTTTACTTCGTGTAGGCACATATTCCAAGGAGCGTATGTCGTGAAACGTAGGGCACTGGCGGTCAAGACCTTATAACGAAGCCTTAAGCTCGTCTCCCAGCACGCTCTTGACGAACTCCCCGATGTACTTATTAACCTCATCGGGAACCTCATGCAGGAGCCAATGGTCGGCGCCGAGGCACGTCTCCCGCTTCAGCCCGGCCGGGAAGTATTTTTCCTGGCCCTCAGCCAAGGCAGTCGTCAGGGCTTCGTCCTTCTCGGCCATGACGAGCATGGCTGGCTGCGAGAACCTGTGGTTTTTGGCGTTCTTGAGGTACTCCGGGTCGTCGGCGCCGATGACGGCCCGCGTGCGGTACCAGTTGCAAGGCCCGTGGAAGCCGTGGCGCGAGTGCTCCTGCACGTAGTAATCGACGACGTCCTTGCTGACGTACGTGGCTGGCTGGATGCGCTCTAGGTTCTCCTCCAACACACCGACCGACACCTTGGTCGCAGGCTTGCCCTCCGGTGTTAATCCACCGAAGAAACCGTCCATGACACCCCGGATGCGGCGGGGTGACTTGTTGACGATAGCCTCTGCCTCCCCGCTCGAAAGCTGCAACATATATCTGAAGTTGGGGTTCTTTTGTACCATCATCTCCAGCGTCGTCCCTTCTGGTGCTGGAGGAATCCAAGGTGTGCAAATACTGAAGACCCCACGAATCCATTCTGGATAGTAATATGTGAAACGCCTACGACGGACCTAAGTCAGCAGGTGGTGTAATGTCAAGTAAGGGACGAATCAAGCGGAGGTGACTCATAATACCAAAAGTTTGCTGATCACTCCAGCGGGGTAGAGCCAAGCGATTAGAGCCTCGAGCTCAGGAGAGGGGATATCAGGAGTGAAAAAAAACTAACCAGACGAAGAATCCGCCCCAATCATGGCCACCGAGAATAATCGGCTGATCAGTGTGCTCCTTGATGATGCTCAGTATGTGGGCAGCCATCTTCTTCATGAAATACTCCTCGACGGCATCAGGGGCATCGGTTTGTCCATATCCCAGCATATCTGGGACGATAACCTGTAGGTTCAAGGACAGGAGGAACGGGATTTGGTTTCGCCATCCGTACCAGATATCCGGCCTAGCGATATTAATGTGAGTAACATAGAAACACAGTAGGCTCTGGCACACTCACCAGCCATGAGCTAGAAGAACGGTGGCGGTCGGTGTGCCCTTCGGTTTGGCTAAGACATAATGGTACTTGATGTGACCCAAAGTGATGAACTTGTGTTCGATGCGAGGGTCGTCGGGTGTCACTGCGTCGACAGCCATTGCAAAGTATGCTTTCTTTGTATATAACAATGAGCTAAGACTGAGCAAGTGTATGTTTCCACAGAGCGGGATGGAATTACAGGAGGTGGAGAGAACCCGGGTCTATTTATATGTCTTTCGGAGAGCCGGTGTCACATTGGCCCAGTCAAGACCCTAGCACGCCAGGCCCTCGAGTAGCTTCTCGGAGGGGTATTATGGGCCACGGGAGCTAGCCCTTTATTGGTAACAAAGTACGACGGCATAGCAAATATCGATAGGTCAGCCCTGTATCCCACCCGCGGCATTCATCCTGCATCTCAACTTCATTGCCGATAAGGTTTATTTGTGATTTGAGCGCTGCGCTGCGGCGTAGAATGGCACCTTCTGAGTGATTGATATCAGGCGAGCTACATATAACCAATCAGCATTTCTCTTTGAAAAGATTCGAAGACGTCGAGGGCGGAGATGCCAGGGCTATGATGTTGGGAGGGATTCGTTTGCCTGGCCGCGGTCGTTGGAGCGCAGCTCAACTCATGCAACTCCTTTCTCCTTCTATTGCATGCTATATACGATAGTTTTGAAGACACGCCGACCCTTCGAGGCGAATATATGGACGGCCAATCGCACATCGCTTAGATGAAGATCCGGCAATATCCTAGGCTGCCAAGCGGAATTGTCATGGTTCCCGACATATTCGTGCATGATTACTACCTGGCGGCGTATATCCCACAACCGGATAGGTGCTCGCGGTAGTTTTCCGTTTCGCGAGTACGCAGGGACGATCATAAACGCGAACTTATCAAGAACAGGGATACAATATACTCGACAACAATTGCCAACTACTCAAGAACCTACCATGAGCATGTAGGCGTTCCTGGGTCTTGGAGATGGGCTTTGGGAATCATACGATTCTAATGCAGCTCACTAGCAACTTCGAATTCAAGCCCAATGCATTACCAAATACGGTACGCATGTACGGTGTAATGCTCGTTATCAGCCCCTTTAATGCTCTCTGGTTGGTCCAAACGCTCGAAACTCACAGCAATAACCCCTAGTAGTCCGTAATTCCTTTCCATATGTGAAAACGCCGATACCTTCGTCCCTCGCCTAAGCTTCCGATGATAAAGCAAAAAAACAAGAGCCTTTGGAGAAATGGAAAGAGTTCAGTAGATCACCGTGTCTTCAACTTCCTCTATCATCACATCGTCCGCCCTGTCCAACTCCCTTTCATGCCCGGCCTTGCCAGTATGCGAGGGGGGACGATTAGTAGGATTAGATAGTGGAGTGTTAGTTAGATGCTCATCATTAGGATTGCTACCCACTGTGTCCTTGGGTTCGACGCGGAGTGGTTCAGCTGTGATACCGAGTGCTTTCATATTCTGTTCTTTACGTTTCTGGAAGTTGAGTAGCTCCTTGTCGATCATGTCCTCGGCATTTCGGACCTGATCCTTAATGATGTCTTCTTGTTCGGTTGTGGGATCCCACGGCAAATAGTACTGTCGATTCAGTCAGTAGATACGCTAGCCTGCTAGTTCTGCATTGCTTACAATCTTGGGGGGACTCTTAGTTTCCAGAAAACGAGCGGTTGCGAGCATGTTTGAATGTCTTGTTTGCATCTACGACACCTTGTCAGTCCTCGTCCTCGTGAGTTTGCCAAGATTGACTCACAACTTGCTCGTCGAGTTTGAGCTGTGCTACCTTTCGTACGGCTTTCAACTCAGCTAATTTTTCTTCCCTATGCTTATCATCCTCAATCCTTTGCTGGTGAACTTTTTCCTGCTGTCGCCGCTCAATTTCTTGGCGTCTCTTTTGCTGCGAATTAGAAGTGGTTTGACTTAGTGTGTTTAGCAAACCACCAAACAATCGCTTTCCGCGTTTTCTCTCCTCCTGTCTCGCGCTCTCGCGGCGGTCCGTGACAGGCTCCGTTCGTGTTGGTGATGATCTGGGAGCATCGACCACCTTCGGGTCATCATTTAATCTAGCTCTCTTGGGCGACTGGCTAGCTTCGCCTCTCTCGGGTGAATGCTGCGAGGATGGTGATGCCTTGCGCTTGTTCGTATTACCCTGTTCTTTGTCCACATTGGCGAGAGTTGCTTCGCGCTCCTGGTTGCGACCATTCGGGGAGCTGCTTTTACGATTAGCCATTTGCGACCAATAGAGATGGAGATGCGACTCACGTGTCGTTGGTCGCCATTGTATTCACTTCTCGGAAACTAGTAGTAGAAATGTTGGATAGGAAAGATGGATTCATGAGAGAGCTGCCACGACGGGCGATATAATAAATCAAACCATTTTTAAGGTTGTTGGTTCATTGTTTAATAAGATTGAAACGTCGCGAGGCTGAGGGATCGAGTGCACAATCGGGGCCAAAGCGTACTGGTGCGACATCCGTGACTAACCTAAAGTAGTAAGATCAGATAAGAGATCGGCACCATTTTATGCAATTGTGCATGACCTCTCCACTTTATAACAGTAGCAAGCTCCAGCGATCCAACCTCGCGCCAGAGAAATCTCCAGAAGAAACCCTTTAGTGGCAAGGCTGAGAAATCATCCGAAGGCTAGAACCAAACAACTACGACAGCTGAATCGTCGCGAACCTATTCGTGTTTCCTCTTTCACAATACTTTGTCCGATAATTCGAACAACCTGAAAGTCGTATTCGGTCATCATGTCTCGCCATCATCCGTAAGTCATCCTTCATTCTAAGGCATCTATTTTTCCTTTGCAGCAGCTAACCTTCTATCATCTAGCGATCTTGTGATGTGCCGCAAGCAATCTGGCATCGCTATCGGTCGTCTCTGCGATAAATGTGACGGCAAATGCCCCGTATGCGACTCTTATGTCCGACCCACGACCCTTGTTCGCATCTGTGACGAATGCAGCTTTGGCAACTACCAGAACAAGTGTGTGGTGTGCGGCGGTGAGGGCATCTCCGACGCGTTCTACTGCTTCGAATGCACGAGGTTAGAGAAGGACAGAGATGGATGCCCCAAGATCATAAACCTGGGAAGTTCGAGAACAGATGTAAGTTTTTTCCCTCTGCCCTCGGGTTCCGTCTGTCTTGCCATATACCTAGGCATAGATGCTAACTCGCTCTGCAGCTGTTCTACCAAAAGAAAACAAATCGAACGGGGTACTAACCTCCGTGTGGCCCGGGTCTGGGCTATGGAGGTTCAGGATCACAGGTGTATGCGAGAAGTGGGAATTAGAGAAGTGGATATTACACGTATGCTTCTATAAGCAAGCTTACGAACCAAAAAGATGCATTTCTACGATACCAACATTTATCACGGCGTTGAGGCTAGGTTGCGATGATTTTTCTACTGGTGGAATCAACATGCGATTACATTTAATTAGGTAGTTTGGGAATGCCTTTGATTATTAAGAAAATTCCTTCGTCTCATAAATACTTCGTTAACATGCTACTGCTGGAACGCCCCCCGAGGAATAAAAACCTGCAAACAAATAATATACAGAAAGTCCTAATTAAATGGTCATCAATCTACTAGCTAAATATAGGTGACCTTTACACCCATACCAGCAGTTGATCTGACCTTGTTCCAGCCCGTAGCAAGAATCCGTTGAATCCGCTCTCGAATGCCTCTTCTGCCAAACATGACAACTATTCCGATGACGAATGCCAAAAACCTCATGAGCAGCATGGGGTTAGCCTTGAACGACGTGCCCATCCGTTCGATGACGTTGCGGAGATTCGTCAGGACCATTGCGGCCCGTGCACTTATGGTTGGTCGTCCCACCGCCTTCTTTCCCTTGGCAGTGGGTGGTTTAGATGATTTAGATAAAGCAGAACCATTGCTACTAGATCGGGGCTTATTCTTTGGTGAAGGTGTGGGAGCGACTTTGCTATCGTCGATACCGTAGTCCACCTCAGTGCCTTCTCGCTTGGCCCGCTCCTCGTCTAATCGACGTCGTTCTCTTGCTTCATTCTCTGCTCTGAGTCTCCTTGTTTCTTCAATGTCCTTCTGTAGTTGTTCTTGTTTCTTTTGGTGCTCTTCGCGTTCCCTCCGTTCTGACTCCTGTTGCTCTTCTTGTAGACTTTGAAGGGCTTGCAAGAAAGCTTCTCTCCGCTCTTCATCCAGTACTGCACTGACGTTGATGAACTCCTTGGCATAATCCCATTCATTATTGCGTACCAAGACATGCAGTGTGTACAGTTCAAGGATCTTTACTCGAGCATTGAGATCCCTCGGCGTATCGGCACCGCTGGCAGCATTTTTCGAATGTGACCTTCGATGTCTAGACGACAATCGTGGAGACTGAGCTGCCTCGAACCGCTGAGCTATATCCAGGTTGGGTGTGTTCGATGCGGCCAGATAATTCTCTAACCGCTTTTGATTTACTGCTTGTGATTTTGCATGTGCAAGGAGAAGTGTGGCCCTAAAGACAAAATTAGTTTCCGCCAAAATCATTCACACATCTTCCAATCATCTCTAACAAAATTCAACTTACAGATTTATTACGACATCGGAATCGACCTCACCCTCAACACCATGATATCCATACTGCACGACCTCCTCCCAAACATCACCATCCCGCACCTTTTTGCATAGAGCACGGAATTCCTGCGTCCCAAAAGCATCCTTTCCTTCGTCGGAATCCAGCTCCAATATGGCATTCAATATCGTCAAATATAAACTCCATACTTTGATTCTCGTGGACCTAGAAGCTCGGACGACGGGTGCAGGTTCGGTCGCTCCATTTACATTGGAACTTTCGGCAGCAGGGGTGATTAAAGGTAAGACCGTTGATAGTGCTTCAGGCAATCGACGCGTCAGGAATAATTGTGATGCCTGTCGGTAGGTTTTCGAGATATTATTTGGTGAAGGACGAGAAGATGTAGATGATGCCAGCGAGGATATGGAGTTGGAGAGAACCTGGGACCCAAAGCTCTCGGATGCCACTGGGCTTAATGTTGCGGTATAGGATCCATCGAACGACATGATTGCGAAAGGGTATACTCCAAAGTGGAATTGAGCTAAATATTAGCAAAAACGCGACGATAGATACCAACAACCGATCTAAAGTCAATAATTAGAAAAAGAATGTCAGCTTGACATTGTTTAACCTTTGGATTTGTAAAGGTTGTTGCACATGCAGGAACAACAATCGCATGTGGAACCTTACGAGGCCGAGAATCCTCGCGTTCGTCCTGGCATGCGGGAAGGTTGGTTTAGTTCATGCAGAGAGACGTCTCTCTCGGTGATTACCACCAGGTGTTTGCCTCGGTACGTCGGCCTTACTGGTGCGAATTTCGTCTAGCTGCCCCACATGGCTACACTAGGACGGATTTGGCCCATTAGGCTTATGTAACATTGCACCAATGGCAGACAGCCAAAACAGCTTCAACTCCGACCTCGTCATGTAAGCAAAGCGACGTCATCTTCACGATGCATTCAATAAGTTCTCATCTGTACACCACGCCAGCTGTCCTGAATATTCACAAAATTTGAATTAACTGGTTGTCTTCTTGGTAGTATATTTGGGGTTGTCCTTATATTCAAGAAGACCATCTTTTAAAATCTAGCAGTGGCTGAACTGCTGTTGTTCCCTTGGTGCTAGCTACTGCTTTTTGTCATCTCATACTTGGAATGATTATACTTCACCATAAATTTACTTATAGACAATTTATATACCTCTTTACCCATTTTGACTACATAATGCAGTGCCATAGCCACGAGTTGACGACAATAAATGTCCCCCTAAACCGAGTCTTCGATGCCAAATACAAGCGAGACCAACCAAGATGGCAACTACAAAATGTGGTCAATAATATAAGTGTAATTAATTATAGAAATCAGATTAGGAGTTCATTCTACGACTATAAAGCTGGTATTTATTAGTAAGGACATTCTAAACTCCAACATTAAAGAGTTGATTTAATGTTATGGCATAGAAAATAGAAATACGATCACTAGGTTGTGAGTTGAAAATGTATGGATGGACGTCAAAGATCAGATAATATACCTCAGCATTCAAGCAACCCAGACAAGGCAGTTTGCTGTGCCTGAATGATTGTAAGGGAGACAAACTCTACCTAAGGTTGTGGACTTTCCCAACCTTAGCAAGTGTTGCTTCAATGTTCATCGGTCTTTCCATTGTAGATGTAGCAACACCGTTGTAGGGGTAACACTTCTTCGCGACTTCCACTGCTGTGTTTCTTTTACCGAAAAAAAAATAGTTTCAATTTGACTCGGGTTTCTTGCGCATCTACCTACCACTTTCCGTCATTTGTTATCTTTTAACTTATATTCCAACCACTCGGCGTCTTAAAGCTTCGCGGACTCCAGATTATCATTATGGAGGTAAATCGCGATAACTTCTTTTCTGTCCTGCCTACAATGCTCGCCGAAGCCGAGAAATCTCGGTTTGTTGCCGTGGATCTTGAAATGAGCGGCATCTCTTCTACTCAGGGTCGCACTCGCTATGACACGACATTACAGGGCTCATACACCAGACTAAAGGAAGTCGCCGAACAGTTCCAGGTTCTACAGATTGGATTTAGCTTCATTAGTTTCAATGAGCAAACATGTGAGTTTTCTATTGTGCAGAGAAAGAACGAATGCGACTAACGTATGAATAAATAGCCACTTACCAGACTCGCACCTTCAACTGCAATGTCTCCCCGCTATTTCCTCGCAGCAGTCTATCGGATTTTCTTACCAGTCATTTGGACAGAACCTTTCAGTTCTCTGCACGTTCGTACAACTTCCTCGTCCGACATGGATTCGACTTTAACCGCGCTCTAAACAACGGCGTCTCTTACTTAAGCTGTAATGATCAAAGAATTGCCGAGCAACATCTCCTATCTAAGAATATTGAACATGAATCTATCGATCCCTTGACTCTTGACAAAGAGTCGCAGGCCTTCTACGCCGATACCAAAGACCAGATAGGAGCTTTCGTTCTCGCACACTTCAAACCGGTATGATACAATTCCTGCTATAGTGGTTATGGAGCTAATACACCATTAGGATAGGATCATTGTAAAGAATCCTCATGGTGACAAGCTAAATGGGCTACAGATCCGCTTGGTATACCAGATCATCCATGACAACTATCCAGAATGCATGGCCAAGAAGATCTCATCGGGTGATATGGCAGGATGCATGGGAATATCTCAATTGAAAGAACCCACAGGGTTGAAGGTTTGTGCTTGCTACATTAACTTGAACTATAGTCCTACATGCAGCTCATGGCTAATATATCATTGTGGATTAGGTCCAGAGACGACAGCAAGATAATAAGGATGAGATGAAGCGGCTTTCAGGTTTGTCCTCTTCAGATTATCCCATGGTTGTCCTCTTTTTGTTAGTGTATACTGATTTGTACTAATCAACAGGCCTCCAAATCCTGTTCGAAGCGCTGTCCGGCCAACCCTTCGCTACGAGTTGGAATCCACGATGGATTTACCACAGCGACAATACCTCTCCTGACCTCCAAAAATGGGCCGAATTTAACAAAACATTTGATCCTATCCAATGTGAGGCAAATCTCATGAAGTCTAGGCCAACATTGGTTGGTCATAACCTATTCCAAGACCTCACCTTTATTTACCACACCTTCATCGAGCCTCTTCCACCCAAGCTCGATGACTTCCTCGCTGGCGTCCACAATCGCTTCCCTCGGATTGTGGATACTAAATTCATGTTTAAGTTAGGCAAAAACATGATGGAGCCCGATCAAACACTGGACGCGCTTTACGCATCCTATGCTTCGCGCGACCTTCCTCCTATCCGCGACACGACCCACGAAACGCCTGCATCGGGCAATACAAAAGCTGGCGCTCACAACGCTGGCTTCGATAGTAAGTTTTTCGTCCCCGTATTCATTGTTGGAATATGGTTATTGATTATTTCTTTAGGCCAGATGACAGCGGTTGTATTCCTTAGACAGACTCATGATCTGTATAACGCAGAGAAGCACCATGCCATGGCCGGCATGGAATGCTACATACCGGTGGGCAATTCAATGTAAGACCAATCTTGTTTACCCCCATGAAATACGTTAGTTGCTAATTGACATCAGTCCTGATAAAAGTGCCGACAGTCTCATAGACCGAGACGATGCCGAGATGTCAGGAGCAGCAATGCAGAAGTTTGGAGTGCTCACTGCGGACGATTCCGCTGCGAAACAAGCGGAGAGTACTATGAAGGTCGACGTGTTGTGGTCCCCGAAGACGGGCCGGATGAAGGAGGATCTTCGGAAGAGGAAAATGGTGGTGTCTGGAGAGACGTATTCGGCCGGAGAAGCATCTATGATCCCCTCTTGGGTAGATGACTTTTGGGGGACCTACGGCAATAGGTCCTTCGTGGCGGGCACGAGTTACGTGTCCTTTGCATAGTTGATTGCTATTCTATCTGCCTTGAATGGCAATTATACCAGTCCGTAGTTCTTAGAGGTTAATCAAATTCAACGACCATAGAAAGTAAAAGTCTTTTTGGGAGCATTTTCGTGAGCTGCGAGATGGCAGTGCTACTTGTGATCTGCAACATGGCTTGTCTTCGTGAAGGGAAGATGCGCCAATTAGTGACGCCAAATCGGGGACGGACTTATGGCCTGCCCATTCATCGCTTTACCGTGCTAGATGCAGAATGTGACTTGATGGCCAACACTGCGTTGGTAGTTCTTTCATTGCGTGGCCGGACTGGTACTACTCTGACTAAAGACTTGATAATGGACGCCTACGTTTTGACTTCTTTTTTAAAGTGATTGGAAGGATTGGCAGCGATGATGTATCTTCAGCCAACTGGCACTATTAGCTAGTTAAGGAAGAAGGGTTCGATGTAGGATGACAGTCATCTGCAATACCCCCCAATGCCAACAGACCCAATGCTGGTAGAGAATAGGAACCAATACAACAATACCGGTAGTTCTTCATGCACAGTACAATATGGTACATTGTCTTTACATTGGTAGTCGTAGATTTACAGTAGGCTTCTCGCCACGATGATCTATCCACTCTACCGATCCGCCATCATGTTCCTAACGGAGCGGAAATATTCAAAGGGTAACTTCTCCTTCAGCTCATCCTTCGTGAGCCAGTTGAAGTCCCGGAGCCCCAGCTTGTTGCCATCCAGGTTTGCTTGGCCGGCCATAATCCTACCCTTCAAGAAGAATACCTTCTCGCCCCTCTGTTGTAACGAGGTGTCCTCGTTGAATTCCGGTGGCGTGACTAGGTGCGCAACGGGCACGCGGCCTACCAACCACGTGTTCATGTTCACACCCGCCGCCCATTCTAGAGCTCTCGTTGCGGTCTGGAGATGTTATCCATGGTTAGCGACTGACTGACTAAGCTCTGATCAAAATATGACCGAGATCTGACAAACCTCGTGCAGGTGCTCGTCCGTCGGCACATCCTCCGACGGGAACTGCCACTTCCCATCGCTGCCCTGGACCACCAGGTACAGCGTGCGGTCGAGCTGGCGATCCAGCCGCCTCACATCGTTCGTCTTGTCCGCCTCGGTGACGCGATCGGCGGGGCGCTCGACGGGCACGATCTCATCGGCCTGGGCCTCCTCGCCGTCCTCGGTGACGCGGTTCTCGGCGTCTTTCAGCAGGATGTCGCGCAGGCGGTCGTCGCTGCTCAGCGTGCTGCCGACGAGCAGCTCGTCGTTCCAGGCGTTGCGGCCCTGGGCGTAATACCGGCCGAGCTCCTTGGCCGCGATCCGCCCCCGCTCCTCGAACTTGATCCGCCAGTCCAGGTCGGCCGCCGTGTCCTTCTTGAAGAACAGCGTGTGCCGGAACGGCAGCACCAGCCGCTCGTTCAGCCGCTTCTGGTAGAAGAAGAACGCGTTCTCGAAGGGCCTGAGGGGCCGCGTGACGAGCGGCGCCCGCGTCAGGATGATGCCGGATTTTATGCGGTACTCTGCCCGTCTCGAGGCTGTGAAGGGGGGGTGTGGTTGGGATTCGGTCGGTTTGAGGTGGTGCGCTTCTGCCGCCGCTGTGGCTTCGGCCGTTGCGGAGTATGGCCGGAATTGGGCGTTTCTACAACTGGCGCATATTATACTGGATGGTCCTCCTTGTGCCTCTTAGTATATATTAATGTATAATGTGTGAATTTTATGCTTCGTCGTGGTGAACTTACCCTTACTCCGTAATAATGCGGCGGCAGCATTGCCGCCTCTACTTGATGCTGCCATATCTGAAAGTAGCACTTACAGTACCTCTCCCTATGTCAATGGCAGAGGTTCTGCAGTTGCTTGTGATTGCTCGATTTCGCGACGATTTGGATATCGAACTTTTTTCCAAAGACCCCTGTCGGATTGGATAGAGGCTGCGTCCCGCGTTAGCCACATATGGGGGTACTAAGGTACTTTCACCACTGTTAGTATCTTGTATCTGTGGCTGGTGAGATACGCTATTTTGGTGATGCATCTAGGCACGGATCCGTCGGGTAGGTACATTAAAGTACTACGAAACAATTAACTTCCAACGATACTATGTACTAAGTGGGATAGGCAGGTGGCTGGGTGGGGGGAAGGTGGGGCAAGCTGCCAGGACAGTCGTCATCCTGTCCGGGGAAGTTTTAATACATCTGACCTTTCTCTCTTGTTTCAACTCTATTACAGAACTTAATTCAAACAATGTCATCCTGTTCCCAATCCGTACAGCCACCTCCTCCGAATGCATTCGTTACACCTTGATAAATATCAAATTACAGCCTATTGCAAGAGGTAGAATGTCATCTCCGACCATTTCTTCATAACCGTTCGTTAGTCCTCCCGAAAATCCTAATTTCCAATGAGGTCGTCCGACTGCTCGGATGACCTGTGTTCTGCACCCGGTCTATCCACGCCCTCAGTGTTATCGACGACGTTTTCGCTGTCGCCTTTCATTGTAACTTTTGTGGTCGTCTCTATATTGGTCTCGCAGAAGGTCTTCCCACAACTTGCCCGCGTTCAAAATTCGCGCGATGGGGAGGACCACTTCCTACCTTCCGATGCGCCTCCGTCGCTTCAACAAGCCCATGCCGAGCATGGAGCGAAATCCCTTCGGAGGCGAGTGGCTGAGGGCGCATTTTCTACGACAGTCGGTTTGGCTGTTGTCCTGGGCGAGTTGATCTTGTGCGAAATATCGGAACTCGTCAATCCGTATGCTCGGGGGTTGGCTTTGCGAGTCACTGTTCCTACCCTCTTGTTCCTGCTCGTCGTACTCATCCCATTCCTTGAACTACAGTCTGTAGTCGCTGGTTCTGGGTGGTCTTTTCAACGCACATCGAAAGGTACTTTACCTAGGGCTGCTTGGATGCTTCAGTTTGCCATGTTCGCTGTGTGGCTGTTTGCGTTCTGGTCGCTTGGAAATTTGGTCCCAGTTGGAAGTGAGACTGTTCGGTCTAGCGCCCGGATGGAAACTGTTCGGGTGCAGACTCAGTTGTCAGGAAGTCTAGCACGCGCTTGTCTTGAGCGTATTGGTGTTATTGGCATCTCACTTATGGCCTTGTTGTCTGGCTTCGCTTCTGTCTCCTCGCCATGGCACACGTTCGGCAGTCGGGCATCGCGTCGTCCTGTCACAGAAGCAGACGTTGCTCGAAAACAAGCGGGACTCGATGCTACAAACGAGATGCTCATAACCAAGCGACACCACTTACAAGGTCTACTACGTAAGGTGGCCGAGACTTCAGCTTCCGAAAAACGTGGGTTTGTTACCAAAGTCATCGGCTCTTTCCGAGGTGGAAGCGACGAAGCAGAAATTCGAACGTTGCGCCTCGAAATAGCTGGGCTAGAAACCATGGAAGCTAACTTGTCCTCATCCTTATCTATGCTTCGTTCGAGGCAAGCCAACTCAGCTCGTGCCGCCACATTCTCCGGGAAGCTTCTCTCGATACCCACGTACGTATTCAGCGTGTACTGCGTTTATCGCATCATTGCAACTACTTTAACTACGCTGAGGCGTCTGTATTATCCTGCCGCCTCGTTTTCATCATCAGATCCCATCAACCGGTTTCTCGGTCTCTTGGCTAAGCATTGGGATCCGAAGCTGGATCAAATCGCGTGGGCTAGACAGATATCATTTTTATTGTCGGGTGTAATTCTGCTCGCGAGCGCGAACAGTGCACTTCAAACATTCCACCTTTTCGCCAAGTGGACTCCTGGACTCTTATACCAGGCACAAGCAAATCTAGCCCTATTAATCGGACAGATCAGCGCTATTTACGTAATATCTGCAGCTTTACTGCTACGAAGCAACCTACCCAAAGAGGTAGGCAGTGCTGTTGGCGATGCCCTCGAAAGCGCCCTAGAACCGGGTTTCGTGGATAGGTGGTTCGAGGGCTGGTTCCTTCTGGCCAGCGTTGCAACAGCAGGAGGTATTTGGTTAGGCGGAAAGATTAATGAGTGGAATGAGGAATGGGACGACATCGGCATGGAAGAAATGGGCCAGAAACGATCGTAGGATGCCCTACAACTTAATAAATTTACACAAATTCTCTTAATAAGCCACAGACGACTAAATAGTGAGATGATGCCAAAGATTCGGCCCCAATCAAGGCACCCGGGAACCAATATTGGATACAGGTATCCCTTTATCCTCTACCTCAGGTATCTACCAACCCATACGAGCCTTCTTGCTCAGCCATCCTGCAAGTTGGATGTACCCCACAACAAGACGATGAAGCACCGATTTCCCCCCGACTCCTAACACGTCCTTCAGCAACTATCTCCTACTTAGTCATCGATTACTACTATACCTGTCTTTCGCGGCGGTGGAGTCTTTACCACAGGCGGCTCCTCTGCTCCGTATTGCATAAGCAACAACTCTACCTGCTTCTTGGACTTCTCGATTTGGTCTTCCAACCCGTCGCTGTCTTGCCACTGCGGCTTTGTTGTGCGACAGATGCGGAGCGGATGCTCCTTAAACCATGTCTTATTTTCCCTAGCCCCGTAGGGATGCTCTCCGTTAGGATCACCAACCAGGTTGGCTTCCCGACACTCGATAAGCAGGCTTTGCACCCAGCTTTCTTCGAGATGACGCACCGCACACTGGAGCGGAGTGTACTTGAAGCCCGGGGGATTGGGGTCCGCGCCGCTCTCGAGGATCATCTTCAAGAGCTGGCCGGTGGTTGATCCATCGTCACCATTCTCCTCGTCAAAACCGTAAGGATTCTTGAGGGCCAGGAATATGATGTTGTTCTCTTTGATGAAGTTCGCCCCGGCAGAGATGAAGTATTCTAAGAAATCCAAGCGCTTCCACGACACGCACAGCTGGAGGAGTGTTACCGGTTGCCCCTTGCTGAATGTGTTTGGCATGCTGTCGTCGATGGATGTGTCGAGCGTGAATTCGTCTGTCCAGATAGCATGCTTCACTTCGGGCGAGAGGCTTTCGAACCGTGGAGATTTCAGATACTTCTGCGCGAACTCGGGCCATCTTAGGAGGATGAGGCTGACTAGAATGCCCGTCTCCGTTCGCATTCGCCGTTGGTTCGGTGCGTTTGGCAGATCATCAAACGCACACAGTCTTCTCCACTTCCCAAAACGCTTGCGCAATTGGGCATTCGAGAGGGCTTTGAGATGCGGTTTTCCGGGCACGAGGCATGGCAGGACGGAGTCCCATACCTCCGGGCATTTGACGATGCGGTTGCGTCGATCGCCCATCAGGGCCCAGTCGCTCATCTCAAGACAGTATTCTTCGTAGGGGCTGGGGAGTCTCTGGTTCGGAAGACGGTTCTGTCCCCACTGCTGCAGGCCGTTGAAAACCACTTGCAGTTCCAGTATACGTATGTCGTTCTCCGATAGAGCATAGTTGCCTGCCGGTCTCAGACCGCCCTCAGATTTAGCTTTCTCGAAGAGAAATTCTCGTACGGTATAATGAGCGATGCTAGCTTTCTTGAGGATGACGCCGTCATCGTCACGGCGGAAGATAGATGCCGGCTTTCGTCGCAAGTCCGT
This sequence comes from Hypoxylon sp. CI-4A, assembly GCA_002120315.1. NCBI lineage: Eukaryota > Fungi > Ascomycota > Sordariomycetes > Xylariales > Hypoxylaceae > Hypoxylon > Hypoxylon sp. CI-4A. The sequence continues at coordinate 349,349 of KZ111526.1, forward strand.
CATCTTGATCAGGCAACCAAGGATTCGCTTCAGCATATCGACGTCATAGAGGTGCATTATGCCGTGCTGGACGTTGTGAAGTGACGCCTGGACTAGCACATTGGCGCTCTTGATGTTAGACGTGTTGCTGCAGATGAGGGCGAGAGCTGTGCGAGCGAAGGCATGCTGTCCGGGATCTATACTCTCGAGAATCCTGGCATACGTGTCAAACAGAGTATTTGGTAGGTTTTGCAGCGTCGCTTCTACCTGTTCCTTGTTCATATAGATACGTTCAAGAATGTCGATCTGACAAGCGACCCATCGAAACCTGATGATAGTTTTAGCAGATACGCGTGAAAATCACAACTGGCTAGAACTCACATTCCTCTGGCATTTCTCGCCAAGGTGATCTCTACCTTATTTCTAAATGGCTTATCCCAATGAAGGAAACTCTTGTTTCTCTCAAACTGATTCGTCACATACGTTTGTATGGCTCGCATAACGTCAGCATTCGACATCGTGATAGCCGTGTAGGGCCGGTAGGCATCTGGAATCTGTTCCATGTCGTCCAGCATGTCCCTGTGGATTGTTACGTTGGGGTCCACAAGCCTGTGCATCGCCTCGCAGATGTCAGGCTCCTCGCGGCTAGTGATCAACAGCGAGATGTTTTCGAAAGACGGATCCGTGCCGAGCTTGACCAGGAGTTCCAGGATCCTGGCCCGTGGCTTTTTGCTCTCATCGACGGCGTCGATCACCAGATACACCCGGCGGCCATCTTGTTCAAATTGACGGGTGAGGACTAAGAGGCAGCTCATAAGACCTGGGATGCTAAAAGTCTCGGACCGGCTGAGCTCGTCTAGCTCCTTGGGGATGAAGCGTCCAATCTGTCTGCTCAAGTCTCCGACTATCCAGCGCAGGATATGAGCCGTCTCGTCGTGGTTTCGCTCATGGTGACAATAATAGTACGAGAACCCCGTGGCTCTGCAAAACACTGCAGCTTGGTCGATGAGGAACGAGGCGAGGACTGTCTTTCCCGCGCCGGGAATTCCGTAGATCCATATAAACCGTCGGTAGCCCCCAGGCTCGTATGAGCCTCCGTGGAGCCACTGAACCCAGCCTTTGGACTTGGTTATCCAGTCACACGTCTCGTCTTCCTGCTTGTCGTGCTGCTCGCTATGGGTCTCGTACATGTCGACTTTAGGCTTCAGCCAAGCCAAGATCTGTCTCTTTTGACCATCTATTCAGGTATAACATTAGTCAGGGCGCGTTAGAAATAACCAAGCAAAAATCCGACTTACCATCCAAGTCAGCCGCGATGTCTTTCACGCTGTCGTCGAGAGCTTTGAGACTCATGCTGCAGTTAAGGTCAGCGATGGTCATCACATTGGAGCATCATTGCACTCACGCATTGTCCGCGTGGATTGCCAAGCTCAAGTCGGCCTTATGCTTCTCGAGGTCCCTCAGCAGCTCCTCCGCCTTGTGCTGCTGGAAGATAGGCCACTTGATCCGCGCCTTGAGGGACATGGCTGAACGCTTAGTGGAAGTGAGCTTGGGCGAGGGTGCCATCGTGCTCATCTGGGCTGACTGAATACCACCGAAGCTTTGTCTCGGATAGGGGTGGCGAACATAATCAGGGTCAACCTTTCCGTGATGTAGAGGCACCACACGACTCATACCAACGCTACTCTGAGGGTATTGAAAAGGAGAAGCTGGCTTGACATCACCTCTAGGATTGAACGAGCGGTGGAGATTCGGAACCTTGCGCGGCGACTCAGAGTCCGAATCTTCATAGCCCTCTGGTTCTACCAGCTTCTCGATCTCTTGCAGCGTAAGCTGACAACGCTCGAGCAACTCCGGAAGCCCAACGCTGGCTGTAGGGTTCGAGCCATCCTCAAGGGTCAGCTCGAGGGTCTCCAAGATACCACTGAGAGTCTTGACCTCTACGGTGATATTTCGGACGATCTTGGGTGCATCCTTTACGTTTCTGATGTATTCCGAGAAACTAAAGGCGACCTTAGAGGCCAACCCAATAACCTCGGGAATCATGAACAGTGCTTCAGCCATGATGCATGAAGATAGATTTTTTCTTAACGAAACGAGACAGTATGAGTATGGAGAAGAGGGAGAGGGAAAGATGCGGTACAGAGGGAGATTACCTTTTTATGAACCTACAACATAATAAATGTGTCATGCGTGGGCACTTCTGGGGCCCATAAACAAATGAGGCAAGCTGGAAACTGTTGGGTTGATATATCAAGCAACAAATCACGTACCTGAACACAGTCACAGTGAAATACGCAAATTCTTCACTATTGCCCCTATCCAAGGTTTTCAGCAAAGGAGTACTATAGACTAGCAAATAATCAACCTTTCGGTACGGTGCCATCCAAAGTAGCAACGAATATCGCTTTATCTATCCTCAGACCAGCATGTTCTTCATCCTACAATAGAAATATCGACATTTGCTTTGCTTCATCCTAGACATACGGACTTGAACTTTCTTTGCATGGATACTATCTAGGCTAAGAGATATCAGGTTACCTACGTACAAAATGCTGTAGGGTATCACGATGACTATCAAGTGCATAGGAACACCATATTCTCAGAAATTCCGCATATAAACAGCAATTTAACGTTGAGTCGATCTGGAATTCAAAGAAACAAGTTTCTCTTTACGCTGTATTCATGGATACCCCAGGACTAGTTGCTCCTTGAATGAGTCATACCTTTAGCATACATATAGATACATATTCGACATTTGTAAGTACCATTTACCGAAACAATATCAATTACAGCACAAATAATACCTACCAAGCCCATGATTCCTAGTTATGAAGCTATTACTGTGCCTGGATGGGAAGTATGCCAAGAGACTACCTTTACAACGTCGGACTAGCAAGGTACCTACTTGATTGTATACGAAAAGGGACATTTACGAATGGATTGCGGCTGGTTAACCCCTATCTTCATTCCAATATTCAACTCCCTAAAAAGAATGGAGGAGAAAAGGGACAACGAGGATCCCCTTGAGATGAATTGAAGCACATTGAAGCTACAACTCCCTGGGAACTAGAATCTGATAGCAAAATTCTTTAACAAATCAACTCATAATATATTCAGAAATTTTCATACAAAAAGCCGCAATCCTAACCGTAGCTTATTGGTTCCTAGCTAGTAGAAAAACCAACTACTAGCTCAGAACCAATAGGCGAAAAAGTGTCTAATATCTCAGTCTTGAGATCTGTACACCATGAAACTTCTCATGCCTTCATTGACACCAAGACGAAGGTTCATGAGACCATATCGTGAAATACGAGGGAGAATTCCTCCACCCAAAAAGGTTTCACCCAACTCTACCTCACCATCAGGTAAATAAGCAGATAACCCTCCTCTCACAAACCCACGCACTTAACAAGACTCACAATTCGTTCCTTAAGCCAAATCAAAGTCCCAGACTGCAAACCCAAACCTCCTCCCAACCGAATATTAAACTCAAAACCCCCCAAACCCAGATCCCCCCTCCCTTTTCTTCCATCCATCCATCCACCCAACCCGAAAACCAATCACTCCTCCTCCGCCGTCCTCCTCCACAAGTCGCGAATCTGAATAACACCAGGAATGCTCCCCAGCGCCCCGACCGCCATCTCGGGGACAAGCCCCTGCTCGAGGCTCCAGTGGACCGTGAGCGGGGCCCAGGCGAGGTTGCGCAGGACGCTCTTCTTCCAGGCGTCGGCCCACTCGACGTCCTCGCGCTGGACCTCGGCGGCGGTCTTGGCGTCGGCGAACCTGTCCTCGCCCGAGCGCAGGCCGCGCCGGCGCCGGCTCTCGTAGAACAGCCGGCCGACCTCGACGCCGACGAAGGCGGCCCAGAACCGCGCGCTCCAGAGCCCCGCGCGCCGCTGCGTGGCCGACGCCCAGCCCAGCACGCCCTTGGACGACAGGTACGCCCCGTTCTCCAGCGCCTGGAAGACGACGCAGAGGGACAGCTGGAGCCACGAGATGCCCGTCTCGAGTCTGTCTTCCTTCTGCACTCCTCCACCTCCTCCCGACTGCTTCTCCGTCTCCTCCTCCTCCTCCTCCTCCTCCTGCTGTTGTTGTTGTTGTTGTTGTTGTTGCTGCTCCTTCTCTAGCTTGTCCTGTCTGCGCTGCAGCACAAGCCGGCGCAGCCAGAAGTACATGTTCAGCAGCCCCCAGAGCCGCAGGAACGTGCGGGTCTCGCCCAGCAGCGCGCTGAGCGCGCGCAGGCGCCTGACGAGCCCGAGGACCAGCGCGACGCCCCGCGAGGGCAGCAGCAGCGCCGCCGCCTTGGCGGAGAAGACGAGGGTCGCGCTGGGCGGCAGGCTGGCCGCGAGCGCGAGGAGCCGGTTCGCGCTGCGCCGGATGGCCGGCCGCGTCGTCGCCTCGAGGACCGACGCCGAGAGCCGGCTCGCGTAGCACAGGAACAGCAGGATCGTGTCGATGCCCGACGGCGTCTGCAGGCACCGCTGGACGTGCGCCAGGAAGGCGTCGATGTTGGACGGCGCGGCCGCGAGCACCGCTTTGATCGGCATGGGCTTCGGTTTGGACACGGGTGCCGGTGCCGAGGAGGGGATGGGTTCGCCCGACGGCAGGTCGGCTGTGGATGTTGCGATCTCGATCTCGGTGGAACTCATTTTGGATGTGTTGGATAGGTAGATCAATTGGAATTTAGATGTACTGAATAATATTTATCTTATAACGTTAGATGGTATAACGTAGGTAGGTAAGTAGGTAGGCAGATAGGCAGTTCAGGTAGCTACAATAAACCAAGACAAAGCAACGTGATGCAGCTCGGCCATCGATTAAAGGGGCGGCGAATTGAACAATAAAGCTAACACTGCCGATTGGAATGCGGATCTAGGTATAAAACAAAAGCACAAGGAACGTTTTGAAATAAAAAGACAGCACAGGCTAAGAAGGGACGAAGCAACTCTAATTAGTGCAGATGGAAATCAGATCAGATTAGATATTGGCTTTTGGTTCAATCAAGATATGCACCGGCGCCCCGTTGGACTATGAACTTAACTTATTAGCCGCAGGTTTACGTACGTACCTACATAACCTAGGCACCTCGGCACTCCGGTTCGGCCACGCTTCTGCTTTGCGCTTAGCCAATGACGGTTTAGCCAAAACTGGCAGATTCTCACTCACCGCCCTACCTTGTAGGTAACTTTCCCGAGCTGGTTACACTGGTACAGTAACTGAAGATGTGTTGAATAATTCCTCGTTTTTCTCTTTTCTAGTTACTTGAGTGTTGAGTATAATACAAGAATGAAGAAGCTTATAAAAAAGCCTCTTTGGATGGTATCTAATTTCACAATCCGAGTCTCACTAAATATTGACATGAGTCTCAAAATAAAATTCCACATTAAGGAACCTTTCCAGGCCTCCTCTATCTCCTAGGACGCCCGCCCCCCCTCCAAACCATGGCCTTACCCCGGCCGCTCTGTGGATGGTATCATAGTTAATCGTATCGTTCCGGACCTTTTTAGACATTACTAATGTTGGTACATGCTTGGGTATATGTAAATCTGTAAGTAGTCGAGGTGATGCAGTGGTGCTATCACAGTACGAAGAAAACAGCAATGGTCGCAGCCATCAGCACCTCTGTACGGAATCCTAAGTATCCGGTTGTGCCCGAGTCCTGTATGGGCGAGGGATCGAACGGGCTGCCACCTATGAAAGGCGTTGTTGTATCATCATCTCCTTGTGAATCGTCCGGCGTTGCCGATTGTGCCGGTTGGCTCGTCGCTGTGGTGGATTGCGCCGAGCTTTGGGTCGCGGTAACATCGGCAGACGATGAGGAGGAGGATGAAGTGCTTTGTTCACTACTCGTGCTGGACGATGATGAAGTCTCTTGTGCTGTTGTAGATTGTATCGTTGTCGAAGTTGTCGACGAACTCGAAGATTCGCTAGTGCTAGTCGTTTTCTGTGATGTCGTAGAAGACGTCTTGCTAGTTTCAACTGACGTAGTAGTTGGCGCTGGGACTATTGTTGAGAATCCTCCCTTCGTTGATGAAGGCTGTATAGTCTCAGTTACTGTCGTGGCCTGAAATCCGGGACAGAGTGTATCAACCAAATCGCCCGAGAGCACAAGCCCAAGAAGTGAATTCGGAGTAACATTGAGGTCCCCACAAGCCTTCTGTACATGCTCCTGTGTTTCTTCTAGCCCCTCTACACAGCTCGACGAACACTGACTTCCATTCGTGAAGTCAATCAACGTACAACCCTCTATGTCGCTTTGGTAGGCGCGAATACATTTCTTCGGTATTTGATTCGACGTGATGAACTGGAACTGGGATAAGTTGAGTGCCGAAGAGGTTGATGCCATAGCTAACAGTGGCACAAAACTTAGCAGTTGTCGCGATCGACTCCGACGATGTGCCATCTTTCCCTAAAACTCTTTCCACGGCAATTCGGTCTCCTGGTACTGGATATAGTCGTTGGCAGATATATCGAATTGACGATGTGTCGTTCCGGAAAATGTAGGACGTTTTGTGACGACACAAGAAATCAATGAGACGTGGGACTTTTACAAAAGACAGCCTGGTGGCATGTACAAAGTCGCCCGACGTCCAGGTCAAACGATCTGGGCCTGACGTATTTGGGTCTAGCTAGATCGAGGAAATCAGGAACCCGAAACGTGAGCCGTGTCAGAAGCCGGTTATGACAGGAATTCTATGGTCTCGCCCAATGGAGACGTCGCGTGAGATCCGGGATTGACGGTGGCCAAGGCCACAGCGATTCTGAGTGGATGTGCTTGAATCTAAGGACCCTTTGGTTGTATCCGGTAGGAAGATGTCCAACGACTATGAAGTAGAAAGCCTTATGGAATAGTTGCTTTATGCCAACAATGACATCAGATGGCGCAAGGACTGACCAAAACAGAACCCCTTTAGGATGGGATCGTGCGCCAACAGCTGCCAAATTCAAAAAGAAGAAGTACCAATTACTTCGTCGGTTGCGAGGGAAACACTATTCTTCATATAGAAGACCCTCAACTCCTCGTGTTTTCAGTTAGCGTGGTACAGAGCCGAGACGCCAACCTGTGTGAAGGTAGAGGCAGACGAGGCGCGTAGAGTGACCGGAGCAACCAGTGATATATGAATCGAGCAAACAGAAAAGGCGCAAAATAAGCCGGGATGGGAAGTAACAGCGACTCAGTCACCGGTGCAATGAATGCGAAACAACAAATGGAACGAGACGTCGAAAAGAACGAAGCACAGCTTCTCTATTTTTGGCAGGGTAGTACTCGAGGAATACACTCAGGCCATGAAAGCAACGACAAGGAAATGAGACTGGCAGGCTCAAAATCCAAGAATTATTAGATAGTGAATAATATGCAGTGGGTAGGTAGCAATAGAGAAGGAAAACGGACAGAAGAAACAGTTTAGGAGAAACATTTGATGAGATTTCCTTCCGAAAAGGTGAAGGTTCAGGAGTCCTTGCATTTCCTATCTGGGCTCGAGCTTGCCATTGAAGTCATCAAAATCCTAGCAAGTCCATCCATCGCACGCGAGAACTCCTTGGCTACCATCAGTTATACCCCTGAATATAACACACGCGAGATAACGAGATGCACAACCAATCCCGGCACATCTCGCTCGTGAGTTATTGCTTCATAACTTGTCATAAGTCATAGGCTGCACTAACTTGCTGGTATTTGTTCGAAGAAGTTGAGCAGCGCGAAGAAGGACTCGGACGAGATCAACCAATGAAAAAGGGAAAATGATGTAACGGAGAAGAAACGAAACGATTAGGCGTTTGAGGTGCCGACTAGCTGATCCTTGTGTCTTGCATCTCATTGGCTGAAGCTTTGTTCCCCACAATCGGGAGGTTATACAGTGGCACCTGACGGAATTACGTACAGGGCTTAATTGTTTTCGTGATGCCTTTTTTTTCCTTTTCTTTTTCTAACGATTCGGCGATCTCGGATCTGTCATCTGAGCGATATTAATACATACGACATCTTCTATCCCCCGAGGCGCCAAAACATGGTTTCTAGTAGCGTCATCCACTTCTTGAGGATGCACCCAATTGAACGATGTGATTTTTGCTCGCTACCAAACCGGCGTTCGGTTTATAGATATTCCTGCAGAGACTGTTCCCATAATAAACGACGCTACTAGAAACCATGTTCTGGCGCCCCGAGGGATAAGAAAAAGACGCAGTCTATGTTCGCTAGATCTGCTTGTCGTATGTTTCGTTTTCTCCTCCACTGCGCTTGAGTTGGTTTCAACCAATCCGATCTTCAGCTGCATCATAATCGACAGTTTCTTTTTTCTTAGTGACTATCGGTATGATTCATAATGACTAGCGAGGTAGCTTTCAAAATATTATGTAAAGTCAACACGACTGATTATCCAACTAGTTAAAGGGAAAAGGCGATATCGATGGATCATAAGCAAATATCAAGACAAGATGTAGTTGCGCAACCTAGTATTGTAGTTACTTCAACTTCATCCGAGTCCATTGAGTTTCGCATCACGTTAATCCAACAGTATCTGAAGTCATTCTCTACAACACATTTGCACTGTAAAATTAACTCCGAAGTCCGAAAATGACACAACCCAACCGCGAAGAAATCAAGTCCAAAGTTCTCGAGAGTCTGAAAGGGACGCCTTACGAAGCTTCATCCCTGGATGTGCTTTCAGGAGGCACTGCCAACTTCATATATCGTGCTGCCTTATTGCACCCACTGGAGGATGGAACGAAGGAAGTTCTCATCAAACACTCCGAGCCCTACATTGCAAACAGTCCGGACTTCAAATTGACTCTGACTCGCTGCGTATGTGGAATCCGTCTGGATAGCTTTACGTGCCATGTGAACTCATAATAAGACAACTAACATATCTTAGCGCATCGAAGAACAATGTCTCAAGGCTCTGTCGACATTCGCTATCGCTGACAAGACAGACGAGAGTAACCCATACAATTTTGTCGTAAAAGCACCCAAGCTCTTCCACTTCGACAAAGCAAATAGCAATCAGGTCCAGGAGTATCTACAGAACGGAGTCGATCTAAAGACGTACGCGTTAGAGACGTTCGCCAAGTCTGATTCAGAGGCAACGAAGCAACAATGTCTCCAGCTGGGAAAGACCATGGGGAAATGGTTGCGAGGTTTCCACGACTGGACCTCTCAACAGCCAGCATTGCGAAAAACAGTTACTGAAACCAAGGAGCTACGACCGCTGAAGCATATGGTCAACTACGGCTGGCTTCTAGATCGAGTCAAACAATTCCCAACTGTTCTCAGCGACGCTAAGAAGATTTTCCAGCAGGTACAGAATATGGCTAACGCGGAGTTGAATGACGAGAGTCAACTTCATATCATCCATGGTGATTTTTGGTCAGGAAAGTAAGTCCCCTAACTCAAGACATTCAATAGCGAGCCTTACGCTGATGACCCGACTAGCATTCTCTTGCCCAATGCCCCGATCCAAGAGGGCGTGGATGTACCAATATTCGTAATTGATTGGGAGCTCTCGCAGGTAGGGATAAACAATCTCGATCTAGGCCAGATGATTGCAGAGCTTTACATGTTGAAGCTATACAAGAGCATCTGGGGTGGTCTGTGGATGGTGCAAGGCTTCGTGGATGGCTACGGCACAGTGAGCCGTGACTTTGCATACCGTACGGCGATCCAGGTCGGAGTTCATCTAATCAGCTTCGGAACCGTGGTCCCGGGTTGGGGTGATCCCAAGCAGGTAGAGAACTGCGCACGTGTTGGAAAGGAGATCATAGTCAATGCGTGGAAGAGAAACCGCCGCTGGTATGAGAAGAGTGACCTCGCATGTCTCTTCAGCAAAGCCGAGTAGCTGCTGTACCGAGCGATTTCATTCTAAGAATGATGCAACAAAAAAAAGGGGATAGAACGGTATCATATGAAGCCATAGCCTGTAGACTTGGATAAAACTCATAAAGCCCAGTCCCGAGATATTCGGAGTAGGGAGTTGATTATAGTACGGGGAAAACCCGGTCATGTGATTGGCCGAGAGAATTCTTCAGTGAGTCAAAGCCCGACTTAATTATTAAACTTTCAAATGTCAATCAAATTCCATAATCCGATTTCTGTATTTCGCAAAAACCAAGTTAAAGCATAAACTGCTTAACCATCTGAAAACTCCAACCATACTGTTGCGTGGCAATCCCAACCCAAGTTCCGATGACGACGGCGGCCGAGACGGCGGGGATCTCCCGGCCCTGCTGCAACCGATGCAAGGAAAAGGAAGGCAGTATAGACCTCCGGGGTGCCGAGAGGGTGTGTGAGTAGGTATAACCCCTGAATTTACCAGACTAAGAACATATACTAATCACCGCACAGAACCTGCTTCACATACTACGTCTCCACCAAAGCCGTCAAGCGACTAGAAGCCCTGCAAAAAGCCGCGCCGCGGACCACAGCAGTAGGCCCGAGGAGAACGCAGCGCTACCTGGTCGGGCTGTCGCGCGGGCCCTCGTCCACGGCGCTGCTGCACGTGCTGACGGAAAACGTGCGGCAGCGCGCGAGCAGCCAGAAGCCCGCGCGGTTCGAGTGTGTTGCCGCCGTGCATGTCGTCGATGACACCGCGACGACCGCTTCCTCTGCGTCTGGGACGGGTGATGCGCTGTCGCTCTACCGCGCTCGCTTTCCGGAAGCGCGGTTTCTCACCGTGCCCCTGAGCTCCGCGCTGGATCTCCCTTCGTCGGCGATAGACTGGGCTGCGCTTCCGGCTCCGACCCCGTCTCCGTCGTTGGAATCGCCTGCGCAGCGTCTGTCAGATATCCTTAACCGCTTACCGTCCGCGACCTCGCGCGCGGACGTGCGGCGGCTGTTGGTGCGACACTTACTCCTAGCAACCGCCGCGTCGCAGACCTGCGACGCCCTCCTGCTAGGCCACAGCACCACCTCGCTCGCCGAGCTGACGCTCTCCGAGACAGCCAAAGGCCGGGGGTACTCGCTGCCCTGGCTCGTGAACGACGGGTTCGTCCCCATTCCAGACCACATAGATGCCGACGCGTCATCCACCACGTCCGACGGCGTCTCCAACCCAGCAGACACCCCAGCCATCGCGATCTACAGCCCGCTCCGCGAGCTCTTCCGCAAGGAGCTCCGGGCGTACATCAGCCGCACCAGCCCGCCGCTTGCCGGGATCCTGCCGCCCTCGGAGGCGGACGAGCCGCCGAGAAAAAACGGCGGCGGCGCCGTGGTCTCGCACCGGGACCTGAGCATCGACGACGTGCTGTCGCGGTACTTCGGCGAGGTCGAGGCGAGTTATCCTTCCGTCGTCGCCAACGTCGTGCGCACGACGGGGAAGCTGTCGCATCCCGGTCCTGGCAGTGGTGATGGGAATGGAAACGACAATGGAGAGATTCGATGCGGTCTATGCGGCGCCGCGCTGGACGAGCTGGGCGACGAGCGTTGGAGGGGTGAGATTGGCGATCGAGAGGAGGAGGAGGAAGTTGGAAATGGAGAGAAGTCAAAGCTATGTTACGGGTGCGAGCGGTCTATACGTGGATAGCGACGAGCATATAGCAGGAAGCTAAGAAGCTAAGAAGCCAATATAAATTCACGAAACGAATAAACCAACAATCCAAAATATGGAAGGGTTATAAACAAGTACAAGTACCCGGAAAGTGTCCGCCCAACCCCTATTTTTTTGGTCACATTGCCAATCATATCGTGCCGTCCCGTGCCGTTCCTCTTACTTCCGAGGCGGCTGAAACAACGCAAACCTCCCCCGTTTTAGACCATGTAGGTAAGGAAGATTATAAGGCAGGTAGGTAGCCGAACACCCGTGATCTATCTATCCGTTCTCCTTCTATAACCGAGTTTGGTAAAGCCTCCAACTCCCGAGTCCTTTTATGAATTTGAATTTCACATAGGGTCCATGTTCCCTGGTGACGTGTTTTTAGACCGACGTTCCTCACCCACAAGTTGATTTTGGATGAACTTTGCCCATCCCCCACGAATATATCGTCTTCGTTTATTCCCAAGTAAAGACGATCAAGGTTTTCCTAGCGACGCTTCAGGTAATATCCGCCGCTCGAGTTTACGCACCAGCTTGTTTGTCTGCTCGGCCAGACTGAGGGTGAGGATGGTATGCGGTAATATACGGGCGAGATGGGGCAGAAAGCCTTTGTATATGGCGAAGAAGCCTTCCGTTCGGATGGTCTTGCCCAGGCAGTCGAATACGCCCTTGTATAAATTGCCGTTCTGGTTGTAGAGCCGCGACATGATGGTATCTGGGTGTATATTGTTAGTTCACCTCCTCATCAAGATCATCAATTTAAAAAGTGGACAAAGAACTCACCAGGGGGATGCATAAAACAGCAAACAACGAAACCCGACATCGTGCTGCTAGCCAAATGCAACGGCGCGCCTTCCTCCATGCCCAAATGCTTTACGAATCTTCGTTTCGCGAAGAAATATGTGGGCAGCTGCACAGAGCTACCAAAGCCCGTCCGAATCATCGCAGCACCCACGCCTCGGTATAGGCCACCAAAGCCCTCGGCCTTGTAAATCTGTGACAGGCCGTCGATCGCGTTTCGATATTTATGCTGGGTGCCCACAGGCAGGAATGGGGAGAAGCTTTGCAGTCGGGTCTTGACGAGGAAGAATGGGCTTCCGGCGGCGGCGCCGATGATACCCGAGCTGGCACCGCAGAACATGTTGACGCCGAGGTTCTGTTTCGTCCCGTCTCGGAGCAGCAGAGTAGCGAGCGCGTTGCGCATCGGCTCGTAGAATCCTAATCGACACCCATTGAGTAGGATTTGGTACACGTATGCGCATCCGATACCCCGGTATATGCCGCGCTGGCCCTCATTCCGCACAATGATGTTGACGCCGTGGAAGGGGCCTCGATAGTGGTGTGGTTGGTGGCCTTTCGTTTGAAGTTCGCCTTGGAGCTGCATTCTGCGATGGTGTATCTTACGTCAGTTGAAATTCGCACTAATTCAAACTAGTCCAAGCAGCATCCTCATAGATAACCCAACATCGTCCCTTCGACTAATAGTAGGAGTAAGCATACCGAATCTTGACCGTCTCGAAAGGATGCGTGGCCGTCACGGCGCCGACGGCAGCTATGCCGCCCGCTACGAAGGCACTATAGTCCTTATGTTAGCCATGGTGTCAAGGCTCACGTATGTGGTCAAGCGCCATACCCAGCAGTAGTCGACATGGTGGTCGTCCCGAGCGGTCCGCGAACACGCAAATGCAATTATCCTCTTCTCTTTTGTTTCTACAAGTCGACTTCGTAAAGTAATCGCAGCGCAAGGCTCTTAATCCTTCCTAGTTCAAAATCCCTCTCGCGGAAAATCGATTCGGCGAAGTTGGGTGTGTCACCGCATAGGTTTGTCTAAGACGATCAGGATGGATCAAATCGACACTAACTACGAGGTACGTGGTGTACAGTATTTACCACCGTCTCTCTTTTTTCTTTTTAATTTTAACGCCGGCGGGGAGAAAGACGCAGGGAGGATTATCGGAGGTACCTAAGAATAAAGCGAGAGAAAATTAAAAAAAAAGGATAGACAATCATAAATCCATTTTTCTTACTCCAGTAATAATTAGTTTAAGCTTGTTCTTTTCTGACAGTTGGACAATGAAGTCGCCCTAGTTTCGTTTATTAGTTCTTTCGTGAGCAAAGGGAGCAAAGGGATGATGCTGCTGAATGAAGAAATTCCACCTCGATTACTCCGAGCTCGCAGTTGCTAAAGCCCAGCTAATTTCCTAAATTCTGATTAGCCGATGGGACGCTTGCGCGTGGATCGTAAAAAGCTTATAAAAAAGCTCGTCATGTTAGGCAGGTACCCTTCTCCACCGACAATGGCGTAAAGATACATCGATGTACACGCTGCAGGTAAGGATAATATTAGTGAGCTAGTGCATACCTACTTCCATGTATGTCTGTGTGTGGGATGAGATGAGATCAGAAGAGGCTATGCGGTTTCACCTCGCTCACTAGTACCTAGTCACTACCTACATATGCAGTAGTACCTCTTTGTTAGTAAAGACGGGTCACACATTACTAGACCATTGCATCTCTTTTTCAATAAGAGACAAGAAACGCAAAAAAATTCATTCGCTGCTGTGGTGAAACCTACACCACCATATTATTATGCATTCAGCATATACCAGACTCCCAATCAATGACAATGACCATGGCCGATCCCTCCCAAGCCTTGAATGCATTCTATAATTTACACCACCCACCCGTGGACATATGCTTTCGTTGACTCCATATCCTCCCAGAAAAGAAAAGAAAAAATAGAGAAAATATAACTAGATTCGCTGAAAGGCAAAGAAAACATGGATGCTGGTAAATGCCATATCTGGGTCCTGGGTGGTATAAATGTCATCAACGCTGTCTTGTCAAATTGCCCCTCCTCCAATCCCATGCTTTCGCTTTAGATGAGTTACGCCGATAGAAACAATGGTCCTGCTCTGAGTCTGGTAGGATCTCATGCTGTAGTCCGCCGGGGTATTGTACACGTGGAGTAGATATATATAAAATATAGTGCAAAATATCTCCCCATGCACTGCGACAGCCACGGGTCAAGGTAGATGTCATCCTTGCTCCCTTTCGACGTCGCTTCTTTCCTCGATATCATCTCCAATGAAGGTCATGGACAGAATCGCTGGTGGTTGTGCGAATGCTCATGTTAGGGCGATCCCTCGAATACCGGTGTAACCGTCTGGGTGGTAAAGTCCGCGGCTGTACGTGAATGTGGGATGATCTCGGTGTGTTACACTCTCAGACTTTCCTGTTCGAGTCTTGAAGGGCCAATGACGTTTCAGTTGAGTCAGATGGTCGCGAGCGAAAAGTCGACGGGCTCTCTACGACCTTTCGACTCCTGCTTGCGCCGCAGCGTCTAGACTGCTCATGCCGTTTCGTCTCGTGCTTTCCTGACTCGTCCGCGCTGGATTGCCATCGAATACCCAAGGACCTGCGTCGTTACGGGGGGTAATTGGGCCTTCGTTGCCATTAGCCAGCGGGTGGTTATTCGGCGACGGCGTTCGATTTGTGGTAGCTCGATCACTGTTGCTTATGCGAGGGGTAGCGTTAGGTATCGGCACCGGGTCTGTGATGGCATGTCTAAGCGTTGGCTGAATCGTCGCGCTGTCAATCTGCATGGTCATATCCCCCACGTCACCATCGATGGCTGAATCCTGTGCATCACCGCCACCATTTGCTGGAGGAGTAGTCGGTGATTCAGCATCCTCATTCGCCTGGGGTGTCGGATGCACAGCCTTCTCTTCCTGGATCTCATCTACGCCTGAATCTAGCTGCTGCCAGTCGTCGGACGGTTCGTCGACTTCGGCATCTAGATCGGCGGTAGCTCGACAATTTGGGCATATGAATATAGGCCAAGACGGTCCGATCAGCATCTCGCGAATGCACTTGTAATGCCATGTGTGTGAGCAAGGGGCAACAAAAAGAGACTGGCAAGGCTGCAAAGAAAATAGTCAGTAACTAATAGAGCTCAGGCGCTAAAGATTAGGGCCATGTGGTGGGGGGACGTACCGCAATCGCGTTTAGACATATAGAACAGTCCTGAGCATGAGACGAAGATGCTGTCAAAGACGTTAGATCGCGTAAGCGCTTGTGAGTTGCCATGCTACCAACACGTTAGCTCAAGCACGAGAAGTGTAAGTCCCAGCTCCAAGGTTTAGAAGCTGGCACACGAGGAACTACATATAAATTGATATAAAATCCAAAAACATACTTGAAGGTATTAGGCTTCGATTGCCAGCCCCTGTTGAGCTCGATGCGCATCTTCACACATCTGTAGATCATCTCCTCGCCACCTTTGAAGTCTATCCCCAGTTGCACAATATCGCCATCGTTGATGGGAAATGGCTTGGACTCAGTACCCGGAGCACTAAGACGAATATGATTGAGGAACGTGCCAGAGGAACTCTTGACATCCTTGATATACCATTTTCCTTTCTCGAACCAGAATTCGCAATGTCTACGGCTCACCACTTTGCTCTTGAAACCCACAGGGGCAGCAGAAGGCGTGTTGATGGGCACAGGAGCATGGTTTTCTCGTTCGGAATACCGACCAACCTTGATTGTCTCCTTGCCTGTTGGTAATGTACGCGATATTGGAGTAAACGAAAGAGATGGGCGATTTGATCGTGCATCGTAGAATGCCGAAAATCGTATTGTCGGCAATAGGTCATGGCTAAGGTCGCCGGTGGTTGCTGATCGCGTCCGCGTCATCTCTGCGTCGGATGAATCGTCCAAAATTTCGGGCTGTGTGATGGGCTCTGATCTTGAATTCAATAAGGCCTCGGAAGCAGCCTCAGAATATCTGCTAGTTCGGCGACGGTGAGTTCTGGTCGGCTCGCTGTTTGAGTTTGTTGTGGTTGTAGTGATTGTGGCTGTGATGTGTGGGTCTGGATCGACCTCATGGACATGGGGAGCGACGGATGTCGAAAGGTTGGCGGAGGTGGGGGAAGCAGACGGAATTGAAGGCTCAGATAGATCATGCAAAACAGGACCGCTATGGTGGAAAAGACTGGAAACGTCGCGCGATAATCGATGCAGATTTAAACCCCGTAGCCTGCTGCCTCGTCCTGTAGACAAAGAGGATGTTGGTGGATCGAGAGTGGGAGATGTAAGAGGCGGGAATAAGCCCGTTGATGGCAAAGCGGGTTGTTCGAACATTTATTACGGTTTTAGGAAGAGAGTTCAGCGAAGGGGGATTTTTGAGGGGGGCTAAAGGGTGGAAGATCCTCTAATCTTCCCCGTTATGCGATTGTAAGAGGGAAAAAAATGTGTTAGACCGATTTTTTAAAATCGATACAAGAATGATGGAAGGAACCACTCCAGTTTGAGTATGGACGAAAAACAGGGTCGAATTCCTTCTTTCTCTCTCATACAGCAAAAGTTAAACCACGGCAAATACGTAGAGTGGCTAAAGAATTAATAATTGATATCAGAAAAATCCAAATTGCCTTTTCGTAGTCTGGTAATGTGGGGGACTTGGGGGTATTTCGATTCCCTCGACAGTCTTATGTTCGCAAAAACGCGATGCGGAGTCGGCTGATCAGTTGATTGACCTTACCACAGTAATCTAGACCAGGCTAGATGTGGGACCCAGCTACCTAGTTGCTTGCATCAACCCGTTGATCTTGTTCAATAGGCAATCGGTTGGTGTTGCTATATTAAAATAGAGATGGAAGTATGTAGTAGAAGAGAATAACCGCGAAGAGACGGGTAGAAAAGATCAGATCAGATCATAAGGGGTCTGGGGGTAAGAAGAAGAATAAAAACAATGAATAGCACCGAGACAAGATTAAAAAGGAGGAAAATATTTTACACTACCGGTACTAATGAAACGATAATCAAGGAGTGGAAAACGGGCAAGTCTTACTTTGATAACTGACGACATTGCTGTCTCTATTTATTTAAGGTATTAAGGTATTGCTCTACATACAATTGCATACAATTACACGCAAGGTATGGACGGATGTACCTGTTTGCACACCACCAAGGCCCATATTACATGTAGCTGACGGATAAAATTTAGAAACCAGCCATGCCTCTTAGGGGAAAACCAATCGATTTTAGCATCCACTGTGATGTAGGTACAGTACCTCCTTAGACCGAGTACACACAAGAAGATGGCTTGAAGAATGAATCCTGCCTAGGTAGATTGCTTCTTTGGGTAGTAAAAAAAACTGCGTCCGTACGTCATAAGAGAATTCGCCTAGCATTCCGCGGCCGAATAAGAGGCATCAGGGGCATGTGACATATAAGCACATATAAGCACATACGTAGATAAATTACCCTTTTCTTAATACAATATCTATCAAAAGGTCGCATTTCTTTCTGCAACCCAGCTTACATGTACTTACATAAGTACCTATGTAAGTAAAACCGAATTCCGCAAGCAAGGCGAAAATCTCGAGTGGTTGCCCGAAGCCAAGGTAGCGTTGATTACCTAGTCCAAGAAAACGGAAAAGTATGCCGGTTGCGATTTGTGCATTTGCTAATGGTGGCTGGGTGGGGATTCGACTGCAGGCGGCGTCGGCTAGGAAAGCTACATGTACATACATTGTCTTAAACCGTCTCACCTAAGTTGGCAAATGGAATTCATGTACTAGGTATGTACAATATGCTTAGCCGTACCAAGAGCCTCGAGAGAGAAGAAACCCCGACTATTTAAGAGTCTTCCATCACCTTTACGTGTGAAACAGGAATCCTTAAGTTATGGATGGATAAGCACTTTTCAATCCTACGAAATTGAAAACCCGTAGACTATGGATTATATGTACGAAGGATGTCTCAGAAACTCAGCGTATCATTATGAATCGGGTATGCCGGTCCAGTACATGTAGTGCATAATTACCAGGTACCTATGTATCTGAAATGACTACCAGCAAAAGGCTGCTCAAGCGTACCGACTGCTTAACCTGAATTCGCAAGTCGTAGGAGCAAAAAGGCGATGCTCATGATAGAGCAAAGCTAGCAAGTAACACACCGTAACGCCATTGCCGCCAGACCCTTGCCTAGAACCTATCAACGATGAGAAAGTCAAGTCTGCATGAGAATGAGTAGTAGATGCAAGAAAGAAGATTAACCTTATTTGCCGGTCTTCTGCTTTTTCGCCTTGGGCTTCTCTTTCTCTTGCTCTTCCTCATCCAACATTTCTTCATCCTCGTCATCTTTACCACCACCATCAACATCACTCTCACCGCTCCCTGATCCAGATGACTCGTGCTCTGAATCGTACTCCTCTGCCACGTCGCTCTCGCTTTCGGCCTGGAAGTCTTCATCCACACTCTCTTCGTCCTCGTCAGCCGATCCGCGATCCGCTCTGGCACCGACAACTTCCTCTTCGGATTCGTCCATGACTTCCTCACGGAGGGCAGCGGCAAGAAGGTTGGCGTCTTCGTCGATCTCGTTCTTAACGCGTAGACCCTTCAACTTGAAGAAGCTCTCGAGCGCCTTTAGATCCTCCCTATTGATGTTGCTGAATTGGTGTGATGGTCCGCCGTTCTTCATATGGACCGCGATATCGAAGGTCGACAAAGCAGATACCGCGCCACTAACACGGGAGAAGACGATGGAGGATGTCTGGTCGTATGACACGTAGGTGGCAGGTTTCGGCACGAACATGAAGGCTTTCTCTAGGCAGTACAAGAATCCTTCCGCTGCCTTGATCGAACACTTGATGCCGAACTGGTTTCTGTGTGTCATGAAATCCTTGGCCGGAGATGTAATCTTCTTGTTGGCCAGGCCCTTGAAGATGTACGTGATGACTTGGTGTAGTGGTTGCTCGTACTGAGGCTGTAGGCGGTCCTTGTACTGTTCACCTAGCTGGCTCTCCGTGAGGTTGAGATCAATAGTCACTTCCTCATCCTTCTTAGCCTGCATGACTATGAACGGGTACCTCGTCTGTCCCTGGCGGAGAGGTGGGTCTAAGCCAATGCACAGCATGAAGTGTAGGTCGTCTGGCTTCGGAAGGACCATGAACTTCTTGATGTGCTCGTACTGGATCTTGTAGTCGTACGTTTTACCACGGAGACGAAATGACGATTCATACATGTCAATATCGAAGCGACCACTGTACAATAGTAAGCAAAAGAGGACCACGAGCAAGAGGAAGCTAGACAGACGAACCGTGGCGTAAGATGTAGGACTTCCAAGAAAGTGGCGATCGCATCACCTGCAGTCTCACCAATCTCGGCCTTCTCTAGAAGTGTGTCGTAGAATAAGGTTGCAGCGCTCTTCTCCTCGGCGTTGGCCTCTGGCTCCGCTCCTTCTGTCTCCTGTCGAGTGGTGACACCAGGGAGATAGAAACGCATCTCCACGAGCTGATCTTTGCTTGCACCAGTCTTCTTGCCTCGGCCTCGAGCACCACCAAGGTGTCCGTTCGTGCCTGTGTCATCCTCGTTTGAAGCGGCGAATTCGACGGAGACTTCGTTGCGACCGGCAAGATTGGTGTTGGAAATTTCGGAGTAGGGGATCTCGAACGAAGGCTTATTCTGGACGTTAAAGATGAGTTCGGCCTTGCTGAATTCCGTCTTGCCCCAATTCCAGCCTCGCAGGGCATGCTCCTTCGGGTCTAGATTGATGCTGTACCAGTTCTTGAAGATCTTGCTCAAGCGTTCGAGGTCCTGTAATAGAAATACAATTTAGTAAAACATGCGTCGAAGTGCTGTTTCGTTCCTTTCATACCTCCTGCTGAAATCCGTCGAGGTGAACAAGCTCGTAGTTTCTCTTCAGAATCTTGACCTCGTAGCCTTTCGCAGCGCGACTCCATTGCGCGCTAGCAATATCGCCGCGATCGAGAGTGAAGGTGTTGCCACCGGCAGAGGGTTTCCAACCAAGTCCATTCTCGGCGAATCTGCACTTTCCGGACTCTTTGGACAAGTCCAGGAAGATGTTATCGAAGTTCTCACTGTTAGTCATTGAAATTAGCATATCAAGAATTGAAAGAGGGCGCGAAATGTTACTTACAAAGCCGACATCTTGATGGTCGGGGTTTCTGGTCGGTGGGCTTTTGTTGAAGGAGGAAGGATAATTGTTAGGTTGCGATGACGAGAAAAACTCCCTCTTTGAGGAAGAAAAGTTCCAATCGCGTCGACGCGGTGATCGCTAAAGCTACCTTAGCTGGGGACTTTTTGGCGTAAATTGAACACGTGATTAAAGCTCCAGTGTCGAATACTGGGGAGTGGCGCAGACCCCACCTGCCCACTTGATTTCAATGACTGGAGCTGAGGGAAAGAGCAGGACAGCACTGTGGAGCATCAAAGAACAGAGGGGCGGGAAGGGATCTGGCAGCATTGAAGGTACTGGGTACGTAGGTACCTAACATTAGCTTCAAGTTTCATCAGCCTTTCGATTGTCGAACTCCTTTAACTTGAACTTTACCTAATAACTCTTATTACTTTGTCCCCCCTATCGCCAGTTTTCTCCCCCGACCTTCTTCTTGTGCTGTATATTCCGATTCGATATCTCATCTGCTCTCTAATTATTGCCCTACTGCACCTGGCCAATCATGTCTGGTCGCTTTGTTCGAGCGTCCAAATACCGTATGTCTCTCATGCGCCCACTACCTACCTCGAGTCTCGAACGGGTAGCTTGCGATTGCGATAGACTTGGCTAACGTCGACTAAGGACATGTCTTCGGCAAATCTACGAGGAAGGAATTTTGTTACGATAATCTACGAATAAGTCGAAATGCTTGGGATACCAACTTGGTTAAGGTATGACCCTTCCGTCTTTCAGCATCGCACTGTTAAACCGATAGCTAACGGCTATGGTCGCAATAGGCCAATCCAGAGTACCTCTCCGTCAATTGGGAGGCTAGTGGAGGAGGTGCATTCGCTGTCATTCCCTTAGGCGAAAAGGGCAAGCTCCCTGACGTTATACCTCTATTCCGTGGCCATACTGCTGCCGTTCTCGATACCGACTGGTGCGCACGCGACCCTTCGAGTGGCTTAGCTCCCCCTATTCCGAAGACCTTAACCTAATCTTACTCAAGGAACCCCTTTAACGACCGCTTAGTTGCTTCAGCTTCCGAAGATGGCAAAGTCATGTTGTGGCAAGTGCCTCAGGACTTTACCTTATTAACAGACGCCGAAGAACCAGCCGACGTATCACCTGTCGCCAAATTGACCGGCCATTCGAGGAAAGTAGGCCAAGTTTTGTTCAATCCCGCCGCCGAGAACATACTTGCTTCCGCCTCTGGCGACCTTACGATTAAGCTATGGGATGTGGGTACCGGCTCCAATATGCACACATTGAGGCATCCCGACATCGTTCAGAGTCTATCGTGGAACGCTAGCGGTACATTGTTGGTCACTACTTCAAGAGACAAGAAGCTTCGTGTGTGGGATGTACGACAGGAGCGCGCCGCACATGAAGGACCAGGCCACGAGGGAGCTAAGAACAGTCGTACCGTTTGGCTAGGAGAGCAAAACCGATTTGCTACCACAGGATTCTCTAAAATGAGTGATCGTCAACTTGCTCTCTGGGAGCCGGGTAACAATACGCCTATCGGCGGGTTCAAGACTCTTGACAGTATCTCTGGTGTTTGCATGCCTTTCTGGGGTAAGATAGCATATCAATGCGTTCTTACTACATGGCTAACTTCTATGTAGATGATAGCTGCAACTGCTTGTATCTCGCTGGAAAGGGGTAGGTTCTCCCATTCTCTTTCATATTATGATCAGGCATCTAATACAAATTCTTATTAGCGACGGCAACATCCGCTACTTCGAATACGAGAACGACAAGTTTGAATTTCTCTCTGAGTATAAATCCGTGGACCCTCAGAGAGGCATTGCCTTCGTTGCTAAGCGTGGAGTTAATGTAAGTTAACCTTTAGTGCACTATCTTCACACAATTTGTTAACACAAAGAAAGGTCCATGAGAACGAGATTATGAGAGCATACAAGACTGTCAATGACGCTTACATTGAGCCTATCTCATTCACTGTCCCTCGACGGGCAGAGACGTTCCAGTCTGATATCTACCCGCCCGCTGCAGGTATCAAACCTGGCATCAGTGCCAGCGATTGGCTTGCAGGTAAAAGTGGCCTGCCACCAAAGATCGATTTCGAAAGCGTCTACGAGGGTAATGCGCCGGTTGAGGTCCCGGCTAATTACAAGCCTCCTGCTTCCACACCGGCTCCTGCCCCTGCCCCTGTATCTAAGCCTGCTCCGAAGGAGCCAGAGCCGGCGCCGGCGCCGGTCGTTAGGTCCCCTCCTCCGACAGTGAAGGAGCAGAACCGCTCCATGGCAGCAATAGCTTCGAAGTACGAGGATGACGAAGAGGGTGAGGATGATGCTTCGAGTTTCGAGGAGATTCAAAAGCCGACCCAACGCAGTGCGGTGCCTGCAAAGTCGGAGCCCAGACCTCCTTCTCCCACTAAGACTACATCTGCAGCGCCCCCGAAAGCATTACCATCGCTCAAGTCACCCACGTACGCGCAAGCACCGACTGCAGCGGGCGCGAGCAGCCCTGCAGTCGAGACCAGCTTGGAACAGATCAAGAACTTAATAGAAACCCAGACCAAGGTGATCAGCGCGCAAAGCGAGCAGATTAGCCACCTGACGACCGAAGTTGACAGTCTGAAGAAGCGAGTGGGGTCTGGATCACAAGACCAAAGCGAGCGCATCCGACAACTCGAGCTTGAGCTAGAGGAGCTGAAATCATGACGGGCCTCAGCTCAATACTTGTCGAAATAAGACAATTACAGAGGGGAGCGGGGACGGAGAAATAGTTGATGGATAACGATCTTGACGAAGGTGTAGCTACAGTCAGTTGCAAATATTATACCTGGGGATACGTTGACGTTCCTAAATTGACGAGCCGTGCTTGTATCTATACCATTTCGCCTTGGATTCTATGAGGACTAGTGAGTTGATTTTGCTTAGTTACAAAGCAAGCTATGCCCATAGTTCTTATCAACTTTCTTTAATTAAGAGGTAGCTATCTAATTAGCATTCAACTTTCTACCACTGTTGCTACACAGTCTGCTTGGTGTTCCATGCGACGCAGTCGTCGAATTTGACACCTGTGCCACCAAAACAGTCCAATGCGCTGCCAATAGTGAGGTCTACCTTACCACCACTCAACCTCTTTACCAATTCTAAATCATCGAGGTTCCTCCCGCCGCCGGCATAGGTCACTGGTATACTACACCACTCAGCAAGCTTCTCGACCAATTTTTGGTCGACGCCCTTTTGCAGGCCCTCATTATCGGCAGCATGGATGAGGAACTCGGAGCAATACGGTTCTAGTGATTTTATAGATTCTGCAATTCATTCAGCAGGGTATTCTTTTGGGGGTTACAAGGGCGGCAAATAGATATGATATACCTTGGTTCACCTCCATATCTGTGATAGTCTGCCACTTATTCATGGCTACGAACCACTTATCATCGCCTCGTCGCCTACAACTGAGATCGATCACAAGATGCTCTTTTTGTCCACCTAAGGCGGATAATACTGCATCCAGACGCTCTTGGCTAAATTTGCCCTCCGGGAAGAGGAAGGATGTGATGATGACCTACTAGAACCTCAATCAGAACAATGATATAAACAGACACTGCAGAGAATTGCATCCAATGCATTTACTTATAAATCCAAATACAAGTAGCAACACAATATCACACACCTTACTAGCACCCCGCTCCATCCACGCAGCGGCGTTCTTGTCATTAATTCCACCTCCAACCTGGAGATGGCCCGGCCACGCCGCCAGAGCCTCCCTCGCAGCATCTTCGTTCCCGGGACCTAACATGATGACGTGCGCGCCCTCGAGATTGTGATCTCGATACAAACTTGCAAAATGCCCCGCGGAATGCTGCGAGACGTAGTTTGTCTTGAGCTCGGCGGTCGAGCTGTCAAGGGTTCCGCCCACGATCTGCTTGACCTGGCCTGCGTGCAGGTCTATACATGGCCTGAATTTTGTCATCGTAAACAGCTTGTGTGTGTGTTGTATATGTCGTTTTTTTTTTAAAGTTTAAGTCCGTGGTGGGATTTAGCTTCGAAAACACGAGTGAGCTACCTATCGCGTGGCTATGGAGGGGTGATTTGCACATGGCAGGGGCTAATAAAACGTGTATTAGGAGGAAAGTTAGACTAAAAGTACAGTCTGATCTTCTACCATTTAGGTAACAGTCAAGGCCGTATTTTTAGCTAAAAGCTTAGGCCTAGTTTCATGCCACTAACGATACCGGCTCCACTAAAAAGTTATATTCTCCAACGTCAAACCATCCTAAGCAAAGCCTCCGTTTCCTTCACCTTACTTACATTGTTTCACAATATTTTCTCCCGGAAGCCAACTCAACGATGACCTCAGTACTAGGAAAGCGCAAAGCGCGCATGCCGAAATCCGAACCCACAGTATCCGAAGAAGATGCCCAAGCTGTCTTTCGTCGCCATTTCGAGGCGCAATTCGCTCCGATAGAAAACTCCCAGAAAGCAGCCAAAACAGCAGTGGCAGACGAACCTGAAGATTTGCGATCTGATTCCGAGGAAGAGTTGGAAGGTTCTTGGGATGGGGTATCAGAAGAAGATGATGAGGACGAGGACGAGGACGAGAAGGCCTCATCACCTGGCACCTCGACAGTCGAAGTCGTCGAAGTAGTTAGCCACACGAGCAAGCTTCCGTCTTTCACCAACGATCCTGTCGTGAAGCGTAAGAACAAGGCGCTATTATCCTCACGCGTCCCGGTATCTCTAGACGCAGAAGTTCCTTCCAAACCAACAACGAAGCAAAAGGATGCAGACGAGGATGCGCCTTCGCTCCTAAAAAACGATTTAGCGCTACAGCGCCTGCTATCCGAATCCCACCTGTTTGCAGGGCCAGGTCAGAATGAGGGGAGCATGGAACATGCAGGCCGAAACCGCCACCTAGCGACCGACTTGCGGCTCTCCGCGCTAGGTTCGAAGACCAGCGTATACAAGCAGGCCAAGATGCCCATGTCGCATCGGAAGGGAATCATTTCTGCGGCGGCAGGACGGGAAAGCAAGAGGCGGCAAGAAGCACGCGAAAACGGCATTATTCTCGAGAGGCCTGTCAATGGAGGTGTGAAGGGTAAATCTAAGCCGAGAAAGAGGGACGTGGCTGTTGATGCACCGGCGGTGGGGAAGCTGAGGAATGGCATGTTGAAGTTGAGTAAGAAGGACATTGCAGAGATTCAGGGTGACGATAGGAGATCAGGGGGTAAAGGTGGTGGGAAGAGAAGACGGAGGTGAGGTTGGGACGAGATACCCTCAGGTTCTAAGGAAGCGGCCAGACTTGCCTGGCAACGACATCCTAAGTCGAAAGGACACGATCCAATGCATCCCCTTTTGGCATCGAGCCACATAAACACGCCCGTGACGCACTCATCGGTACCTAAGGTAGATGTTGTTTACAGATAACTGCGACAACAACCATATCTTCTCTATCTAACTTTCTACTCGCTCTGCAATCACAGTTCGTTCCTCGCCTCATCATAACAAACCAGACTGTCGACCTCAAACACCAGTTCATCAACGACTCGAAAGCTAATCTTCGTATTATAACCACCTGCACAACTGTTTTATCAACCAACTCAACCAACAAGATGTCTGCCGAACTCATCGGCAACCAGCTCCAAGCCATGGTTGAGTTTGCTGTGGAGAAAATGCGTAATGAGCTACGAGCAAATCAAGATGCTGATTGCGCTATGCATGAGATCCAAACATTGCGTACGGAAGTCCGAATTCTTAGCGCCAAACTCGACAAGGCACGCGATGATAATGATAGGTTGCGCGCCGACCTTGTCGCTACTCGATCAGACCCCAACACTGCCCTCGCCGTGCTTGCCAATCAGGTCCGACGCGGACTCACCCTCCCCGATCCATTCGTGCTGTGCAACAAGAACGACATTCCGGGGTGGGCGCGTCAGATAAGATCCAAGATTAAAGAGGATCGTATTACGATCGGTGCTCCAAGAGACATCTTCTACTACGTCGTGGGACGAGTCGATACAAGCTTGCATCATGTATTCAACACGCAAATGCTTGATGCGGAGCAGAACTCCCACTGGAGTTATGAGGAAGTAGTCGAAGCTCTCGAGCATTACGAGGCCCTCTCGAATTGCCGCACTCCTAAACCGGCTGAGCCCGAGTACTTCTGGTAATGGTGCCATCGCAAGGAGATGGTGACACGAAACTATCAAAATACCGGTACGGGACTTCGCGATACGTCTTGTATCCTCCGCCTCCGGGTACCTTGGCATGGGATTGGACTTGAGCTGAAATTTCACTACATAAAGGGCAACGATAATAACTCCCAACCTGATGCGAAACATTCTCTCCAGATATACGAGCTTGTTTAGGGGAAGGATTGGCAATTGAGAACTTGGCACTGTTTTCACACTTTTTGGGAACGACTGACGGAGGATATTACTTTGCATTTCATCATAATGGCTAGCAACGCGTTGCAAGAGGGGACAAGCATGACGGTGATATCAGATTGAGAAGGAAGGGATTCTTCATCATCATGGAAAGCAAGCAGGGATTCAACAGTCTACTTTTAGGTAGTATAATAATGCAATGAGCACTACACATTCTTTTCTTTCCTTTCTTTTCTTACATCCACTAAGAGACCCATCGCGGAAATCAAATAGCAGCCTTCATCCGTATGTTGGTAAGTGTAATGAGTGGCTTCTTAAGCTATCAGACATACGAAAGAAGCAACCTAGTCTCCCTCCATTTCAATCTCGAGTTACGCAAACCCTCTGTAGCAGGATTGGCGGACAGAGAAGCAAACACGGAACGCGAGTATATAAGAGGAGCATTAAAGCTCTCAAGGGTTGTCGTTTAAGGGCATATTGACACGAAGCACGAGCAAAGACAAAGTAGATTCGCTGTTATTTCAGGATCAAGTAAATTTACAACGAGCAGATAAGCATTTGTTACTTTATACATCAATGTTTACTCGAACTTTGAAGTTTGTACGATGACTAGTAACTCTCAGCGTCACGCATCTTCAACATTTTGAAACAGAGGCTGACCAATGCCAACCACAAAAACCTGGTATCATCACCCATAGCACCTTGCGCATCCAGCCCGGAAGAAGCGTCAAGCCACACAGAAAAAAGTGAAAGGAAATATATATACAAATGCACGAATAATCTCTTCATCCACTACCATATTCGTCGTTATCAACACTAGCGAAAAAAGCATCGTGATCGACAAAGCCCACCCGCGACAGACACAGCTGTCCCTCTATCAAAATGCATGGATTTTGTAGTATTCCCCGTGTTCGGTGTGGATGAAAGAAGAAAAAAAACAAGCGATCGCGCGGAATTTGATCAAAGTAGAACAGAAGTCTTCTAGCCCACACGTATGAATGAAGCCCCATTCTAAAACACATTATACCATTAAAACCCAACCCGTTAAGCCCGAGTCGAGGGCCAGAAATTGTCGGTTATGCCCCATCGTAATGCATACCGCAAAGAGAAGAAACTTGCAATTACATCGCTCCCGCCGGTTGACTCATCGTCATAGGCATACTGAGCGTTTGCAAGGGGTTGAAGGAGGACTGAGCCATACCGCCGGCAGAGAGACCATTGCCGGTGGATGTCGACTGGGCAACGGAACTCAGCGAGGCTGGGATGTAGCCAGCTTCCGAGTTAGGCGAGGCCTCCTCGAGTGAGCCAAGCTGATCCTCGCCTGAGTACTCTTCCTCATCCTCGCCCGACAGCGTCAATCCGTTGTCAGCACCTTCACCGCGGTCATGAGTGCGCTTGTGTCTGTAAAGATCAAGTTAGCTATAAGTTTTCCCAGACTGAACTTGTCGCTCCAAATGATGAGTTGACGTTGGTAGTGCTGTATGCTTCTCATGTGGTGGCTTTGATTCGGATTGATTGATTTCGGTCTGAGTGCATGCCGCACAAACATCGTTGCTCATCACAGGATCTTCAAGTTGACAAATGAAAATACACAAAAAAAGAACTAGAATCATACTGTGCTAGGTTGTCGGATCTGGAGAACGCCTTTCTACAATAGGGGCAGATATAGGGTCTTTCTTGGGTATGTGTTCTCACGTGTCTAAAAATATACGGTCAGATACACAACGGTGCACCACGCAAGACAGACAAAGAAAATAATTGATCTTACCGCTTCAGGTGCTCAAGGCGCTTGAAGAGACGGCCGCACGTAGGGATCGGGCACGAGTGGGACTTCTGAGGATAAGGACCAAGCTCCATAACGGTGGCTGAACGAGCTCTGCGAACTACGTTCGGCCCAGGCTGCATCACTCGCTGATCGCCCAAGGAACCATCACTAGTGAGTTCTTCGTTGGCGAACTGCGAGAAGTCCTGTCGCTGAAGAGACATCGGGTTGAGGGCAGGGCTGCCCTCCACTGTCGAGAGAGGAGTACCATGCCGCGACATGTCAAGGTGTTGTTGATTGAGGGACATGGTGGAGTTGCTGTATGAGAGGCCGGGGGGTGAGTTGCCCTGTGACTCATCGCCTTCAGCTACTGGACCGACTGAAGCCGAGACCGATCTTCTCAGATCGGACGGGCGGTGGACGGCTGCTTGAGCCTGAGCCTGAGCCTGAGCCTGAGCCTGAGCTTGAGCAGTAGCAGCTGCCATTGCCGACATTGTGGGAGGGATGGATGAACGCCGCCTTCTCTGTTTATATGTCGGCGATCCTTCGATCACAGAGTAGACATTGTTGGTACCATAACCACGAGCGAACTGGGGTCCGGCCAGGTTAGAGGGCGGTAGCTGCATTATGGCGTTCAGCCCGGCGACACCAAGATGATCAGGGATAGCCGTATACAGACCAGTCTCCTCATTGGCAATATAGGCAGGCTCGGCACCCATCGGTAGCGCTTGTTGAGGAGGCGTGATGGGCTCGTAAGAGATACCTCGGTTGCTATAGTCCTCATAGTGAGAAGACACAAACGAGGGTGCAGGTGAGTATTCGAGAGCGTATGCGGGCATCGAGGCATGGCGTTGGTGGCTGTGAGTCATCGGGATACCATTCTGGTTGTACTGGACACGGTTGAAATCAGGTTCCCTCTTGACCACCTGCTGAACCTGGTGCTGCATAGCCGGCGCCATCGTTGTCATCGTGTTGTATGATACCATGGGGTCCATCCCATCGGCTAAAGGGCCCATCGACTGAGGCATCATTTGTGGGGGGGGCATGGGGTCCATGGCCCGCATCACCGGAGATGGGGCCTGCGACTGAGAAAAAGAAACTTGCTGGGCGTTGAATGAAGAAGAATTGGCTTGCTGCGCCTTCGTTAACTGTTCGTACAGAGACTGGGAAGAATCGTACTGGAACGACAGGGCAGGCTCGCTAACAGCCATCGTCGTAGCCTCTTGGCCCATCTTTTCCCTCTTCAGATCTCTTTCCAGAGCGTCGAGGAAAAGGCGGTCATGCGGCACACTGTACCAGTAGAAGACCTTCTGCTTCTTTTGAGTGCGAATGCAGTTGTTCTTGTAAAGGAAGTCCAAAAACGGGCTCTTTGGCTCTTCCAGTGATGCATCCGTCCCAGATTTCAGGTTTCGAAGATCGGAAAAAATACCCTCTTCAAACTTCTTGGAGTTCTTCACAGGACGACCGAAAGCCTGAAATCGGAATGAAAGACATCGTACAATGTCGGTTCCGGATATATGGAATAAGTTATTCCATAATACGCAAGACACATATTCACCAGTGGGCAGCAAAAAACGACGAATATACTGATCGTGTTGCCAGTCAACGGGAGCCGAGATAAGGAAATATTTTACTATATTCACTTGTAAGTCCTAAAAACAACACAAAAAATAAAATTTGGTGACTGTGCTTGTTATGTAGAGTTTACACTTACAGTTATCAACTTGTTGTAATGCTACTTGAGCGTCATGAGGCAACGCTTGTTGTGCCTCCGTACTGAGCATGAACGTCTCGGGCTTCTGCGGCGCAGCTGCCGCCATCGCTGCTTGCTGTGAGTACATTATGTACTACAACAAGCGCATCCGAATAGGAACTGAGCCTCGTCCTACCGGGTATGGATGTAGGATATTAGAACAGATATAAATAACAGTAGGAAAGTTTCGTCGGTGCGCTATCGGATCGTCCTTATAGGCGAATGTCGTCAATACCCGCAAAAGCTCAGCTTTCACGTGTCTCCTTGGCCCAAATAAAAGTATGTCCGTCGCTTTGAATTTTTAGTCGAGTCCCGCCCGAAGTTTTGTTTTCCGTGTTTATAGTAGACGATATTAAGCCCCAATTTGCCTCAAGCGAATGGGTGGGCGGTCGTCATGTGAACCTTGTAGGCAATACCAAGCACAAATAAGGACAGCGTCGCAAATACTGATGATTCGATTGGCATATGCGAACCGTGCACCAGGGTCAGCGTTCGACTAATTAGATAAGACGGGTCGTTTCTAAAAAGGCAGTCGTCTTCCTTGGCGTTGATAGTTCGTCGAGAACACTTGAAAAGGTCCGATAGACTGAATTGGATTAAATGTCGATGTATTGGAACAATGGTAAGAGGTACGAATGTTCTGATGTCAAAAAGACGAAACAGATGAAATAATCAACAACAAGATGCTCCCAAGTATCAAACAAGATAGACAGAACGTTGTAGTTTGGTCCAGTGTGCGACGAACTAGGTTTGATGCTGGGCTGCGGTTGTGCCGGACAGTCGGGTCTAACGCTCGTTATCAAATAGAGAATAGAAACGTCTCGCGGTCGCGGGGGGGGAAGTGAGTTTAAGAGAGAAGATGAGGGTCTTTGAGTGAGTGGGCGGGCTCTCCAAATGGAAATTAGGAGTTTGTGAGATTGGGGGTGTAATTGCCTGCAACACGGGGAAGACGACAGCGAGGCGCGAAGGGGAGAAAGAAAAAAAGAGAGGGAGGGGTTCTGAATAGAACAAGTTATCTTGCGAAGAAGATTCAAAGTAAGTAAGGTAGGTAGGGTCAAGAAAAAATGGGAGGAGTTCGGGGGGTTTAATGATTTCCGCTGGTTGGGGTTGTCTCTTGTTCCTTCCCACACTCTCTACGCTCTCTGCCCTTCTTGCCCTCGCTACCTCTGGTACCTTGGGACCCGCCGGGGCTTGCCAGGTCTGGCCGGTGCAGTCGGGTAGGAGAGAGCAGAGATTTAGAGTGGAGTAGCGGAGAAGAGAAAATATGGATAAGTCGAGCTCCAAATGGGCTAATGTAAATAAACCAATCTAGACTCTAAGCCAATTTGGGAAAGGTACTCGTGAGTGGAAATAGGAGCTTGTCTTTATGTGGAAGTAATTCTCTACCAAAGCTGCATTGTAGTATGCAGGCACTGCAAGGAATCCACCAGAGCGAGATTGGGCACGACATTCCGCGCCCACTCCC
Organism: Hypoxylon sp. CI-4A; assembly: GCA_002120315.1. Taxonomy (NCBI): domain Eukaryota; kingdom Fungi; phylum Ascomycota; class Sordariomycetes; order Xylariales; family Hypoxylaceae; genus Hypoxylon; species Hypoxylon sp. CI-4A. Next base: position 381,161 of record KZ111526.1, read on the forward strand.
ACTTTCGACCTACATACATAGTACATGTAATTATGTACATGTATTTTGACGGCGGTTGTAGACCTGTACTCAATGGTGCGCGTTCTTCAAGGGACCCTTTGCAGCCCCCGTCCTCGACATCCCATCCCATCCATCTACACACCACACACCCTCAGCAGAGAAACGTGGCTGCATAGAGGAGCCTGTAAAAAGATAAAATAACAATAAAAAAGCCTATTCACGTACAAAGAAGCCACACAATCCTGAGTCTACTACTCTATTTACTTGCCCTAGTAACCTAGGAACACCAGGCAAGAACTAGGATATATCATCATAGGTGGCAAGATGATTCATGGTTCATAGTATTTTGAGCAAGAAAAAAAAGGCTCCAATCAAAAAAGTCCGAGATGCGTATAAGAAGTGAAGATCTAGACGGGTCGTGAATGTTATGTCATGCCATCTACCTAGGGAGGAGAGTCTATGGGTCGGCCGGGCAAGTTTACCGCATAGTACCTGTCTCTTTTTCGGGTCCGTCATCGTTGATTATAGCGCGCCGGACTTAAAATGACTACTATGTACGATGCAGAAAAGTGCTATCCGCGATACAATCCATAGTACATGAAAGTGCGCTATATTGCCCCTTTTACAGGCGCGGCATCGAAAGGAAGCAATCTCATGGTGCAGTAGCCCGGTCAAGCTTTCTCTTCTTGGTATGGATTCCCCCTTTTCGGCATATTATATCTTCCTACGAGCCTCTTATAACACACAGGCTCCCACTTCGACGATTTCTGCCTTCTACGTATGTATGCGTTAAGCTAAGCTGCCAGGGTGCATTGAGAGAGAGGACAAAGCGCCTGCTATTATGTACACATCAGCAACATCTGTTAAAGATAATGAGAGCGTCGATCTTCGTGCGACCTCGCTCGCCTCGCTCGAAATCATCTTCGGGGGATATATTCTAACTATCCACAAGAAGGCAAGGGCGAATACTACCTTGAAATCAGGTTACAAGGGTCATTTACGTGGACTCTACACACGGTCCTTCTTCTTATCCACTATCACTTCCATCTTCTCGGAGTTCCTCAATCGTTCTAGTAATGGATCTATTATTCCGTATGCACATATTCACTAGGACACTAGGTTCGCACCGACATGAATTGCTATCTAGTATAATTAGGAATCAGGGGTATGCTAAATCAAGAGCTTGTGTTCCTCTGTTCACGATTGTATTCAAGTCTAGTGGTTAGGTGGATTTTGATGCCAAGGGGGATTTATTTCGACCCTACTCAAGTAAAGGAATGCGTATGTTCTTCTCAGTACAGTAAGTTAAATATCTAGCGACAAAATGGCATCGTCTTAATGAACATTGGCGCGTTATGGACTTACATGGCGTAGATGAATAGGGGGCTTTCCCGGGTTAAGGCAGCGAGTATCACAAGTCTAGGTACTCCAACCATGGCAGAGTAACATAGCATCCTACCATATCCTTCCGGTACATCCTTTACTTCGTACTCAACCCAGTATGCTAAGCTATGTCCCTCATTCATTCCTGATTCAAGTATAAGATCTATACGAAGTGCATTGGTTAGGACCCCTTCGCATGACCATGACACAAGATGGACATGTACGCAACAACAAAGAATGCTATATAAGACAGTCCCGAATTTGTTCGACAGTTCTTACGTCTGAATTGGCTCGCCTTCTTTGCTGTGCTGCCCTGGCTTCTTATCCGCTGTCTACGGTCTTAGACAGTTGACAATGATTAGACCCCAATTGGGGCTATGGGTCAGCAGTAATCTCCGTATGCTGGTACATCGTGGATGACAAGAGCAAGGAAGACAACAAGGGAAGCAACCAAAGAAAGCGAACAGGATCTCTATGACCGCTCATTGCAATCGTCGCTTGTGCATATAGTAGTTGAACTGAATATGCCGAAACCCTTTTCGTTGTTGAGATTTGAATTGCACGCTTGATACATACATAGTAGGTAGGTAAACAGGTACTGTACATACTCTCATGTTGGTACATAAATTAGGAATCGCTGACAAACTGTCAAGCTGAGGATAACCTCGCAGCTAATAATAGCTAGACGATGCACTAATACCATTTTTAGCGAATTGGAAGATTTTTGATTGCTGCTTTAAACGAAACAATTTTATGTAAATATCTCTCCGCCATGCATTTATTTTAATTAATTTCTTTTTTTATTCTCATTTACTTAGTCATGAATCCACCTGTTGGCCCATACACCTTTATAACTGCATTCCCAGATATACCGGTATGTCATTTTCTAAGCTGTACATATTAAGAAATAGGGGCATTGTTTTCCACCGGTACGCCATCCTTTTTTTCTGGGCACGTACCTGCGCAATCCAAGATTTTAGTTAAGCATTTCCTTGTCAATAATGCCAAGAGGGAAAGACGCTGAATGGTGCCATTGGTACGCGGATCCCCTATCCCTGTGAACCTCTCTGTGATTTCCCTGTAAATCTGAAACACGCCTGGCGCATTGCTTCAGAAAAACAGCCAAGTGCCAGATATCGGCGCTAACCTTTCCTTGGATCCTATCCATTCAATCCATCAATCTTTCCCACCTTCCCTCTCACGTTCCTATCCCATTGCATCGATCCGGGCCAATCAGGATTTGTAGGCTCGTCCAACAATGCGTCTTCTATCCAGTCAGCCAATCATTAGCTCGCTGCTAGACGAGGGGTGAATGAAATGGGTGAAGCTTTGAACAAGTTCTACAGGGGATCATATTCCTCCGGATTCATGCTTGAATGTATGCATAGCATCACGTACACAAGATCAAATGCCTGTCTGCCTGTATACAGCCACCAAGTGCCTATGAACCGATTCTAACTTTTTCAAAATCATCACCCCCATTCTATTGGTACGTAGGTAATGATACACAACCTATCGATGTAATTTTACTTAACAGGCAGCCTAATTATAACATTATAGGTCTTACAGATATATAGAAGTTTTCTATGGGATATAGTATTTATTCGTCTCCCTTGCAATATAAATATTAAATTGTATTTTACGTTACCTGCTTATCATTCAAATGATAGCGTTGATTTGGTATGAAAGGACATTGAACATCAGATTAGATGATGATCGTGGGAAACAACTTGAAAACTCAAGATAGGATTAGTCGGATAAACTGGACTAGGATTATTCGAAACTCGAAACCAACCGCGCCCATGGAGGAGGAAAAAGGACAGTCTACAAACTGCCTAACGTGCAAACTCGACGTTAGCCACAAGATGACATCTTGTATCTTCTTGCTGATCGGCCCAGACCCTTGCGATGCTAAAAGCTTACCATCATCACCTTGCGTCGATCTAGCATCAAAATTTTCTAGTGCACAGAATACTCCTCTCAGATTCGGACTCCCTCGCGGACTGGCGCAAACCTACAGTTGCACACGAGGATCATATGTGCACAAGCGAACGCCAAAAAAGCATCTTGGGCGTGCGTATCTTACGCAAGCTGAGCTATCGCATCTGCAAGGAGAAGCTTCTGGGTAACATCGCCGCAAAATGCAAAACTCCTCCGCAATTTCATGATGAGCTGCAACGCAACGGTGGGATTTTAGGAATGCGCTGGATGAGCTTCAGGAGTCAGACACGCATGGCCCTATCGATCGGGAAACGTTGAAACTATCACTGGCTTACTACGTCAGTTTGCATCCGTCGTGGATGTTGCCTATTACAAAGTAGCTTCTTCTACGCACCTACGTTAGATGCGTGATACCCTCATAGACAACGTCTCCCACCGGGAACCATTAACGCCACGAACCTTAGTGTGCGCAGCAACATCATTAAGTTATGTGAATATATTTCTACCTACTTGCCTATATAGGTATGTACGTAGGCATCAATAAAGCTACCTAAGTTGAACTACACATTATGTACTTTATGCTACGGTATGTATCTCACTGATCAATTGTGGCGGTTGATGGCTGTCTATGGCCGGCCGCCTGCCATAAATGCTCGGCATTATGCTCAAAGTGCACATGATCAAATAGAAAGTCAGAAACCAAATTCTTCATCATGGACGGTTGAACCAATACAAAGAGGCGTCAATCGTGATCCAAGACACAGGTAACATTTTCAATCTAGATGCATTCCTTGGACAAGATGCCATGTTTCAAACCTCATTAAGCTTGTTCCTGCATTGGTGTGGCCTTTCTACGTTGCTAGCTCCTCTACCTTGTCCACCAATGACGTGGCTGAAAAGCTGACTTGGATTTGCGTATCGCCTGCAGCATTGCAGCATTGGGGGCGTGAGCACAGCTCTTCAGACACTTGATTGGCTGTTTCACATTTTCTTTACCAGCCTACCCGTCGCCTGCGGTTGCTACCCAAGCAGCCAGGACGGAAATAGATTTCTTTGCTCTCTCCCGGACCATAGATCTCGTGTTGTTTGAAATCTTGGCACCATATCCGCTGGAGATCAATGTGGGTGGTATTCTGAGAGGCGGGGAAGTCGACGAATAGATGGACAAAAACGCATCTATAGTCTGGCGGCTCTTCTTCTAATCAACGACCAAGATGGGAAGTTGATCTCACCAGAAGTTTATTCTTAGTGTCCGCCTCGGAGAAAAGAGGAGTTGGATGCGAGCACGTCAGAACAACGGTACGAACGGTCACTGATTGGGTCGTGCAAGAAAAAGATATGCAAGTTGAATGGACCAAAAAGGATCATGCCGCGGGCCGTTATGTGGGAAGCTACCTACATAGGTACTATGTAATACCGCTGTATCGAGAGCGGCAAGCGCCGCGAATTACTGTCCTCACCTACACCAGGCTTAAGTAAGCAACTTAATAAGCAGACAGTCAAAACAGCAGGTAGCCGGTCCAAAGATCAACTCGCAAGCCACATTTCTATTCATAACAACAATTAGCTGCAAGCTCACCAACCAGGACATCTCTCTCAGTGGTCTTTAATTTGGGCCTCGCACGGTGATTGATTAGGTTTTTTTGTGGCTACAGATCAGCAATCTACGAGCCATCTCGTGACAATTCGAGCTTCAGTAATAATCTCAATATTCAGTCAAGATGTGACCAAAACCAGCCACATCGGACTTACTACGACGAGAACTCCTATGAGAACTCCTATGGGCGTTCTGAAACATGATGGACTCGACATCACGAAGGTGATTGAAACATTTCACAATTGCGCCGCGCTTGCGCTGGACCACTATCTCTCATCCTCATCTTCTTCTACCGAATCGTAAGGGGGTCGAGACTCGACGGTCACGATAAGTTGTCTTATTGGTGTGCCTCCACATCGCATAAACTTGCGGCGGGCAAAGCACCGAGCTATCCTCTGTGCCTTACAGTGCTCACCAGTCAGAATGAACCACGAACCATGGTATTGTCAACCTTCAAAAACCCTAGCTACTCTAGACCGGTACCTTGCATTTGCATTTTCGGTAGGCGGCCAAGCCCCTCAAGGCCCCCCTACCAATTTCTGAAACGGAGACCATCGATTCTCGATGTGGGTTTTCCGACGACGGCCCCTCCCCTTCCTTTAGCCAGGTACGTGAAACAGGCATAGCTTGTCGCATGTTCTTCCAGAAGTGAGTTGGAATTACGAAATGTGATGATTTTACATACAGCACTACTCTAGCTCTAGGCAGCTAAGGTTGCCATGACATCCAATTCCAGCTTCGCGCGTTTACTATTATCATCATCACCTATGACCAGGTTGCTTAGGTACCTAGGGTAGGGTCATGAATTGGAGACCCGCTGAATATCCACCAGTACGATATTATCCCGCCCGTGCGGATCTCCAGAGTAAAATGTCAAGTCAAGAACTCTGGGCGCGTGCGTACAGACTAAAGTCCCTCTCGGGATGTCGTGTTATGCCGGCGGCAAGAAGCATGGCTGCATGAAATTGCGAAATCGCAGTGGTTCACTATTACCTAAACTCTCAAGCTTTTCTTCTTACATTCAATTCTAGGTACACAGCTTATTACGTCCAAGAACTCACAAGGTCTACTATTTCATAATTACATAGTACCTCAATTGAGCAACTTGGCATACCGACTACCGATCGCCTCCTTGTCATTATGTTTGTTTTTGTTTCATGGCTCGGCTTTTCTTTCCTTCAAGGTCGTGATACCTTCACTGGCAGGACTAGGTATGCTCTTGGCTCCCCAGAGATCGGCTTGTTTCATATTTTCGGACATTTTACACCTTCCGGAATCGTCACCAGCCCTGTCATATGAACCGCAATCAGAAAACTTCTGAATTACGAGTCCCCGCCTCGTTGCGACGCTACCTGAGCTCTCATGCCATCCCTTATGGGTCCTTGAAGCTTTGACTCTTTTTCTTCCCTACCAACGCCAAATTCTGAAACGCTGGCAGACAAGTGCCTTATGTTTCAGCCTTCTTGATGATCAGTTCTACAGAAGGATACGCTAACTACCTTGAAGCGTAGGCGCTAGCTTCCAAGATAGAATCCCATCTGACCGATGGGTAATTACCCGTTGTACAACACACACGATATCCTCCGGTTCAACCGATACCCGCAGGATCTAGAGCCTACGATTCCCTTAGTTTCTCAGTACTGGCTTCAAGACGTTCTTCAATATAGCATACGGAGCTTGTGTGGGTCTCCTGCTTTACGGTGTAGCTGCTGTTCATAGCTTCAAGTCCACAAATGCGATACTAGCTCTACACGCGACTGCTGTAATAATAAGTCGTCAATCTAGGGGACCATATCCAGCCCAGATCGATCTGAGGTCCCGTCACCAAGGAGGCCACCCGGAAGTCAACCGGTCCCGCCGACGAGGAGAGCGATCGTCTTCTGAAACTACAGGGGCTCCTTGGCCTCCCAATGAGCAAACCCTGAAAGGTCTTTCTTGGCAATCATATGGACATCGCTGCGGCATAAACTTTCGGGATCCAGAAGCTTTCCCAGCGAGGACCAGGGCTCGACGATATGTCAACTAGTGGCGATTTCTACGCAGATCACGAGTGTCTCTCGGGCCGTCAACACACACTGGCCCCGCCACACTGCTGCTTCCGGCACAATGTCATCGTGGACGGGTGGAATCCTGATGTAGTAAGCCCAGTCCGACTGGGTGGGTGACACCAGCCCCCGTATACATGAAGACTTGGGGCCTATGATGCTATTTCAAGATTGAGTCTGGGGTCTGGGCTGATCGAGCACCTGAAGCACTGCTAAGCGTCGTAGAAGCTAGAAACACTGTTAGACTCTAGCCGTCCTGTTTCTTTGTTTCGCTACTAGAGATAGACGGATGCTGGCGGAAACGTGTTTACTACTGCTAATTCCATCTCTGTGGACCATGAAGTTTGCGTCGTCATCTGATTGACGGGGCGAATTCGAGTACCCTTGAGGTGCCTGAAACACTCGAGCATTGCCGGATGATCAGATAAGTCACTGGCCTCAGTTCTAGAAATGTTGTTAATGTGTGGCTAGATTATCTACCTTGTATGGTGTTTTGCACATCATATGTGGTCATAGAGCACAGACTTGCCCAGGGTTTACTCACTCCCTTCGACTCACTGGGCAATATGACGACTACTATAGCAATCAAGCCGCGTGCGGTTGTCGATGAGCAAACCAGGTTTGTCTGGCATATACATACTGCTGGTATATGTGATCATACATAAGCCAGGGCTCCCGCGCAACGTCATAGATATCGCCGAGGATCCTAGCGATGATCTAGTCTAGCTGTCAAGCTAGAATGGCACTGTACGTAATTACTATTAAAGTTTCTATTGCGTACAGTCATACGAACTCGCAGGCGAACAGACGATCTAATGTTCTCGACATGATCAATAGAGTCAAGGAGAAGTGATGTCGTGATCTTCTTGTTTGTGACGCCACGGGGGCAAGACATTTTGATGATATTGATCTGGGCTTTACTTACGAGCGATGTGGCGAGCTTTACCCCGATCATGTGGAATCAACTTGGCTTTAGAACGAATGCTATGATCTATCAGAGCGTGCCAATATGCTTGTTCACCCCTATGCTAGGCATAATTCTCAAGATAGTGCTTGTTAGCCTCGAACTCACTGGGGGAATCAGGTAATATCGAGCTTCATTCCTTTAACTCTTGGCTGCTTGGCCCATCCGTATCTTACCCCTCTCTTTAATCTAGTGACCATCCGTAAACGATACCATCAAGGTTGAGTACAACGCTGGCACGGAATGTTTGGTCATAGTATTCTCAACCTATAAGCATCTGAGAGTCGAGAGGCGGAGAAAAGAAGAGACACTGGTAGTGGTGAGGTTTACTGATGAAACCTAGTTGGAAAGAGGTTGACAAGCAACCCATATAGTATTAACTCTTTTCTTGTCGTCAGATAGACTAATCAACCAGAGGAACACACGGAACGTATTGGCCGTCATACGGCTGAAGTACTGTGATGTATTCTAAGTCGCTGGTATGAGCGAAACAATTAGCGACGTGCTTTTTCAATGGACCTAATGGCAGTTTGCACATATGTCAAAGTTAAAAGAGGAACATTGCTTTTGGAGTAAATGAATCAATCAATGTTATGAAAATGCAGTACGATAGTTCATCTAATGTACTGTATGTCCCGGAGGTGATATTCCTAAGCAGTGTAGTTACATCAAGTAGAAGGGGAAAATTGCGACTCAACGTCTATCTATACGCTATTCTGTATGCTTAGGTACTTAGCTATGAAATTACGTCTAAGTATATTAAGAGCTAAAAAAACTAGCCAAGTCCTTGAGAGTTTTAGTCCAAGACAACTCTAAAGGATAGGTAATAGGACAATTGGGACTTTATAGCAGAAGCATTCTTGTCTACTACCTACACAACCACGGGTCCTCGGTTCTCAACGCAAAGCCATAATGGCTGAACGGATAGGTAGATTTTCTATGCATTGTGATTTATTATCAAGGTACCCAAGAAAAAAAAAACTATATTCGCAAGGGATAAGCTTTGACTATAACCGTATAAAGTAAAGTACTATTTCTTACCTAAGCTATAGGACAGTCTTAGCGAGTATGATAATACAATTATTGAAGCGATGAGTTAAACTGTTTTCCTGTGAGCTTTACTGTCCATTATATCTGGAAGCTTCGATCAGTAGCCTAGTACCGTAGAGTATACTTTAAGCAGTCCAAGATTCTATTCTATCTTCGTAGAACGGATCGGTCTGACTCAACGATTTGAGTTTTATGATGATATATCGGCCATGAGTCGCATCTAAAAAAACGCACTTGCGGTCCGAGCGATGATAAATGATGTGTTTTTGCGTATTGACACATCTGTAGCGACGCTTTGTGTATCTCTTAGTTTCGGATTACCGAAAGGTAATGCCTAGACTTATCTAATATCCATGTCAGCATAAGTAGGTACTCTATCATGTGAAGGAGACTGAATTCCATGAGCTTCGAAAGCTGCAGTCTGCAGTACGTAGTAGCACGTGTCGGTCGAGCGGCAACCGTCTAGTGATCTAGATATCCAATGTTTTTTTATTTACAATCCTAACGCAATGCAAGTACGCTCTATTTCCAATATTGTACAAATTGCCCAGCAATCCGAGTGTGGCCAGTGTGAAGGTCAGCAAGCAGTATCAAACTTGGGAGTGCCGACTCAGCATCTCGAAGCGGAAACCATGTCTCATCCACGCCCATCATCCGTCCACGTCACCCGCCCACATCACATCGCATCATATCATATCCATATCCCCTTTATAAGAATCCCTCCGTCCTCACCGGCGCCGGCGGCTTCGGCTTGACCTGAACACCCAGACTAGCCAGCGCCAAGTCGAGATCGGGGATGTCGTCCGCGCTCGCGGCGACCTTGGACCACCGGACAGTGCCGTTCATGTCGACGGCGAACGCGCCGCTGGTCTGCCAGCGGCTGCCGCTCTCGGCCGGTCGGTTCCAGATGTGCTCGTCCTTGGCGAGCTTGATGGTCTTGAGGAGGGTGCCGGGGTTGAGGACGTGCCAGGTGTTGGAGACGCCGAGGCCCCACTGCGCGTACAGCTCGCGCTCGTAGTCGACGAAGACGTTGACGTCCCAGTTGCCGCCGATCGACACCACCCACCGCTCCGTGGCCTCGGGCGACGAGTGCGACACCGCGACGAAGTTGACGTCCTTGTACGTCACCGACGCTCTCGTCAGGTTTCTGAAGGTCTTCTCAGCGACTGCGACGGGCGGAAAAGAAGAACGGAGATGTTAGAATAAAAAGATACGGAGGAAAAAGAAATAGAAATAGAAATAGAAATTGGTAGTGTTGAGAATAAGGGGAGACGCGAGACTTACACGGACAGCCGCAATGTCGTAGAAACACGATGACGGTGTGCTTGTCGGTTGGCAGGTCGAGCATGGGATGGGCGGGAGCTCTGGCACCTCCCTGAGGCACGGGAGCTACCTGCTTGGTGCCATTTAAAGGCGTTTTTGAATTCGTTTCTTGCGTTACCGGCATTTCGACTCTGCCGTCTGGCGTCTCGTTAACTACTGGGTGTCATACGCGTACGGATAGCTTTGGGGTGAGGAATTAGAATTAATAATAGGAGGTTTAGGGGAGTTTCAGGGGGGCTCTGTTGATATTGTTGAACTTGGGAAGTTCGTCCGTTAATGCGATAAGGAAAGCTTATCGGACGGCAGTCGACGGCCCAATTACAGCTCCGTGACAGGTGGTGACAGCTGTAAGCTTTCTATTAGTCAGGTATGAATTATGCATGTATAATTATGATCCGTAGTACAATTTATTAATACTCAATATTATCTTGTCGTTTTCAACTTTTACCCAACTCATGACGATGCCCAGTTAATTACTTCCACGATGCGTGAAATAATTACCTTACAGCTTGGCCAGCAGAGCAACTACCTAGCGAATCATTTCTGGAATGCCCAGGAATCCTACTTCACATACGGTTCTGAAGAGGAGTCGCCTGTGGATCATGATGTTCACTTCAGACCGGGCATCGGATCCGATGGTTCTGAGACTTATATGCCCAGAACAGTCATATACGATCTAAAAGGAGGGTTTGGCACTCTAAGACAGGTCAACTCTCTGTATGATATAGATGGCGATCCGGCCTCCAGTAGCTTATGGCCCGGTCAAGCGGTAGTCCATAGGCAACAACCCATAGAGGCGAGCGCATACCAGCAGAGCCTCGACTCTGGCCAGGCGGCGCCAGAACTCACCACAAGCACGGTGAGATACTGGTCTGACTTTAATCGAGTTTACTTTCATCCGAAATCCATCGTTCAGCTAAGTGAGTACGAGCTCAACTCGACCGTCATGCCCTTTGAAAAATGGCATATGGGAGAAGAGCTCTTCGGCTCTCTAGATAAAGAACATGACCTCCTAGACCGGGACTTGCGATCCTTTGTCGAGGAGGCCGACCAGATGCAAGGACTCCAGATCATGACCGGTATCGATGATGCCTGGGCCGGGTTTGCGGCCAAGTATATGGAGCGACTTAGAGACGAGTATGGGAAAACCCCTATTTGGGTTTTTGGAGCGCAGGAGCCATTTAGGGGGCTGCCAAGGGTATGCATCTCACCTATTTCGAATCTAACACGGATGTCACTAACTCGCAATGAAATAGGAGAAGAGATTACTGAAACTCACCAACAAGGCCCGGGCTCTCACAGAATTCAACTCGCAGGCGTCTTTAGTTGTTCCCATCGCGCTGCCGGATGTCTCCCTACCGCCAACCGTGCGTCTTGACCCTTCATCGCCTTGGCACGTATCTGCGCTTTTTGCTGCAGCAATAGAGAGCATTACTCTCTACACGCGGCTGAGGACATCGGACCATGTTTATTCCAGCAATCTTGGAAACATGACAGATCTCTTGAACGTTTTCGGAAAGCAAACCATTGCAAATCTAGAGATGAGTATCTCGGAGGCTCCAGAGGCTCACCAAAATGGCACGAACGGGACGAACGGTAACGCTCCCAATGGCACCAATGGCCTAGGTAATCTCAATGGGCGAGGTGAGAACGTCCAAAGTTTATACGAGACTGGGTTGGATGCTGGTGATGATTACGGATCCGAGTCCGGCTCCCAGAAAGGGACTGCGACTCTAGATATCGATTTGTCATCGCCCCAAGATCTTAATCTTGGCATTGGCGGAAGAAGACGTCGAAAGCGGCACATATTCAGCCAAGTTCTAACCGACAGGGGACCGCAGAGCCTGGAGCAAGCGGATATTGAGAACGACCTGCAGATGAGAGAGCAAGGCATGTACCGTCGTCCGAAGGTCCACAAGTAAGCCTCACTACTACTACTACAAAGATGCATTTACGCCATGCGCCCTTTTCCGATGCTAACCACAACTTCAGCTACCGATCGCAAGTCGCTTTCCCGATTATCGACAGCTACCCCAAGATATTCCGGGACCACTATGGGCATCCCATGCGGGAGCATCTATCGATCAAAACGGCACTTTCCACAGACTCGACGGTCACGGACAAAGTGAAAGCCTTGCGTAGCACCGTCATTCGCTCCATCGGCTTGGACGACCGGGAGACGATAGGAAATGAGCTTGCGGAGATAGCTGATAGCTACAAGGAAGGCTGGTCTAGTGACAGCGACGAGGATGACGACGACGAATGAAGGCTTGACAACTAAGACCCCTAAATCGTCTCGGTGCAGAATGTGTCGAATCTGCATTGCAACCCCTTCCAGTTATCCCTCATGGCCGAGAACCACGCTCGGGAAGCAGGCTATGGCAACACTCGTTCGGTATTCACACATACACTACTCCGCTACCTTCCCTGGACAGACGAGATCAGCGAAGTGCTACTTACTATACTCTCGTCAAGTCCGGAATCACACATTCAGCCCCCAATACTCGGCAGCACACCTGACCTGCAAGTAGGAACTACTCGGCTTCAGACCGGTTTCTCCAGCAGCCAAAAGGATGGGCTCATTATCCCCTGTATAGCGTAGCCACAGACCTACCCACCAAGAAACTTGATGTCGCGAAACCCGACTCGAGCCGAAAATCACGCCTGATTGTCGCGGCCCGATGGTGGTGGTCGAGACCAGGCTGGGCTGTGGGGAAGGTAGGACGTCAATGTGTCTGTCCTATGACACGCCTTACCGAATCCATGACCGAATGGAATAAATGCAGAGTGAGTGAGTGAGCAAGTGAGTGAGGGAAAGGAAAAGCAGGCAGAGAACAGTCAGTCCCATAAATCTGAGCGATGTAACGCGTAAGCGACAGTTCGACCATGCATGCGTGTCTGCGGCGGCGTCAGACGAGCTACTGGAAGCAGGCGAGGGATGACAGCTTTCGACCGGGGAAAAATCGAACGGGATGAACTAGCGGAAATATGCCGGATCTTAGAGTAATAGTTGGTTGTGCCAATTAGTCAATTAGTCGGTGTTACGAAAAGGGGGAAGGGGTTTTAGGGCATAGTGTCGAGCCATGTTAGCAAGAATCCAGAGCCTTATATCAAGATATTGTTTATTTGCCTATTGCTATCTTGATATAACTACTACTACTACTACTACTACTGTGACCGAAATGTATACATTTGTAGGTAGGTAGTTGAGGTTGCTAGAAGACCAATGAACGAGTTGTATGCTTTCAACTGAACCCCATCATTTTTGACATAGGAATGCCTCCCATAGTGAGTGTGCTTCGTACTAAGCCGAGGAGAGAAAAGGAAATCGTCATTCGTTCATTCATAGACCTTATCCTTCTCGCGAAAAGGGTGCCTTTGAAGGATCGTGGACATCTCTTGCTACCAGTTGTACCCCTGAAACTTAGGTATAGAAAAATAAGAGAAAGCTTTGGGAACCCTTCTGCTATTCCAAAGTCCGTAGCGTTAGTGTCTGGGAAGACGTAAACGCTTGTATTCCACACGATTCTTGCTAGTGATAACGACTTTAGGTATCCGACAAGACCGTTCGCGCAGAATGAGGATATCAAGTAGGGAGTTCCGGTTCCCAATCGATCGTCCTTTACCTCGAACTTCCTTTTTAAAATTTGAAAACAAACCCAGGTTATCCTGTATTACCGGATGGAACATGTCCAAACACGTTGTCTGGGATTGGTTCTGCCATAGGATCTGGAGCTGAATGTAGTTGGACCCGAGCTCTGCAGTCCCTGGTAAGTGAAAGCAATCAATGCGATTGCCCTTTAATTGTTGACGGTAAGCATAACAGTATGAGACATAATGTTAGAGACTATTGGGATGCTGAGGATGTGTAGTGTTTGCCGAATGCTAGGTTGTTCGAAATTGCAAGTTACCTCTGTCATAGGATAAAGATTAGAAGCAGAAATTTTTTTTGAATCAGGTCCAAGTACTGCCATAGCATTCAATAGCTGAAAGGCATTAGAGCTCGACATCAGCACCCTTCGACACATTGCTGAAGACGTCTTCGATGACAGCGGCGACCTTGGTGACGATAGTCTCCACGACATCACGAGTGACGTTGTACGCGGGCATGATCATGATATGGTCGCCTCTGCCCTGGCCAGCGCATCCTTGACCAAAGTAAATTGCCACATTGTACGGTTCTCCCAGCGCAGTTTCGTGGACGCGGCGCGCAAGCTGTAACTGGGGATCAAAAGGTTCCTTGGTAACTTTGTCTTTTACAAACTCAATACCCCAGAACAAACCGCGGCCGCGGATGTCGCCGACGTTTGGGTGATTTTGTAGCTTAGCGCGGAGTAACTCCTCGAGGTGGCGGCCCTGTGCTTGGGCATTGCTTAGGAGGTTGTCACGCTCTATGATCTGTTGCACCTTGAGGGCCGACGCGCAGACAACGGGGTGATCCATGTACGTGTGTCCATGTGTAAAGGCTGCCCCTTTGGCCTCCATTGCCTGCACGATTTTCCTGCTGGCTAGTATGGCAGAGGCTGGAAGGTAACCGCCGCCGAGACCCTTCCCAACAGCTTGTATGTCTGGCATGACGCCTTCTTGCTGCCAGGCATGGAGAGTTCCTGTTCTCCCCATGCCACACATAACTTCGTCTAACACGAGCAGGGCTCCGTATTTATCGCACACAGCTTTCATGGCTTGGAAATAACCTGGAACGGAAGGAATACACCCTGATGCTGCCCCGACTACAGGTTCTGCAATGAAAGCTGCCACGGTGTCTGGACCGGCCTGTAGGAACGCCTGCTCCAGCTCTTCTGCTTTTCGCGAGACAAAATCCTCGTTAGATTCTTCTGGCAGTCTTTGGCGATAAGGGTTGCATGCTGGTATGCGATATATGTTGGGAAGCAAGAGGGATTGGAACGGGCCTCTTCTGGTTACGTGACCCCCAACAGACAGTGCACCAAGGGTGATCCCATGGTATGACTCCTCTCGAGCGATGTAGTTGACGCGCTGGGGCTCGCCGGTCCACACGAAGTACTCATGGGCAAGTTTTATGGCGCCTTCCATGGCTTCTGAGCCTGCAGAGAGAATGAGTTCCACGACGGGCTCGGAGGATAGGGGTTAATGGTATGCATACCAGACGAAGTAACCCATGTTTTCGCAAAATGTCCATCAGAACTCTGTGATATCCATCTTGAGATATCCTGTCGACTCTGGCTGTCGAAGAAGCCCCAGGGAACATAAGAGACGGTAGATATTTGGTTGGCTATCGCTGAAGCGACCTCCTTGTTGCCGTGTCCAATGCACTATAGAGCTGTCAGTCAGTTGGTTACATCTACAAGGCAGAGTTTGAAGCTAAGACCAGAGGTACATTGGAAAGAGTTGGACAAAGACAGAACTCTATCCCAGAACGCTTTGTGTCTCGACCAAGTTTGGGGAGCCACTCACCGCCACAGCGGCCCCTCCGCAGCCGTCCAGTATCTCGCGTCCGTCCGCTAGGTGGAGATAATTGCCTTGGCCGCCTACAACAAGGAGCCGGTGCGAGTCAAGACCATTTTCTGAAGTAGGTGAATCGGCTAGGGTACTAGATGCAGAGTCGTCATCGTGAACGGGAATAGGTTTCACGACATCGGCTTCTAGGGATGGCCATAGGATATCTATCTTTTTTCCCAAGGGGACAGTTGGGTGTCCCCCTGATGGATTGACTAAGGTTGCTTCGTTCATAGTAGAATTAGGAGACAGGTTTCGTAGGTTGGATCGTATTGGCCGTTGGCTGTAGTATCTGAGGAGCAATCTCGGCCTCGATGGGCACCCTGCACCTTTTAAAAGGGTTGCCCGACGGCCGAGCACATTCCAGGAATGGCAGTAGAACAGCATACCGGATACTTTAGACTGCACCCGCCACTACTTCAGTAATATCCAATCATAGATGGAAGCCGTCATGCAGTCGGTCGATGAAGTATAAACCGGCTTAACTATACAAAGCAGGATGATGACGCGGGGAGTCTAAACGAGTGGAGCTAGGGATGCTGATAGCCCGGTCACCTTGCTTTAGATACGTAAATTAAAAGCAGGTAGCCGGTAGATCAAGACTTCCTAGCTCCAGAGAGACGCTTTCCTCCCTGGAGAACGGATTCTTTCTATGGAGTACGCAAGGACTTTCCTAAGATCTCAAAGCAGGGGTAGTCGGTTTTGCGGCCCAAAAGCTGAAGATCCTGGCTGCTATATCCAGTCAAAGAAACAGAACCCGGACATCTGGAGCCAATGAAGATAAGAAGTACTCACTGCTGCAGGCATCAACCTCAAAGACATTCAACAAAAAGAGTCTACAATGCGACAAACCTCACCGCCATATAGGGGTGTCTATGTGTCTGGTAAGGATAATCTGATTGGTTGAACTTCAGGACAACCACAAGGCATGTGGTTCATGGTTATCCGTTTCTTCTGCGGGATGGGTTGATATCATTGGTTGGCTGATCTTCTTTGACAGGGCTGGATTCTTCAGCAATTATATACCTGTTCGGTACGCAGTCTGGTGTGGTTGCAGGGTGTCCGAGATCACGGGCATATGCGGGCCAGAGCATCCGATTTTATGGTAACTTCGTCGTCCATTTTGGGAACTTCTCTTGTGAAGGAATCTGGAGGGCGAAGGTAACATCGCCGGTATGGTGTATGGTGTAGAAGCGCTCTTAGGATAGAGACGCCGCCAAGAAGCGGAGCCCCATCCGCCCCAACCCAGGACGAATTGTGTTGAAGCATTTCGCATTAGTAACATTTCTTAGGGAATGTGTCTCGCAATCGGATGAAGCGGGCGTTTGAGACGGTTGATAGGCTTGTGGATTGGGTTATAATGGAGTCGAAATACTACTGAGAGAATGGTCGGATATCTCGTTAGCATCGATCGCTTAACGTTCCTTGGGACGGGCAAGTGCCAAGGTCCCATAACCCGGGCAGTCTCATCATCCAAACGCAAGGCCAGTTACCGGGCCGAGATCGCTCAGGTTGACGGTTCATCCTAGGACTTCCCTTCGGATAGCGAGATGGGTATTATGCGGGCCGAGAAGAAGAATACTCGGCAAAATGTGTTTGCCATACCCACATACAACTTTAGTGCTGATGTTAGGGATGGCACTGACATACCCCAATACCCGGGGAATAAGTTGCTTGCACAAAATGATGCCCAGCTGGGAGGAGAGACTGAAACTGCAGTTTGCTGCTCGAATGAGGACTAGGGCTATGCAAGTTCCTTGCTATAATAGATTGAGGCGCCGAGAACAAGTGACACTGTGGCGGTGTATGTATATGTATGGCGTCAGGGTACCTAAATAGCACCTGGCGATTCCGCGTGTACAACCTTAGAGTCAGCTTATACTTACATGTACATATGTATCGCGCGTAACTATTAGCCGATGTCAAAGTTCCAGCAATTTGAAGTAGGTATTTGGGTGTTGGTGGCACATCTTCCTTTTTAATTCATCGCTAACTTCGGGAAACTCGTCAGATTATACTCTTTATCAGAGGTTCGTTTTAGCGCGTTGCAACCCTCTGCCATGTCGCGCGACTAGTTCTCCAATCAGAATTTCTGTATAGAGAAAGACAATAGCCAATAGATGTTCAATTATACCTTATTATACTGCGCGCCGAGGTATTAGGGGTGGTGTCAATTCATTGATGGTTGCTTATTGGCTGGTTGGTGTTGCTGATGTTGTAAGAGGCAAAGTGACAGTGGTAGAAGCAATGAACTTTTTATTCATTGATCTGCAAGAGTTAAATACCAACCGGTGTAGAGAGGGTAGGCACGTTGATGTGTTTAGAGAAATGAACTAGACTACAGCGGCCCGCCCTTGTACTTTCCTCCCCTAAAAGATACTATATTAGGTAGTACCTTGTTAGATGCGTGGATGCATGTAAGTTTGGGTTACTGCTATCTGTCTTACCACCTGCTATCTTGATTCCTTGACCTCTTACATGGCTAGTTTTCTCTTGATAATGAGGCTGATACATACTCGCCATGAACGTTTAGGTCCTCTGCATATTCGTGTTGCATCCTTAGTCTCACAGCATAGAGAACCCCTGATAACGGTGACCCTCCCAGTCACACCCTCCTATCGCTTTTGCTATTCCGATCCTGGCAACGACTTCGCCGCTTGATCTGGCTGTATCGGAGTGAGCTTTATAGTCATGACGGGATTATACTTTAGATTAGAATTTCGACCCATTGTCATTGATGGTCCGAACACTTACTCTCATAGTACCTACTTTATTTAGGATCACTCTTGATCCGTTACTCTGCATCATAGCCCCTTTCAAGAGGACTCATACCCCCACAATATTCGGTATAGTGGTCTGTCTTACGTTCCACCACCTTGAAGCCTTAGACAGGTACATCAAGCTACTCTATGGCAATGAAAGCTAGGTAGGCTATACTTTTCTATAGTCACTAATAAATATTTATCACATATCGTTTTCCCCCCTTTGGCATCTAGCATTTCGGTGAGTGCTGGGCGATGATAGAACAGAGGGGCTGTCTAGCCAAAGATGATCTTCCATCTGTTGACAATCATGATGAGTATCCAATTCAATTAGAATCCATCAACAGTGAAACTTGCCATTATTCTGATTCGATGATTGCGGTACATCAATCATTTCACTGGACTTTCCCCTCGGCCATCGAAACCTCATCAGCACTACTTACCTGAAACTGACTTGTTTACCTACCTAGACATGTCTGATTCTTCGGACGGGCCCGAATATATTCCATATCGAATCATTATCTTAAGCCATAAGGATCCGCCATCATCGGATGTTCCAGGCATGCAGCGGCAGAAAATACATTATATGTAAGTTCCCAGAGTGTCTCGTAAGTGCAGCCAAACCTATCCAATCAAAATGTTGGGAATGAAGGAGTTAAGAGTCTGCATGCGGTTGAGATAGGAAATCGGCTGTCGTGTCCTAGGGCTAGTGAATTAATTGGTAGTCTGCGAAGGATGCTTTGGATCGTGTCGGCGAAGTTGAAATTGGGTATAGGACAACCAGCTCACCGCCGGCTATATGATCTAGATAGAGGATATGATCTTCTAGGCCCCTAATGGCAAGTTCACAGTTCATCGACCGTCTCGGCGTTGGCAACCTATAGAAACGGGTTGTTCAGCTCCACACAGAATTCACATACCGGGATTGGTGCATTTGCATAGAATAAACCATTAAAATGCTGGACATGACAAATGATTATATTGAAGTGAATCGACTTTGAAGTTTTACCGGCAACTTCTTTGGCTTTGAAGTTACCGACGTCTGAAACTGGGAGTTTGATGTTCTCAATGGAAAGCTAAGCATAAACTAAGGCATTTGTTAGTGAGGTCGCGAGTCTCTCATCGGAGACGGGCCGGTCCCGGTGGTAGGCTTCCCGAATCCCACGGAACGTCATAATCAACTGCATTGGCTTGTAAATTGCAATACCTAGATGTTATGACGCATGCGAGAATGATATTACGGTGTATACTTGAAGATATCGAGACTATTCCGTACGATCATAGCTTCTATAAAGACCGGTTGTTGAGGTTAAGCCCACGTCAAACAAGCCGAGGTAGCCTTCGCACAAGCGTTAATCTACGCCTGAGGCATGGGGCATTTGTTTCTAACTACCGATTGTTTCAGGCAGCTTGATAATAGTATCTAAGGTAATTAGACGCCTTGCTGATAAGATGATATTCGGTTGGATTGAAGACTCTTCATGAGAGCGTCGACTTGAGATTACATATGTAAGTACCTAATGAATAAACTTGAAGGTAGGGTGCGGTAGATGCGCAGACTTCCATCGTCATTCCAAGTCAGCCCGAATATGTGTGTCATGGCCGAGTATTATTTGCAGTAGCAAAGTGCGATGGTGAAGGAATAGAAACAGCGGGCTGGGCTTAGCAGAGTCCCCGCAATGATGCACAGATGGAATTCAGCCTGGGCGAATAGGGTTGCAAGAACTCAGAATATAGCGAATTGGAATATTCTCGATGAAATTGCGGGTCCTTCACTTTGGCGTTGAAGGGGAAGGGGTACGAAGTACTGTATGTATTTTGAAACTGCACAAGCTGTTGACGAAGAATAATAAGATAATGGTAGACTAAATGCAAACAGTTTCATTTCTATAAAAAAGTAACACACTATCCATCCAATGCATTCTGACTATAAAGATGACAATAGAAAGTAATGCGCAGGCTATGGGTTATAGGTAACAAAAATAGGTTATGCGCGCGATAACAATGCCTCATTTATTTCTAGAATTTTTGGTGAGAATAGAAGATGAGGCTAAAAAAAAAGAATGAGGAGCTTTTGGAGCACAGCACTTTAAAATAAATCCGGAGGTGGGAGGGCTGGAGGGCATGAGCACGGACGTGGGTGGTTTAAGTTAAACTTTTTTTTTTAAAAGGTGGGCGGCTTTAAAAGGTGACGCGCCTCGCCTCGGGGGAAAGAGGTGGCAGGGATGTTTTTCAAGTTGCGTAACAAGGCAGAAGGCGCGACCGATCTACGTTTTTTTTAAACAAACCACATCACCAAAGTCAATATTTAAAAAATCCCCATCGCATCGCATCACTTTACCAATCGCATATACCAACCACACATTGTTCTGTGTTCAAATATCACCGCGCATTCACTGCGGCAACCAGAGATTGAAAAATCTAAGGTAAGTAATTACACTACTGTCACTATCCATCCACCTGGTAACAGCACCAGCACAACTAAGAATTCGCCAATTCAATATTACCTACTATTATGTCTATGGATGATGATCGATGGTCCCGCTGACAGGTACATCCTACTACTTTTTTAGTAACCCTTAAAAAAACCCTCCCACTTCCCGTACATTCCAACCTCTCGCCCCGGCGCGCTTCATTTCCCAGTACCGCGTCAATCCTACCGTGCCCGCCACCACGGAACAGACCTATCCTTGAGCCTCAACGTTAGGTACCCTGGACTGTGTCCCCAACCCCACTCACGATCCTCATCTCTTATATCGCATCGCATCGCGCGCGACTTTTCTGCCGTGTCTCAACAGCAGACCCTCAATATATCGAGTGCGGAACATCGTCGACCAGTTTACTTCGCCTTGACTATCTAACCCCTCTTATCTCTTTAATTGAACCTGTTTTCTTATTCGAATCGCGTACCCCATTGCCTCGGGGACATACAGTACAATTACCATTTTTAATTTCTATTGTAATGGGCCTTGCCTAGCATGCCTCCCTCATCCAAGCGATCCCAAAGGTCGCGCCGCCCTCGCGACGTGAGCCCGAGTCCCGCGCCGCCCGAGCAGTCGTCGCCTTCGCGCCCAGCAAAGCGCAGAAGAAAGGTAAATTACTTTATACCCAATTCGATTGCGCATTTTCCCTAGCTAACCACATGTCGCATATCAAGGTAGAGGAACCTTCGGGAGAACCTGTCGAAGATGAGAGCTCGACCCTTACCATCGAAAATTCTATAGTCGACAGTTCTACTGAAATCGACCGTTTGGTTACTCGAGTAACCCAGCACTTGCGATGCATCCAGACTCAAGCTAGCAGAGATCACGCCAATGTTGTCTATGAAGCTAAGACCGAAGACATAGAGGCATATGCGAAGATCGCCGCGCAAGACTGGACGTATTATATTAAGTCGCTGTCTGTCAATATTGGTAGAACATCCGAGCCCTCCAGCTCTCACCCACCCACCCTCGATCGGGAGGATAAGGATTTTGTTCATATCGATCTCGGTCCTTCCAAGACATTTTCGCGTTTAACGGCCGTCATCTATTATGATTCGGATTCAGGCAAATGGTTCATACAAGCCAAAGGTCGGAATGGTTTGAAAGTCAACAATGCCCCTCTCAAGAAGACAGATGAACCCCATCTCCTCGCCAGTGGAGAGGTTATTGAGATCGGAGGGATTGAGATGATGTTTGTCTTGCCGACAAGTCTTGGTGCGCCTACCATACATTCTATGTATTATGAGCAGGCTGGTCTTAAGCCTCCCGAGTCGAGTCCCGCGCGCGAAGCTGGGAGGACGGCTTTGCCAACAGCTCCCTCCGGAGACTATGCATCCTCACAGTCTACCGCACGGCCATCCTCATCTCGCGGCCAGCCTTTCCAGCAACCAATCGCGCCGGCGCCACCCGATTACAGACGCCCAGGAACCCCACCTTCGGCGAAGAGCCGCCCGACTACTTCCCAACAGAAAACACCCGCACATGGATCTTCTGGCACTGTGATTATGAGCCAGAGTGATGTAGATCTGAGCAAAGATGAAAATAAACATATCAAACCTCACTTTAGCTACGCCCAAATGATCACGCAGGCCATCATAAGTACCAACGAAGAGAAACTGAATCTTTCAGGTATTTACCAGTACATCATGAACAATTACGCTTACTATAGACATCAACCAGTTGGCGGCTGGCAGGTCAGTTATCCTCACATCTAACATGGCGAATATTCAAACTGACCCCGTACGCAGAACTCGATCAGGCATAATTTGTCGCTCAATAAGTCCTTTATGAAAGCACCGCGATCGACAGATGAGCCTGGCAAGGGTATGAAGTGGGAACTCGTCCCCGAATCCCGTGATGAGATGATCCGCGTGGCGTACAAGGGCGGCCGTGGAGGACATCGTGGATCTTCTGCTCCCTCTTCCCCCAGTCAGCCTAGCCAGCTCGGGTATATCACGCAGGGGCAGAGAGATGCTTCCGCTTGGGAACCTCCGTCAACACGGAAGCGCAAGGCTTCACCAATTGCATCGCCACCCCCCAAGCCGTCTATTAACCTGTCCCACGTGACACCAGATCGTAAGTTTCTGCCAGCAGGGCCGTCGAGCTTCCAAGACGGTAGCCCACTTCCGCGACGCAAGAATCTAGATGCGCTCGGCTCCTTTGGTACTTCCGACACCCTTCCACAATCCCCACCCACCCTTTCCTCCTCGTATCTTCAGGACGATAATGCCTCCTTTGTCACCCCGGCGCCCCATCGGGTTCATCCTCGACTTGCACCTCCCAGCACCGCGCAGCGACCAAGCCAGCATATGCCTACAAGTTCCCCCGCGCCTTTCTGGAAGTACGCCGACATCAACAGCACGCCTCTCAAGCCCTCGCAGTACGACATCAGCCCGTCGAAGCCTCCCCTAGGTCTACCTACCAGCAGTAGTCCCCCTCCCGTTGCGCGTGCTGTATCTCCTGGTGCTAGCCCGACCAGATCTACGAGGTCTGCTCGCACAGAAGTACAAGACAGCAAGGCCGCAGTGGTGGAAGAGGAGGAAGAGGAGGGTGGTTATGACCTCATGAAGTATATTTTCCTCCCTCCTTTTAGTCTATAAATATGCATACTAACAGAGTACACAGGGGTTTCCAAAGCATTGGTTCATACCACTCTCAGAACATCGGCGGCTTGATGCGTCAACAGTCCAAGAAGTACCTAGGAGATCCCCTTCTATAATTAGCACGCAGCATCGTAGAGTAGGACATTTTCCTCTCAGTCCTACTTCTTTGCGCATGTGCCTGACGGGTCTCGCGCCGTTTAATCCAACATCCTTTTTTTTCGAAACATTATTGTATCATCATTCAGCTTTTGCGTTCCGGTTCTTGCTGCATTTCATGGGTGGTCGGTTTGGTGAGGGTGGTATTCTCTATGGGGGTACCTAGGTTTGCATTTTTTTTTACCAGGATTTGCTCGACTATTCATTCATCCAACGGAGTTGGTGGCTTTGTTAAATTAGCTAACTTTTTTACCTTTTTTTTTTGTACTTTCATGCCCACGAGGTTGGCCGTCTGGTTTGGGGAATTGCTTGCATACATCGACATGTTCTCTTATAACTCGACAATCTCTGCAAACTTGAAAACAACTGCCTGATTGATTGATCGATCGATCGACTGGTTACTTTTCGACTATATAAGAGACACTCGGTTTATGCACACCCAGCTTTCTCGAAACAGATGGTTCACGGCGTCAGGGGCGGCAGCAGCATCGGTGGAGTGGTTGTACGAGTAGGCGAGTGGTACGAGCAGCAGCAGCACCACCGGGTGGGCATGAAAAATCTTGCGGCGTTTTTGTTTCGAAGCGGCTACAAAAAAAGGGTGGTTGACATGGACAAGGGGGCAAAGACTTGCTTTGCGTGCATCACTGCCGACGAGCGGAATGCGACACGATACTACACTACACTACACCAGAGATGGAATGTGAAGAGCAGCACAGCACAGCACGGCACGGCACGGCATGGTATGGACGGCATGTTATCGGCAGGAAGGAAAAACCACCCCCCTTCGGATGGATACGCCCTTTGGGTTGGTTGCATTTTGGCGTTTGCCTGTTTGTCTGTTTGTTTGTTCTATGGGTTTGTATCATTCAATGGTGTTATGATATTTTTTCTATATCTTTTTTTCTCTTTTTAAAGCAATAACTTGCTTGTTTTTTCTAATATCTATCTATCTTTCTGTTCTGATCACTTTATTGTGTGCCTTGAGCAGAATAACTAGGTAATCATTCAAGGAGTTGAACTCGGCAAATATTCAAGACTCATTTTGATAGTTGATACTACTTGAAGAGAAATACAATCAGAATTGCCACCCTATTGATCTCATATACGTGATTGTTCCATGTGATATAGGTACCTACCTATTCAGATGCTCAGATATAATTATGAAAGTCCCGAGCAGTTGAACAATGAATGACAAGACATGCAGGAGTGAAGATGTGTCTATTAACACGCAATATGTACAGTTCGACCATGTGTGTACTTGGGTATGATGATATACTCCCAGCAAGCAATCATATGGGTACCCATCAGCCCGGTTACCACAATATATACAACGTCCCGAACCTATTTGAACTAGGTCCCATTCCACCACTATAAGCTTTTGGACACCAACATAAGCCAGGGAAATGGAGGTAAAATGGGTTTGGTCAAAGATCCATATACACAATGCCCTTTTTCAGGTTCTTCGTCTTCGTCTTCTATGCAACGCCGATAACCGGCTTTAGGGGAGAGTGGGATGATGATGGTAGTAATAGTAACAGTGGTGAGAAAAAAAAAAGAAGAGGAATAAATATCAGATTTTTGCCTTCCGTTCCAGACGCCTCAAACCCGGAAAATGCTATGCCGAGCTTGATGCTTTCTTTTTCTTATTCGTCATTTCCTTTCCTCCCCCCTATCCCCCCCCTTTCCATGAGCCTACCAGTCCGTCACTTCATCCCTCCGACCATTCATCTGATGTGCGATGTCCCACACAACCAACCATGCATAGTTCGTTCGTTCGTTCGTTCGTACCGCTTTCATTCCTCATCATGTAATCCTGATCCTAGTTACCCTTTTACGAAGCAGCTGCACCCACGCGAGTCTTGGGTGCGGTACGGCCAGCACGCTTCTTGTTGGTGCTCTTCTTCTGCGCCGTGTTGCCTTCGATGAACTGAATAAGGTCATCGATGCTTCTAGCGTCAGGCTTGTCCGACCTGGGCTGGTTCAGCCCGGTAGGCTGAGCCGTAGCACCGCCCGCTCCACCGCCAAGGGCTACGTTGCGAGGAGGGAATCGGATTCCGGCTCGTAGGCGTCTGGCCTGTGCATCCTTGTCCCGCTTGGCGATGGCAACAGCATTCTGCGTCAGCTGCTCCAGCCAGGTCTCGGCCTCTTTGGTGTTGTTGTTCTCCGGGCCAAGTTGCTGCAGGAAGATGTTATAGCAGTCACGCATCTTGCCAAGAGCAGCCTTGGATTCGTTGTCCAAAGCGAGGGCCTGAGCGAGTTGGAAGAGGAGACTGGCAGCAGGGAGGGACTGCTTGCCCATGACACGCTCGCAAACAGCAAGAGCTTGCTCGAACCATATGCGAGACTCGTGGTATGCTTGCATGTGTTGGAGCATGACGGCAGCATTGTTCAAAGTCGTGATAGAATCCGGGTGATCGGGGCCGTAGATGATCTTCCATAGATTGAGAGCATGCTTTACGTAGGCGAGAGCCGTCTTGCTGTCACCAGATCCATGGACATAGAGTCCAAGGTTTAGGTAGTACAGCAACGTCTCTGCAGAGTCAACACCAATCGTTCGCTCCGACACGATGACTGCCTTTCGCGCTAAGTCAACAGCAGCCTCCTTCTCTTCAAGTTGGTAGTAGATTTGAGCTAGGCTGGAATACGCTCGCGCAACCTCGGGATGGAGGATTCCGTAGATTTGTTCATGGAGAGTCAAACTCTCTAGTAGTAGCTCTTGGCCGATCTTCCTGTTGTTTTGCATGATAGAATGACGGCCGCCCTCCAACGCTTCTTCGGAAATGGTGCTCTTGGGCGCCGAGTCCTTGATGATAGGCACAACATTGACGACGTCATCCGGCACAAAAGTGTGCGGCGTGCTGGTAGATGAAGCAATAGAAGAGGGAGACGACTCTCTTGTCTTCTTCTTTTTCTTCTTGTTCTCTTTGCTTTCACCGTTTGCGTGGCCATTAACACCATTGGTAGTCGGTGCAGCGCTGCTGCCTTCGCTCGTGAACTGGAAGTTCTTGACCTGCAACTGAAGACCAAGCTTCAAGGAAATCTCTCGCAGAAGTTGCAAGTGCTTCAACTGGCTGGACCAATCCTCGTCGAATGTGAACTTGAACCGACGGGCTGCCTCGGCTTCGATCTCTCGTCGGAGACTTTCAGGCGTGACATCCGCGAAGGAGAGGTCGGCCTCGGGGTATAGAGTCTTCAGGTACTCATCGATATCAGCAGTAGGTTTGCTGTTGAGACCGGCTCCGAGGAGGCAGTTAAGGAGGTGAGCAACGCAAGCAGAAGTAAGCGGAATGGGGAGATATCGTAGATATTTGCCCGAAACATGCTTGAACGCTCGCGATATTATCTCCTGCAAGGATAGGTCTTTGAGACGAAGGAGTCTGGGTCCTTCGCAAAGGGACACGATCTTGCCGAGATATCGCATGTTGATACCACGTTTGTGCATCATCTTAGTAAGAGACAAGCCATCCATAGGGAAAGGCAAGTCTGATATCTTGATATCATTGACGAAGTCAGGAATTGCCGACTCCCGCAAGTATTTGCAGGCATTTCGGACATCCTCTTCGTCAGCGGCTAGCTCTTCCTTCTCAGCATCGGTCTGAGGGACTTGACCGCTGTAGACGTCTGGGTTGAGTGCGAAGTGGAATTCGGAAGCGTCAATGCGCTCTTCAGCCTCTTCAGCAGCCTTTTCCTCGGACTCATCAGATTTTTCCTCTGTGGTCTTCTCTTCACTCTCCTCCTTCTCTTCCTCCGTAGATGAAGGCTTCTCCTCTTTGCTAGCTTCCTCACCCTCAGACTTGGATTTGGACTTTTCCTTTAGACGTGCGAGCTCTTTGTTGACCCACTCGGTCCATTTCTGATTTCGGATCAGCTCCACGAGCTCTGGCCGCAAGACGGTCATGCGATGAGGGTACTCGAGTTCGTCTTTCTCCCCCTCGGTGACCTGGTTCTCTTCTAACCATAATACGTCGAGAGGCGTGATACGGTATAAGTCAAGAACGTACTTTCGACCGTCCGTTCCCATCAATCCCTTAGTCTCGACGGAGGCTTCTAGGTCGAAGCGCTTGCCATCCTTATCCCAGACGGGGTGCTTCTTGACCTTCAAGGCCTTCGATAGCTTTTCAAAAGTTGCCGCAAAGCGCTCATCGGCCGCGACAATTTCTTTGCCCTCCACTGCACCGTACTCAATCGAGTTCTCGCCAGGTTCCCTCTGCTTAAAGATACCCGGAACAACCGTTTGACCAACGATACGCTTTCCGAGGTAGTCAACTACGACGGTGGCCGGGCTGTATAGTCCATCAATGTCGAGCTGGTTAACCAACCGTACTCCGTTGACATCTTTCCCTGTAGCAACCCTCGCAGCATCGTCACCGCCCTCCGAGGTGAAAGTACCAACACCATCGGCTCCGAAGGAGAAGAAGACGTTGTTATAAACAAAGATCTGCGCATCACGGCCTTCTGTTGGGTTAAGCGGAGTGACTTCGCCGCGAGCAACTAATATGGCACCTCTGGCAGCAGCGTCGGAGTAGTCGGCGAAAAGCTTCGAGATGAACCGCTCCCTGAAAACACGATCTTGAACCGTCTCTTTGGGCAACTCTCGCGCCGATTGGAACTCCTCGTTCCAGTCCCTCAAAGTATCCGTGTTGTCAACACCGGAAATGAGGTAACCCTCCTGAGTCCTCGTGATATCCGAGCTGTGGGCTAGGAGTGGCGAGTTCTGCGAAGGTACCAGCCATGGTGCCGCAGGGATGGCATTTGTCATCTGGAAGGTGGCAAGAGGGTCTTTGCGGTTGTTGTATTGTAGCAGTTGCTCGAAGGATTCGGAGAACGAGGGCGAGATTTGTGTTAGCAGTGTTAGAAGAGAGTGGGCAGAGTGGCCTTTAGGGGCAGCTCTTGGCAAGGGGTCGAATTTGCTGTTCGACGACTTGTTCACGTAGAACCCGCCCACATGCGAAGTAATCTGGTATTGCTCTCCCTCATTTGTGGTAATAAGCAGGTACAACAAGTGACCCTTTTGTCTGAGGTGGTAGGGTGGCGGGTTCCACGGCGACAGAGAAATAGATTTCACCGTTTTAGGCGCAGGCTCCTCCTCTTGCGGTATGAGGGTCGAAGGCTTTGCAGGAGCTTCGAAATCGTAGGCACTAGCTTGGGCATTATCGATGTCCTTAGCACTAGACGTCACCGAGTCGAATAAGGAGACTCCAGGCAAGATTCCTTGCAGGGTATCCGTCCGATCCCCCGCAGCACCCACCAAATCCCGGATTCGGATGACATGTATCCTAGCCTCCTTCTCATTGTAAGGGTCCTCTACCAGACGAATCTCAGAATCGGGGCCAAGGTCTTTGACGTCAGAAATCTGTATGAAGTCGTTGATGCGCTCGTCCGCATGCTCGAGGTGGAAACAGGAGTATTGGAAGGCAGCCGGCAACTCGATAATAGACTGACGTAGCTCGTGGACCTGCTCTTGAGGCGAGACCTATACGAGGGGTTAGCTATGCTATACCCATATTCAATAAATAAGCATCATCTGCTAACCATCACATGGATCTTCTTCGGCTCATGAGGGAGGTGAATGGTAAGAGGATACAGTGCTATATGTCGGCATTAGCATGCTTGTGCTGCGGCTGCATATCCAAAAAGCTGGTTCGTAGCCATACCATCTACGACCTCACCCGCATCCTCCTCGGTCTGCTCGTGAGAGTCAACCTTAGTATCCTCGATTTGGCCATTTAGGGTTTCGGCTTCCTGGTCGGAAGGTTGAGCTGCACGAGACCAAAGTTAACTCGAATACGACCTGAAGAACAGCTATAAAGGCTAGACATACCAGCAACCTCTTGCTTCTCAGACATTGTGGGCCAATGGGGGGTGGATTTTGAGGTAAGAGGGTTTCGTTAAAAGGGATAAAAGGGAAAAAATGGTGATGTCGATCTATAATACCCTCTTGTACAAAAATTAACCCCACGAGATCCGACGCACAGCTTCGAAATTGCGGCGTAGAAACTGCAAAAGTATTAATGAACAAGGATCGAGAAGTATTATACAGTTAGAATAAAAAGGAACGGCAAATCAATTGAGCATGTGAATTGTCTTGAAAGCCAACCTATGTTGAGATGGAAAAGAATTGTCGATATAGGTTAGGTATTTTGGCAGCAGCTGGAGCAACAATTTCTCAATTTTTTTTTTCTCCTTCGGCCTTGGAGCAACAACCCCCCCGGCACTTCCCGGCAAGCCGGAGCTGCGGCGTTCATTAGGGCCTTTCTGGAGGGGTCCTTCTTTCCCGCCCTAATAATGATGCTCTTAGCACGTAACACTGCATGAATGGCGGTGTTACCGGATCTATGACGGCTTTGATTGGTTGAAAATTCCTCGCCATTAAGTTTAGGGGACTAAAAAAGCCCGCACTTGTCAGTTATCGTTATCTTGTGTCACAACGGATATGTACATATTTGACTACGGTAAGCATTCCGTCTGTAATTTCTCTTCTTTTTCTTTACACCTTCTAGAAAGTCTATTTGGATCTGACTATTTGCTTTACGGAACAACCCACGATTTATCCAAGTAATCTGTGTTTGCAGCTCTTGTTTGCTGAAATTGTAGGATTTAGTTTTCTAAGTGACGAAAAATTAATTGTTTACATCCTAAGATTGTGCGCCAGATAAAGCGGGGACATTCCTCATTAGGAAGTCAAGTAAACAATCCCAAATCTCAACCTCGGAGCGTCTTTTCCATAATGCATTCTCGAACGCCATAAGGTCTTCATTGTTACAGCGCGGTCTATGATATTTCCTTTTTTGCATATTTACTTGTGTTTATATATATATATAATAGCTTCATTCTTACTGTGCAGGTTATTCGAGCCATATCCCGCATGGGCCTTCACTACCCATAACAACAGCATTGTTTGTTTTTCAGCTTTTGCTATTATCCAAGTCCAATAGCTTTTCTTTGTCCTCGGCGAACTCAAACGCGAGTATCATTAGCACGTGATGCTCATATAATTATACCACATCCGTTATCGCTAGTATTAGCTCTATGTCATTCGATCAGTTCAAGTCCCCTTATAAACCAAGGCCTAGGCCAGCCAGATCAGGGGAACCACCACATTCTTGGACTGCAGCGCGCTGTCAACGTCTGCTTCGACCATTGCTATCGCGGATCGCCTCCTTGAGGAAGGAAGCTGCGCTATCATTACTTAATGCCAAAAATGATGCTGAAGAGGATACCAGTCGGAGTATCTCACATCAAACCACCAATCATGCATGGTTAGGGCCGAGAAAGAGAATTCGAACTACTTATTCTCAAAGGCGGCCTCCTCGGTGTCAAGATGGACCATCCTCTTTGGGGAAGGACACTGGGGGTTCAAGCGCAGTCAAATATCTCCAACCTGAGAGGAGAGCAACGGTCCCAGGCGAGATAGTAGCGGCGACACCTTTATTACGACGAGCCAGGGGAATCATCGTGTCATCTCCCGTGGTTCCAGGGGATAACGGAAAGGAATCCGAGCAGCCCAGAATAGGATGCAACCAAGAGTCTCAACCGAAAAGAGGATTGGCGAAGAATAAGGATCTCGACCAACGTCTCTTCAAATTACGGACCCAGTCAACATCACATACATCCAACAGGCACAATGACTTGGAGGCAGTATACAAAAGCCTAGAAGCGCTTTTGAAAGCGACTCGACACGACGCATCAACCACTCAGTCAGGTCGAGGGCCGCGGTCTTTCCTCGACATGTGTCTTAGAAAAGTGCCCCAGTATATCGAAGCGCTGGAAGCACAGGAAAGGATGGATGCTGAACAGAATGGAACAGTTTCGATGATAGATGGTGTTAACACTTCGGCTTATATCTACGATCATCTGGAGTCGATTGGCTCGAATCCTGCCGTTGGGTGGAGGCATCTCAGGACAGTGGCGCGAGCAGACGGCATCGAAGCAGTTAAGCAGGGGATATCGAAAGGGTTATTTGGTGACGAATTCGCTGAATTGCTCATTGACCTTTGTATTCAAGCTAGCGCAATACCAGAGGCAGAAGAGCTGCTTGAAGTATTTATCGATCGCCAATATCCTCCGCCGAAAGCTCCGGATAGCTCTTTCTTCGATTCAGTATCACTTCGACCTTTATCAGTACTCTGTGCCTTCGCTCATAAGCATAATCGCAGATCATTTCTTCTACGGCAATGCTCATTATTATTATCCAGCGGCAACATTCCGCAAGATTGGCTCGCCACCCGGGAATTCGAGCGCGTATGGACATTAGCTGCTCGCTGTCTCTCGAGGACGGAGGCGGCAGATGAGGCTATGGATTTCACATACCTTGCTATTTCGCTGTTATGCCGACAAACCCGAGCCATCACACACGGAACCGACACCGCGCCTCTAGAAAGAGACCTTTCTGCGGCGAACAAGCAAACACTCATCAGTGCTTTAACAATGCTAACAGCAATGAGCTCATTGGGCGAGATAGAGCTTCGTTCCACATCCGTTTCAGAAGCAGAGGCTACGAAAATAAGCATCATTGGAAATAGACTTCGATACATTCTACGATCTTGCATAACCGAGTTGGAATCGAGAAAGCTTGCGCGGCCTAGTTTGGGAAATGATCTGCTATATTTAGCATTATTCCTCTCATCACCAAGCAGCGCTCGAGAATGTGATAACGAGGGTATTACTCATCGTCTACAATATTCTATTGAAAAGGCATGGCAGCAAAGCAACAACAGCAACCCGACGAAAGGCAACCGCACGAGACAGCGACTCAACGAGATAGCCTCATTCGTGTCGTCTGTGGCACGCAGCTGCGGCAGAGGGATGTCAGTAGCGTCTCACAACTGTCTAGACGAGCTCTTCTCGCAACTTCAAAGCCTGGACCGTGAGGGCGAAATCCTGGACAGCATGAAGACCGTGGCCGCATTCTCGCTAGCGCAGCAGACAAACAGCGTTAAGGATTTTATTTATGCCGAGAAACTGGCTTCCTCCAGCCAACGGCAACACCGCCCGGCAGCAGGGGCCGAAAAAGACAGAGATGATGACGACAACGCGCCACGCTCGCGGTCGCTCTTCACTGGGTACCGATGGGAGGAAACAATAGGCGAGTGGGTGATGGTCAGCCCAGTGGTCGAGCGACGTGCGTCCCGGGTGAGGATTACAAGGCGTATTGGATCTTCGTCCAGGATAGAGGGAGATCAGAGCGAGGGCGATAGCAGCGGCGCTGGTAGACAAAAAGCCACGCCGGCCAGGGTGCTCATATATGGTGACACAGAAGACGTTCCAGGCCCTGAAATAGAACGGGGGGCGGACCAGTGCAAGACCCCGGCCCCTCTCACGCTGGCCACTGGACGCGTCAACGGCAGGAAACGTGCGCACTCTTGCTCCGGTGCTGACAAACCGCAGTCCGCCATTGGGAAACCGGGTGCTTTGCACCGTGCCAAGGCTGCTGCTCTACAAGTTAAGAGGTCCACATCTTTGTCGCTGGACGTCTTCGACGACGAGCTGAGTTCCGACAAGGAGAATCAGAGCCGCAGCGTCGGGAAGAAGCCGAGGAGGAGCGTGGATAGAAGGTCCTTGCTTGCACTTAAGCCGCGGTCTAGTCAAACTAGCATGTTTGATGATGATTGCAGTGATGATGAACTTGGCCTGTAAGACACAGCCCGCTACTTTCGAAGGGATCGTTTCTACCTGGTCAGAGCGCACCTTTAAACATGATATATCTAACTTTAGATATATTGCGGCTCCGAAGAGGCGCGAGAAATCGGGACCGTTAATATATATTACTTGTATATAGACGTATGAGATTGATGAACCGGATGCGGAGGATTGGCACTGCGATATTGGTCGATCCTCGTGGCACAAGATCTCGCATCTCGCATGAGCGAAGCCCGCCCCCATCCTGTTGAAAAAGAAAATCCATTAATATCAATAAAACACACGAATCCCTAACCTAGTAGGCAGATCTTTCGACACAGGGCCACAAACAAGCAAGTCGCTATGTTTGAGGGTTTGATTTTTGGTAAACCGACAAGCTCAAAATCCTTGTGATCATCAATAACCAGATGGGATGACGAGAGAAGGCCAAGACAATGAACTTTGGGAAACGTGAAACGATCTCTTCATTAGGCAACTCGTATCAAGTTGCTCACCCTAACATAGACGTCTATGTCAATTATCTACCTTAAAGGTAGGTAATTTGTCTCGTCTTGGCTTGGTATCGGGGGTTATGTAAAAATACCCGCTCGTGTATCATCTTCGTCTAGGATGAAGTTGGCCCTGGGTCGAAAGAGGGTCATACTAATTTCTGCCTTGTAAGTGGCTCTGATTAGATGGTGTTTGAGATCTCGGGCAGTATCCCCGAAGCGCAACGCCTTATCACAATGTTCTTTCGTAAGACCGACTTGGAAGACGGCCAATTAAAATCAGAGTAATACCTTCCGTCACTTGAATTTCAAATGGTTACTGGTCACATCCGCTACGTTTTGGGTTTTATGCGAGGTTCTTCGCGCTCTGGATGAGATAAGAGTTCACACTTCACCTGAAAGAGATGGGTGCATTAGTCAAAGCCGACGAATAAATGCCCGAGACCCATCTAGCATAGAGTTGCGTAACCCATGTGAGGCTCTACCTGTCTGGAATCTTTAAGCAAGGGCGGGTGAGCAGGTGGTGTAATTCGACCTAACGCGCAGTTCTCGTCACATCTTCTTTGGAAAAGTTCGTCGGTATTGGCGACAAGAAAACGAACTCATCCGAAGTGGCTTTCCATGTAATCGCTGTGAATTCTAGCATCGGATATGAGCCAAGCCACCGGCGTGATAAATAAGCATCTGGCGAACGAAAGACCATATGTGATGTTTCACACTCGGTCTAGATGACGTGTGCTTCGAAATTGCTAGGGAAACCGGAGTATTAGGTCGTGCGGTTGTATTATTGTGCTGTAATTAGACCTAGACCATTGCTGAGAACGACGCAGGCGGGTATGGAATATTCGATGAAAATGAATTGTCGCAGAATACCTAAATATAAAGTAACCATGCTATGATCAGATAAAAGAAAAGTCAATGAATCTGGTCATTGAGAATCATGAAATCGTAGCCGCACCAAGCCCTGTGAATACCTAATGAAGACATTGCCCCGGTTAGAATTGCTCTTAATATGAGAACCTTGCAATACAATTTCTCCGGAGTTTCGTTGCGATGATGCGTTCGACTCCATTTGCCTGACCACTTGCAGGGAACCTTTAGTCGAGAAGGTCGAACGAAAAAATTGATGTGCTCTGACTTCATGTCATTGGCCGATGTGCAGTGGTTCGTTGTCCCATCTGAGCAGCAGTGCTAGGGCATGGCGAAGTGCCATTGGCCGTTTGGACAGCCAGACTCCCCAGACTAATGCCCTGTCTTCCCTATTGCGCTGGCTTCGTTTCAGAAACACGCTGTCGATCGCGGTACACCCCACCGTCATGAAATAACGAATGGTATGGAATATTCGACTGCTGATAGATATACTCGCGCCTCGAACCTGAAGCCATTACGAAGTTGCTGTTTCGCAACTTCGACGTTCGAACAAACAACCAAAGGTAATTAGGTGGAACTAATATGTAGGAAGGAATGTGATTCCCTGGGTTACCTCGTGCGGCGAATGGGTCTGGAGTACCGTACGAGATAGGTTGAGCAGGGGTCGGTTCTACCGTGTCTTCGGAGGCCCTTAGGTCGATCTGATTGCCCAGATCATCGCTGGCTCAGCCAATCCAGCAGTCCAGCTGTATTCTGCCATCAGCGTACCTTGCATCCGTAGCACCTTATCGGTCCATCGCTCCACACAACCTAGCAGGATGACTTCAAGTTTAGCAGGGAATTTTATTACGAGTGACATTATGCAAATGCCCTTTTGTGACAGGGAACAGAATTGTGTATTTCGTATTTCTCGCCCTTGTATGAGTTGATGTCATGATGAATGTTGAGTGCAATTAACTAAACACAAGAAAAAAGAAAAGAAAAGAAAAGCAACGGACCGAGCGTTGTCTGTGTGTTAAATCTACTATGTAATGGATGATAGATCAGCTGAGAAGTCACGATAATAGACGGAACCTGCCTTGTTTGTGAAAGAATTCATATTGCGCGTTTGTGTTTGAGGGGTGGAAAAATCAAGACCAGCCCCTCTTAGTCACTTGCAGCCCAGGATCCAGCTTTTTCGTTCCCTTCTCGATTTTCAGGGGAAGGTGCGATGATTGGCACATGGTAGAAAGGGTACCGGCATTAGGCGACGTAATTGACTGACGCCCCAAGAGATGCCCCACTACGTCTCCACTAAGCCCCAGGCGGGTACGCCGTTACTTACAGGGATATTCCAGGCTTACGGGCACTCATCGCCCTTCAACTGGGCCTCCTTATTATTCCAAGTCTGGGCGCATTTTCCTATGGTGATCATCATGGGCAGGTCACCTTTTCATACCTCCTAAGCTTCTCTTCTCTTCTTACCTACTACTTCGCATTCCAAGCTCTTGGTTTTCTTTCTCAACCAAACTTGCGGGCGTTTGTATCTTTACCATCGTCACCATCCATTCATTTGTGACATTGCCCTTGTCTACTTCTTTTCAAAAGAAAGGCATTCTTCGAGTCTTTTTTTTATTCTTTCATATTTCCGCCTGGGGCTCACTTGTGCGATCCACCGAAGGTATACAATACAAATACTTCGATTATCTTCCCGCCCGAACTAGGCACGTCCCCGAGACTCAAGAAGAATCACCCCCCGCGTAACAGAAAGAGAGGAGGACTTGGGCAGCCCTCACATAACGGTCTATTTTACAGCTGGCTGTTAACTTACTTTCGTTCCTACCCTTTCACGGCCAACCCGAGTTGAGCTCGTTTCTCGCCGCCAAGGATATTTGAGACCAACTATTGAGGCAAATCATTCCTTAATATTCAGTGACGATTTTACCGTCACAACAGTAGAAGATGGCAGCACAAGGGGGACAAGTTCCCGGCGAGGGACAGGCGACAGGATGGACACCAGCTATGGAAAATGAGTCCTTGTCGAATTACTTACTCATCATATGTGGTGCCGTATCCATTGGCCTCATCGTATGGCGTATCACGACGGCATTAACCAAATATATTCGAACCCTTACCAGTTTGAACAACGATACCCAGCAGTATTTCGCCCGCGGATCATCCAAGTTCTCTTGGATCAAAAGGAATCTCCTTTACTCTCCTTTATTCAGCAAGCGTCACAACCGGGAGTTCCAACTAAGCAGTGCCGTCAACGTCGGTACACTGCCCACCCGGTTCCAATTCCTGTTCTTGGCGGGATACTTCGCTACCAACGTGGCCTTCTGCGTCGTGAACATTCCTTTCGCCGACAGCTTCACAGATGCCTGTAAGCAACTTAGAAACCGCAGTGGCACGTTGGCAACTGTCAACATGATTCCCCTGTTCGTGATGGCCGGCAGGAATAATCCTCTGATCAGCCTCCTTGGTATGTCCTTCGACACATTCAACCTGTTGCACCGTTGGTTTGGTCGAATCGTCGTACTCGAGGCCGTTTGCCACACCTTCGCCTTCTGGGCTGCGTCAGCGCAAACCTCGGGATGGGCAGGCGCACTCAACACCACCATTACCAAGCCGTTCATGCTCTATGGTTTTGTTGTAAGTTGTATTTCTCCGTTCTTGGCAACTCATCCAACTGACTTTACCTAGGCCACCATTGCCTTCGTGGTCATCTTCTTCCAGGCTGCGAGCATCTCCAGACACGCATTCTATGAATCGTTCAAGATTCTGCACATCATCGCGGCAGCAGTTTCGGTCGCTGGACTATGGTATCATCTTCAACTCGCGGATCTGCCCCAGATTAAATTGCTGCTCCCCGTCATTTCCGTCTGGATCGGCGACAGATTCCTTCGATTTGCGCGTCTCGCCTACCACAACTTCGGCAATGGAGGCACCAAGACTCTTGTGGAGGCGCTTCCCGACAACGCTGTCCGTGTGACCGTGACCATGGCGCGACCCTGGACTTTCAAACCTGGTCAGCATGCGTACCTGTACATGCCCGCCATCAGCTTTTGGCAATCCCACCCATTCTCCGTAGCTTGGAGCGAGGAGGCTGAGGACTTGAAGGGAGATAGTTTGGCAATGAACCGCCAAGACGTGCTCGCCATGCGCAAGACTAGCATGTCGTTTGTTATTCGAGGACGAACCGGAATGACCCACACTCTGTACGAGAGAGCCGCCGCGCGCCCCGAGGGCCGACTTTTGACGACTTGCTGGGTTGAAGGTCCATATGGCGGAGAGCACATGCTGCATTCGTACGGCACAGTGATGCTTTTCGCTGGTGGAGTTGGTATCACCCACGCAGTACCCCATGTGCGGGACTTGGTTGCAGGTTACGCAAATGGCACCGTAGCCGCCCGGAAAGTAGTATTGGTGTGGACGATCCAGAGCCCCGAGCATCTTGAGTGGATACGGCCATGGATGACCGAGATCCTAGCCATGGACAAGCGACGTGACGTATTACGCATCATGCTGTTTGTCAGTCGGCCGCGGTCGACTAAGGAAATCCACAGCCCCTCGGCAACAGTACAAATGTTCCCTGGCAGACCCAACATTCAGACGCTCATCTCTATGGAAGCGGAGCAGCAGGTTGGTACCATGGGTGTTACTGTTTGCGGGCCTGGCGCTCTCAGTGACGAGGTCCGACAAGCCGTTCGGGGCAGGCAATACGATTCCTGCATCGAATTCATCGAGGAGGCATTCTCGTGGTAAGAGGACTGGATTACCTCTTTACCTAGGGCATACATAAGAAAGATGCTTGGGTATATGGACTCCGGGGCATACCTGGGGAACAGATTCATTTTGTAGCATATTAGCTACACGGTTCGATTGTGCATATTGATACTTTTTTTCCTTCCCTATGACCGTCGTCACAGTTTTTTGTAGATAGTTCGTTCCCTTACCCACTCAAAGATATGTCGGCCTGACGCCACTGATAGCTACGTACGACCAGATAGATCGAGAACATGAAATGATTCATT
Organism: Hypoxylon sp. CI-4A; assembly: GCA_002120315.1. Classification (NCBI taxonomy): domain Eukaryota; kingdom Fungi; phylum Ascomycota; class Sordariomycetes; order Xylariales; family Hypoxylaceae; genus Hypoxylon; species Hypoxylon sp. CI-4A. The sequence continues at coordinate 419,953 of KZ111526.1, forward strand.
CAATGTTTGTTTCTTAAAGTGAAGCTGAAGTTGCCTTTGGTTGAGCCAAGTAAGACTCCTTGTTGGTTAACAAGAGGTCGTCTTGCATGAAACCATGTAGCTGTAGATTTGATCAGACTTCCACACATTGGACTACGAAGGTTCGATTTCATCATGGATGGCTTGTTAAAGTTTAAATAAGAATAGTCTGGATCTTATGTAATTTAGACTCATTTTTAGAGTCCGGTTAAGATTCAGCTGCACCAAACAAAGCGGGAAGCAGTCTTGGTTCGTATTCTCTACGAAACTGAATTTTGTTAATCAGCAGTCACCAATGCACCAATCTTCAACTTTCCTGCCTCATGTAATGAACATCCCCATGTGACTATTTTCTTCGACTGCAGATAAGAAAAAAACAAGATGTTTGGAATGCTACACAAATATGTCCCAGTCCGGCGTCACATTTATTAAGTTAGTGTAGCACCCGTTTATCAGGTGGTACAGCGGCTTCTTCTCAGCTTCTAGGCACCTAGAGTCAGCTATCCATGTCCAAGTTATAGCGGGGTAGGTTACCCAACGATCGGGCTTATTTGGTGGGGTGCTCGTCCTTGTGGGCAACCCACTGGTAACCCACCTAAAGTACCTGTAGGCTCTAAGTATCGGGGCGTCTCGGAAGGAGATAAGCTGGTGCCTTCCAGCCGCGGATGACCTCAAGCGGTACTTCCATGTCGTTTGTCTGCATCGCGTGAGTTGACTTGCACTGTTTCCTCCTCCCTTCACATCGTAACTAAACACCAACCTATAAACTTTTCTTTTTGGACAGGTTATGCCTAGACTACAATAGCTGCCAAGCTCTAGTATATTCGCTTTGAACATTGTGTCTTCTTGCAGGCAGCAGAGAAGGCCTGATCCCTCTGATTGTCAGCTTTCGTACCACCTCGCAACATCTCAACCATTATTAAATCCTATTCTCAACACTTAGCCGACGAACCTACGCAGCGAAAACGAATATCTAGATCCTCTTTCGTACGACAAGCAATAAGCAGAGCATCCGGTCCTTGGGAACATCATAAATCGCAATGGGTCTTGCATACAACACGTATCTCAATAGCAACAAGATCTACGGGTGCAAGAACTGCAAAGCACACCTAGCTAATCATGAAGAGATAATAAGCCGAGTAAGGAGCCCTTCCTCCGCCTCCACTGCACTCGAACGAACATATATCACTTCTATTTGCATCTCTCTCTTCTCTCCATCTACGTCATATCAACCAACCAGCATATACCCACCAAAAACACCTAGCATCAAGATACTAACGAACTGGCGAACGAAACAGAACTTCCGAGGCCAGCACGGCAAGGCCTATCTATTCAACACGGTAGTCAACATCGACGCGGGCGAGCCGTCGGAGCGCAGCATGACGACGGGCCGCCATATCGTGCGTGACATCACATGCAAGCAGTGCAAGGAGACGGTGGGCTGGAAGTATGACCGCGCCTACGAATCCAGTGAAAAGTACAAGGAGGGCAAATTCATTCTCGAGGCCGAGCTCCTGTGCAATGTCAGCTAGGCGAACCGCTGTCTCCCATCTCTCCGGCCCCCATCGACCGAACGACCGAACGACCTTTTACACCTTGATCGAATACATGGTCCCGGCTGCGGTAGCTTGTGGATGGTGGAGACTTCTGCTCTGATGGAGATTTGAATTTTTAAAGCGATGCGTGCTTCTTTTCTTTTTGCCGAGTAGAGAGGGAGTATGGACTAGGATGAATGAAACGTGGTGTTTTTGGGCGTGGGCATGCATCAGGCTGGCGTTCTCGGTTATTATGAGGGGAGTCTTTTTATTTTAGACGGTGGGCTCTGAAGGCTTTTGTTGATCTACAGCAACACTGCTTGGCCCGATATTGGGAATGAACGAGTGTCTGCCGAAATCTTATAGATCCAAACACATTTTCTCAACATACGTTACATTACTCCTAACCAAAAATCCTCGTTGCAAAGCACAGAGCAGATCAGGTGTGATGACATAATAACATAACAAGCCTCACTCGTAAATTACGAGTAGACGCAATATGTTTCAATTCTCGGAATAGTAAATGAGCCATCGCCAGTAGTAAGATGTGTAGGTATTACAAAGCACAATAAACCGAACAAACGCAGTCCCAGTACCAACCAACGCCATCCCAATGCAATCGAGCAGATCTTCTACAAGGCCACCAAGCCAATCTTCGACAATTTCAAATTCATCAGGTCCAGCCCACCTAGATACTCAAGCATCAGGTCGTAGATCTATGATCTAGTTATGCTCAATGGGCTCCTCGGGCAGCAGCTCCTCGACCTCCTCGTTGGGACGTAGGAACTCGAATGGTGGCGCGACAACACCATTGAACAGGAAGGTGAAGTACACCAGCAGCGCGAAACCTCCAACCTGAAGTCCCTTGAATGACTCCCAGCCGAGACCAAGCGAGACGACCCAGATGAACAGAGTTCGGCAGCTGTCAATAGTAGACCGGGCGGTAGCGCTGACGCTACGAGTGACAGATAGACCGAAGAAGTTGAATCCTCTAGAGATCTGAATTAGTGTCTAGCCTTAGGAAAGGGATTGCTCTGGATTCAACTTACCCAATAGAAAACATGGTGAGGACGCTAGATACCCACACAGCTCTGTATTCCGTCATCTGTCGGAAACCCTCGACCATATCGAACATGCCATAGCGGCCAGCATCTGTCTGTCCGACAACCAGGTGCATCACCAGCATAATGATCAGGGTAGCCGCAAGACCGAACAGACCCTCCCAACCAACGACCTGGATGGCCTCGATGTTGGAACGCTCCAGGAGGAATTCCTCGAGGACGAACTGCGTGGCGGTAAAGATCTGCGCGCCGGCAATCAGGACAACACCTAGGGCCGCGCGGAGCGCTTCGGCAGAGGCAGCATCGTCCGCAGCCTGGCGCAGGGCATCGGTAGCCTCGGCCTTGGCGTCAGGCCAGATGACACCCGCGAGACCAACCAACGCGACGCCGACCACGACACCGAACAGCGAAACCCACTGGAACAAGTGTAGCTTGCGGCGCAGAAAGACGACACTGAACAGACCGACGAACAGCACGAGCGCGCCTCTAGTCATTTGGTAGATAGATGCAGCAACCATGAACAGACCGGCATTGACAAGCGTCGTGCCGAGGATATCGCACATAGCCGGGAGTGCAAGCAGCAGGATACCGAAACCCCTCAGCAGACCGTCCGGACCAGCAGTGCGCTTGGCTGGGGCAGGGCCCGTAAGCGGGTGTTCGGAGTTGATGCTCGCAGCGTCGTCATCGTTCGCTTCCGCGTCAGCACCGTCGACAGCCTGGTATCCGTTGGCCTTGGGGCTCTTCCTGTTCTGGAAGCGCTCGTAGGCCGCCATTAATCCGACGATCAACCAGCATCCGGCTTCGCCTACGAACATCTGCGCTGTCTGAAGTACGGGCTGTTCGAATGTCTTGCGGTTCTTGGGGTCGGGGTCGTCGCAGTTACGGACGCATTGGTTATCCTATAAAGGTGAGGGTTAGCTAGCTGATACATAGTTACGAACCGTGATTGATCTTATAAGTGTTTATAGAGCTCGGTTATAACATACCTGGTATTTGGTGAACAGCGTGTTGCAAACCCCGGTAAGCAACATCATGCCCACCAGGAATGGGATGAGAGCCTTCGACGCCATGGCTGCCGGTTAATGGCTGAGGCGCTTTAGAGCGAGCAGATTACAACAGTATTGCACAATTGAGAAAATGAAACGATGATATTCGATTTTACAAACGAAATAGACGAAGAAAAACTACCATGAACTACGAAGCTTTGATGGATGCAGCTCCTACAGATAGAATAGCAAAGCTCCCCGGAGTTGAAGAGGAATAAGGGAGCGACGGTGTCATAGCCGCGTGGTAGATTGATAACGTGATCTTATGTAATGGTCCAAGTTAGGAAGTGCTCTACGCTCTGCTGCCGCCTGCGTACAGTACCTGCCCAGACGTAATGGAATTCCGGGGCTTCTGCATAGCTGTCTCCGCATTGGTCAGTTGATTAGCCTTATGATATCCAAGCCAACTCTCATTGGCAACAGCGAGGAACCCCAGACCCCCAAAAGCGGAACTTTCCAGCTGGTGGATCTAGGTACGTTATCTGGAGCCAGCAGGTGTTGCAGAAATCGCGTCCCGTGGACAAGTCTGCTAACTGTCTATTGCCATCAGCTGTTCATGTGCTTGAATAGCGTATTAAAGGTTGCAGTGTTGCGTACCTTGATGTCCTAGGTCCTGAGTTGAGTTGTATTAATTTATTTGCTTGAATAATAGGAAGAAACAAGCGCATTTTCAAGCACATTTCAAGTATATGCAGCATGTACAGGGAGAGAGTTGTTCATGGATATCAAATTTCGCCTGAAATGCCGGCGTTAGATGGATAATGCTGAAGAATTACATGCTGCTGAAACATTATGTCTACTGTCTATAGTAACCTGCCAAAATAAACGTCATACTTAATCGCAAAATGCTTGCCTCTCGTTGTCGGTCCCGAGACCAGACTTCTCAGCCTTGCTGAACCATTTCTTCTGCTTCTTCTTCTTTGCCTTCTCCTTTTCCTCTTCGGGGTTCTTGTCCTTGAGATTGTTGTAGTGAGGAATGCCCAATTCCTTGTCACGAGCTAGACGCTCAAGATCCCTTTTAACCAAGGGGACTCCTTCAATGGCTTTGACATGTTTGCCTTCGATACCCATCATAATTCCAGCGATAGCAGAGGCTATGCATGCAAGACAGACAAATAGACCGGTTGACCAGCTCGGTCTGTCATATCGATTCAAAGCCCACATAAACCCAGACAATAGACATTGAAGGAATGTGTTGGCAACGTTGAAATAGATAATAAAGTCCAATTTCCACAGCTTCGTTGGTGGCGCCCGAATACCCGTTGGAGGGGCATCTGATATGGTTTCCAAGGGGTATGGAACGCTATCGATGCTGTAGTTCACCGGAGCCTCCTCGATATTCTTGGGTCCGAGAGATAAAGGTAGTTGATCAGAGCCCTCGAGACGAAACCAGCCGCGATGAACTCCTGCAAGTGTGCGCAAAGCCTGTTGGTCTTTGAGAATCCGATATCGTAGCAGATAGTACCAATCGCGAAAGCGCCAGGGGGCCAGACCGAAGCCAGTGACACAAAACAGGGCGTTCAATATTTGTGAGTCCGTTTCTATCCATTTTCGGCGTGGGGAGTCGATATGATTACAGTCCGATTTACCGTCGACAATACACATCTGGGGTGCCGCATTGCATAGTAGGAGGAAGAGCATACCACCCCAAGCAATGACGTTGAGCGAGTAAATGGTCAGGAAGAATCCGAATCCTGTGTTGTAAAAGTTCCAAAAATCGACCAATCCCATCCTAATCTGCTCCTTAATGGGATACTTGGGCGGGAAGTGGTATCCATTCGCATACTCGTGCATCTGTACGCCGAGAGCCGCTACGTTCGAGGCGAGAGCAGCGCCCACCCCTTCTTGCGCCTGGTTCGGCGGGATGGACGCTCGTTGATTTAGAGAGTAATCATTTGGTTCGGTCGCTGTCGAGATCGTTGTAATCCGCTCGACGCTATCTCCACCGTCCTTGGAAACTCTTGGAGAATCTGGCGACATCTTGAGAAGATGCCCCTGACAGTGTGGAGGCTCGATATTGTGCGCAACTTCTTTTTGTCAAAGTTGGATCGCTATGCAAAGGAGGATTGTTGTGAGTATCGGAGCAAGAGCTGCGCGCAGTGGGTATGAGTCGATAGGGTATGAAACGAGATTAGAGCGATTCGAGAAATATTGAAATGAAGGGTCGGAGAGCAGCGACGGGGCTTGACTGGTTCAAGCTATGATATTATGATATTGGACCTCGAACGGTTATACTAGAACAAAACACGAGGAATTGCAATCAGTAATAATGGCAATGTACGCAGAAGAACAATAAGAGGAAATAGGCGAACAAAAAGAAGCACAACAGGATTAAGGTTGCACGAATACGCCATACGGGGGTACGAATATTTCGGCATGTGTCTAGGTGACTTTTGACAGCGGATTTCCTTGGCACAGCACTTAAAGGGGCCATTTACGCATTATGACTTGCTAGCAAGGAAGCTAATAAGGTTCATTTACGTTTACAGCTTCAACGGGGCACACTAAGCCGCCAAGTCAGCACACCCAATCAAAATCTGGCTAAGCGTTCCTGCAGATAAGATCCAAGGGTTTCTTCCTGCGAAAATGTCAATGAATTGGATACCAATAAATATCTACCATGAACCATCGTTTCGAACGTCGTGTATTATTCAATAAATTCAATTTGTTAATCTAGAGACGGAATCTATATACCTAGGTAATTTTGAACTTGTTCACCCTTGGTTCGGTATTGTATCTTGTTAAACCTTAGATCGCAACAGTAAACCATGATTGACGAAATTTGCGTCATGAACGGAGGTGCAGAATTCCACTTTTCTACAATACGCGTATAATGTTCTAGATTGATTCCTTTTGTTAGCTGGAAATCTGCGCCTCAGGTAACACAGCCCGATGCTCGACTCGTTGTAGCTAAATATGAACCAAACAAGCGAATATCGGCTGATAGAGCGATATGCGAATCTATACGAAAAATACGATGTGTACGAAGATGCATCTCTGCAAAAGGCTGGCTACTTCCAACGAGGTATTGCCGAACACCCCATTCAAAGTTGTAACATGCAATATGGTGCTCCGATAGATAACACACTTTCCACTTTCCATGATCATCGAAGTCATTTACAACATGTGATGTCATTTTCGAAACTCAATCGGTATTCCGTACAACCAGATGCACTAGACCTGACGCCGAAATTTAGCCATCCGGATACTAATAAATCTTCAAATTTGAAGTCTGATGCGATGTGCTTAGGTAACAGAGTGATGATAAGAGATAAGCGTTGACGTTAACGGTTACACATATTTGCGCCAAAAGGGTTCTCGCTCTAGCCTGTAAAGTAAATCCACCAAATTTGAAGGCCTGTCAAACAACGAACAATTTTAATATTGATACCAACTCAACTTATTAACGAAATACGCACAACGATGGCAGACGAAAATTACGCAAAACCTCTTGCAGAAACTGTTCTTGATAATCTTCGTCATCAGCACGAATGGACAGAGCTGACATTGTACACTCATTCGCCAGTGGATGGCATGCCTCTGCCGAGACCCTTGATATCTGGAATGCCGCCTCGTCGGCTCTATTTACATCCCGATGAACAAATCGAGATGCTCAAGGCAAATCCAAGTCTAGGAGGACGTATTCCAGAGACACCTGTGATTGAATGGGTATTACCAGTTCATCTGGCTGAGAAATTGTCTCTCGGGCAATTCGCATTTGTATTCGACACCATGCCACCGATGATCTCCGTGGTTGCGAATCGTATTAAACGAGTGCTACTAGCTACGGTACACGACGATTCTACTGTCGTCTATTACTTCATGCACGATGGCATCGTGAAGCCTCGGCAGAATTAAATCATACGGCATACAATTCTGCAGGTTTGCAGGTTTGCAGTTGATAAGATACCTAGCCAAACATCATTCCACCTTCCGGTTACGGCTTGAAGATAACTTTTTGTACCTGCATCTTATCGAACAAATCGTACCCCGAAACTGCCATGGACAGTGGCATGATTTTCTCAAACATGAATCTGTGGGATATTAGCTACTTCTGTCTGGTACTCGGTCAGTGTTATGACCCAAGGGACCGGCTTACCCGAAACGATGCTGGTTCTTAGCTAGTACAACAAGAGCGTCGTCAAATACCGCGCGGACTGGACATCTCCCCATTTGCAGTCTTACGTTTTTGCTTTATGGATGTTAGCAGATAGGTTTAGAAAGAAGCCGAGGTGTTACCACGTACTCATATCCCTCTGTGCCGCTAAATGGAATCTGAGAGGACAGTCAGCGGCAGCACAAGTGCGAAGATGATTTGCAGGTTCGTATACCTCAGCATTATGAACACCAATGCTGCTGATGAATCCAAATGGCCTTACAATATCGTACGCCGTTCTCAAAGCAGGGCTCAAACCGACTACCTCGACGACGGCATCTGCCCCCCTACCATCAGTGGCTTCCTTGATCCGAGAGATCATTCCGTCTCTGTCCTTTGCAAAATTAAGGGGCTCTGCGCCTAAGCCTTTTGCAAGTTCAAGACGACTGTCAACACTATCAATAGCAAAGAGGTGCTTTGGCTTGTACTCAAGCGCCGAGACTATGGCGCATAGCCCTACTGGGCCACAACCGATGACGACAACCGTGGTCTCGGATGGTTCCTGCGGTTTCAAGGCGTTAAACGCATTTCTGGCGCCGAAAAATCCCGTCGGAAATATATCCGCCATGAGCACCAATGCATTGTCGTCAATCTCAGATGGCGCCTTCACAACTGTGCCATCTGCAAGAGGCACGCGGACATAGTCGGCCTGGGCACCATCCAGTTTTTCAGAGCCGAACAAAAGACTATGCTCGCACCGAGATGTATACCCGTTTTTACAATAGAAGCAATCTAGACTGCAGAATACATCAGCACATTTCATCCTCACTTTCTGGGGAAAACCTCACCAGGATACAGTGAAGGGGGCCACCACTTTGTCTCCGACCTTTACAGTCTGAACATCCTTTCCTGCTTCCACTATTGTACCGCCGAACTCATGCTTCAATGAGCCCAGTTAGCAATTACTGCCTCAACTAAGGGGTTTAAATGAACCGAGTATGTATCACAAGTAAAGCCTCCTCACGAGCTCACGAGAGATCAAACGTCCAATAATGGGGTTAAGGGGACATCGGAATCACATACGCCCATGATAAACCCAGTGCCTGAAGGCTGGTGGCCTCGGAAGGTGTGGAGCTCACTGAGGGGATTATAGTATTAGAGATTGGCCATGTATGAGGATAAGGGGTTACACAATACGCACGATCCGCATAGAGCTGTGGCATGGACCTTCACAATAATATCTCCGTCATGCTGTACTGTATCCTGGTGTCAGCTGAATCCTGCGCCATGTGGCGTAAGGGATGAGTTTGGCTTTATTTACTTTTGGGCACTGGTCTCTGCTGCAGTGAAACCTTGTAGGGACCATCAAAGACGACGGCGTTCATCGTTGCCGGCAGCGCCATGTTTGGTATGTATCGACGATACGAGTTGAGACTTATGCACTACCTTGATGTCCTTCCTCTCTTGAGATTCCTAGGTAATTACCTAGCTTCTCGATCCTTTCCCACGGATGTCGGCTCGTTTTCTTTCCTCGGCCATTTACGACACTTCGATGTCACCGGTCAACCATGAGAAAAAAAGGAGTGCGGGGAATCAATCGCGCGTGCGTGGAGTGGGGTAACCTAAGGTTCTCGCCCGAGATCTTTCACGAAGAAACGCTAGAGTTTGACTTTAGTACGTACGATATTTTCAAAGTGTCACCGTTGGTATTCTATATCACAGCATCTAATGTATCTAATGCATCTATTGATATACCTATGTGCCTAGATGTCTGATTTTTCTATTTCGTTAATGGTGAAGAACTCGTCGTTCGTACTCAGGTAGATAGCTAGGCTCGCCAGCCTTAGTATTGTGTTTGACTGTGTTAGAATAATCTGCTGAGTAGCTCAAACGAGTTTAACCAAATGCAACCGGCCTTCCAGCAGATCTAGCCTGCTCATAATCCTAACCCACCTTGGCTTAACTAAATGCGTTCACTAGATTACCGAAGGCGTGGAATTATTGACTTTAGAAAAATCCGGGATACCTACCCGATTCCTACTAAGTTTCCGTCAAGTTGCACGATCTTGTGCGCGCACGACATTACCGAGATCAGGTTGATATGACTAACACAGGGTGGTGCCATCACTCGCCGTAGGTCTGCGTCTTAGTGGAGGAGAGAACCCAGCAATGTGAATAGGATAGTTGCTATATTATCCCGCAGTTTCGCTCAAGGCCCCCAGGAAACCTCTCCACGTGTAAGAGACGATGTGTCATAGAACTATTCTCAAACAACTTGTCTCGTCGTTTGTCCATATTTCTGACCTTTTTTATTATTCTTTTTTCTTTGACAAGATGGCGTGTCGTCCACCTCTTCCCCTTGTTTGGCACACTTGTAATAATTGCCGGGCCGTATCTCCCCATGGCGTTTGTGGCTTTTGTAGATCAAAGTGTTGAGCGCTAGAGCTAGGCTCCGAAAATATTTGCCCTTGAATCTGGGTGGAGGGGAGCAATCCTAAACGAGGCGCCACCACCTTCCTGCAAGAATTTTGATCAAGCTGGTGATTAATGGGGCCCGGAGGCATGTAACCTACCTCATATAATCCTATCCGCTTGTTGGCGTGTGCAGCTACTGAGCTAGTCAGGTGGTTGGCTGGCTCTAGGGTCATACAAAAACTTGGTCATACATCTTGTTCCAATTTAATTGGACATATGGGAAGACATGTGTTAGTTAGGTGCGGCTCACAGGAGGCTCAGCGAGGTGGCCCCCAATGCAGGTCAACCGAAGCGGCTGAATGAAAGTTTCAGGGAATCCGGTGTAAGGTCTTACCGTGTGCTCCCAACGACGGAAGAGGGATCAGTGAGTGAAGCGATAGGACCTTGATTGAAATGATGATGGCGGTCGTCTTTTTCCCTAGTATGTTAGAATCATGATCCGGAGGGACCAATCGCGGAAACGGGAGGGTTTATGCCGCGGTCTATCGCAAGCTGAGCCGCCCGGCTAGCCGGACACTGCCTCCCTAGTTGCGCGTCTGGCTATGAATATACCTACTACCAAAGCACAGGCCCCTATCTCAACTACCGTGCGCAAGCATGGGGGACAGACGAAGCATGCGCGAATGAATGGTTCGATGCAGATAACTAGCAGGAAGCAGGAAGCATGTATGTAGATACCCAAGGTGGCTTTGGGGTCCGCAAAAACAGTGCGTCGGCAACGTAACAACCCATTTCATGGCGACGGATCACCACATGAATCAGCCAGCCAGCCGCGAACGGCGTAGGAAAAACACCTTCAAACATGCTTTCTTCTGGGTCGTGCAGGTCATAGGCTTGGTAGACAGCCAGTCAAGACTTCGATTGCATAGAAAAGGTCGAGCGCGGTCGATCATCGTCCTGCGTGCCGACTCTGGGCCGGATTATGTGACGGTATTGGAGAAAAGTGAACCCCTAGAAGAAGAGGCGCATGAATATTCTTGCATCCTGACCCGGGTCTACGGAGGATGAACAATAGTAACTCATCAATGTCATATAGTGTGCTGCTATACTCTATACTCTCTATAATAATATTAAAAATGATGGAAGCATAATCGTTGGAGTATGGAATGGATAAATAGCCAAACATGAAACAAAGAGGAATCTTATGAGGCCGTATTATAATAATGGTCATACACCAACTTGGATTCCGTCAAGCGTAAAGTGTGTGTGTGTGCGCTCAGCGAGATAACTAGGTACATCCATACTATGGAGTACTACATGGATGAGGGCATTTCTGCAGGTGAAAATGCCCATCTGAAGCATCTCATTCGCTGACGATGCATCGAGTAGTAGGCATTGTACGCGGTACCGGAACCCCATCTGCCCTCCTTCAAGTTTCTTCCCCCCCACAAAATAATCTCTATCTCTCACTCATAACGGGATCCTCCTCAGGGCGGATTACGCTACGACAACCAATCCCTTCGCCAGTTAAGCAGGTGATGAATTCTGTCATCGTTCGAGAGTACTATTCCCTTTCGTCTTGGTCTCGTTGGGCATTTTATTATTATTATTATTCATATACCTAACTAATGTATGTATGCCTGGAATTGCGGCCCATCCGGTAACCTTGGGGGTTGAGGGCGAGCCTCATGCTGGCGATATGTGTATGTACGGTAGGTAGCTAGAGAATACCTCGCACTCACTCACACCTTTTTTGGGCAAGTCGTCCAAGGACAGCTTCTAAGAGGCCTCCCAAAAGTCTCCACACAGGAAAAAAAAACGAATAGACCCTGCAACTCCTCTTTCCGTTACCGGGATCGCGACCCAATATTTAATAAGTGACGCATGGCACCGACATCGACGTCCGTCGAATTCTCTTGTCTCGGTGATATTTGGTAGAGTAGGCCCTTTTTAGTAGACATGCAAGAGAGAGTGCGCGAACTATCCGTGCCTAAACCATTTCGGCGAGAGGAAATAATGAAAAAAAGGAGGCAAGCCGGGGACTACTAAGACAAGGCAATCAAGACATGTATGTACTGTATCTATCAGTGGGCGCCGGGTATTGCGGTCAAGCGGCTTGCAGATGCGGCTGTATCATGGTGCGATATGTACTTACAGTACTACCATCGGGACCACGTCACGATTGGGAGGCTAGGCCTTACTCCATGCTGCCCATACTACCTACATACTACCTACATACTACCTACCTACCTATGCATCCATTCTGAGTGGCTTTTGTTGTATAGTGCTACCGAATCATGTCAATACCACCCTTTCTTTGCGTGGGCGGCACGTTATTAGAAACAAATGCGCTCTTTAAGCTTGCTCCATGCTCTTGTCCAGACTCGGAAGTTGGAAGAGCGCGTATCTGTTTGCCGTCGATGTTTCTGCCTGCACACGTCTCCAAGTCTCAAGTCCCAAATAAATACCTATCTCCATCCATCACTTAGCAAATATTCCGAGTAGATATCTTGACCTCGGTGAAAGACTCCAGCTTGTTAGTACATATCTAAAGGCTCAAGTTGTTGGTCGTGCCACATTATTGCGTACGGAATAAAAGATATTGGATGTGCTCAACATCGAGTTTCCCCCCCGCCTTTGCCGGCCCCCAAGATCGAATACCCTATCCGACAGCCGTGCAAGGGGGCACTTGGGTCTTTTTTTTTCTTCTCGTGCATGTTGTGGAGTGGATAATCAAGCGTGCGCCTCAAGGGAACTTTGGATTTGTAAATGATTTGTACTTGATAGATATTCGCTGGATATTACGAGGCACGCAGAGTTTTCATTGCCGTTGCTTGCGATGGATAGAGTGGCTGAGCATCAAATACTATCTACATCGCGGGATGCAGATGGAGAAACGAATGCGAAGAGCGAATGACGGACGGAATGTATCTCATCCTCCTCCTCCTTCGTCTCCCATTCGTGTCCGTCTTTTTTTATCATAGCATCTCGTTCGATGATTATTTCCATGAAACAAATGTTGAATGACGTCTGAATAAACGACATTGGGAGTTCCACTGACAAACCCCTCCAACAATATTGTGTGTTATTATCTGGGTCGCCGCATCTTGCCAATGCTACCTGCTATGCTACATAATAGCAGCACCACTATTATTATTCGCCCTGTTATTCTTCATCCCCGCAAAACGCCCGGTCTTTCATATTCCATCTGACACACTTCTACCTGTCTACGTGCATTCATACCCCAGCTTCTTCGGCGGATACATCCTCGTCGATCAAGTTTGTTCGCATTATCGCTCATCGCCGGTTTACCGTCGTCTTACGAATACCATAACAGGGATAGCGTCTGAACCCATGAGGGTGAGTGATTTGCGAAGAGCCGTCTGGGCAGCTGGGGCGTATGAGAGAGGTGGACGTAGTCCCGGGAAATTGGAAAGACGGATCACACTTGCTTGGAGTACGGTACTGGGAGAAATTACTTACTTGCTTTGCCCTAGGGGACGGTTAGCTGCCGCACCTGGAAAAAAAGCAGGATCGTAATCCGGGGGAAGGAAAATGATGAGGCTTTGGGGCCTTGCAACCCACTGCCCAAGATTACTAAAGTCAATTAAAAACTCACTAAAACTTGGACGGGGACGAGGATCACCCAGCGTGGAGGACAGGTACAAGTTTCAAATACTTGGGTACATGTACATTGAAGAAGGTCGGACTGGGCATAGATACCGAGGTACCGCACATAGGTACCTACATACCTACATGTACATACATGTTCACTTACATGACTGCATGGTGCAGGTGCTACAAGACCGCAAGTCACTTTTTTTCTTTCTCTGGGAACTTCCTTGAATCCAATTCTTGGATCATCCACTCGTAGCCGCATTTCTTAGATTCTTCGCCGCACGCCTCTTCCTTCTTGGTCCCATTCAACCTCCTGCCTCTGGTGGGGATCTATTTGCACGACATCCCCAGACTCATCCCTCAATTGGACTAATTCCACACTGAACCCTGAAAGACTTTACTGGCCTACATTTGCCTACATTTTCCTACATTGATCTTTTACACCAATCCAACACCTGTAGACATTGCCTACTTCCTGACTGCCTCTGTGACCTATACACTTGTCCGCTCTTGTCTACTCCTGCCTGCCTACCGTACCTACATACTAGGTATTACCTCTTATACATATAAAATCTAAACGATACATTCATAGGTACATGTATTTACCATACAGATAAAAGTCAGCAGCATAGGTACCAACTAGGCCAATGCCTTCGCTTACCGTATTGGAATCAATCTTTCTCAACCAGATTCATTCCCCTCTACCCCATCATCCCCCATTCAAACCCATATCTAACCCATATCTAACCCATTTACAATTATTACATGGCTGACTGGCTGCGTCTATTCTTTTCTTTACCTTTCTAATTTCTTACTCTCTTTCTCCTCTCCCGGGCTCCTCCAAATAATTGTTATTGATTGCTCTCCGCATCATAACCCCCCCTCTTCTAGACTTCCCAGAATCGACATGACGGAAGAGACATGATTTCTGACTTGAATTTCCCTGTCAGGATTTGATTCCCTTCTACTCTAAACTACTACATACCGCACTATCGGACCCCTGCACATTGGTCCAAGTAGAAAGCTTATAAACCCCGGTCTTATTAAATGCGGGTTTTGCCTTTCGGACCTGCCTATCACACGGCGCAATCTGGCAATTTGACTGATCCGATCCCATCGGGTTACCAGCGCCAAATCCAAGGACACGACCTTCGTTGTCTAGCCTAGACTGACTAGCACGGACTGAGACTGGATGCCCCATTACTGGTCCCCATTAAACCCCATCCCACCAAGACCACACAACCCAAGACCGCCGCCAGAAGGGCAAGAAGGGGTGAGAAAGGAAGTTGAGCGACAAGCAAGAGCAGAGGAGGCTCCGCAGCGCAGCACCTCCCCCGCCTTACATTATTGCGCCAAACCTTACCTTGCCTGACCTGACCTGCCCGCCTGGCCTGCAACTCGTCTGGCCTTGCAACGACGTTACCACCTGCATGCACTGCATTGCACCGCGCTGCACTGCACCACCGCCGCCGGCAGCAAGCAGAGGAAAGTGAGCACCACCGTGCCACCCCAATATCAAGTCGAATCTCTTCGGCGGTCACGAGTCTATACTCCTCGACCATCTCTTGGCATAGCGACTTTCCAAAAAAATCCACATTGCAAGCTAGACTCTCTCCGCCGTCCCCATCTTCTATCCTTCCCCCCCCATCCAAGGAAACACACTGGACACTTGCCGTTATACCCATTGTCACCGTACCGTATACCAAACCTACCTACCTACCTACTTTACCTACTTTACCTACTTACCTCTTTTTGTGCTTCGTCTAACCTGAATCCATCATTAACCGCATCCTTCCCCGTCTCCAAGGGTCTGATTTTCTAGCCGATCCCTCTTCCATTCCTTTATCCTCTCCAATTTCCCCTGCTTTTTTCTACTTTTTTTTCTTCTCTTACGCTTTTCTCGGATTTCTGCCCAACTTGCGCATTCTAGCCAAGGGATTTTTTTCAAAGTTCTGAGGTAGATAGGCGCGCAACCATCCCCGTATCCCGTATTTCCCAGCGATAGGGTCTAGGTACCCACCAATCCGCGTGCGGCTCGTTGCGGTGCGGCGGACAGACCAGTGCGCAGTGTTACGATCGCTCACGGTCCCAAGTCTTGCTCTCGTCCACTCAACTCCTGCAGACGACTGTGCGCTAGGACATATTATCTTACCATTCGCAAGCTTCTACCAACCTACAAGCTAATGGGAGGGTGACCGCGACCTTTGACTTTGTTATTCTCCCGTTGGCGCACATCAATATCGTCCTCCCCGCACTGCGAAAACCGGCAATCTACTCTTCATTTTTCTTGATGATGACTTGAGTCGACCAATGCGTGAGTAACGGCCATTCCATGCCATCTATGATAGAGCGCGAAAGCATGACTACGACCGTCGGTTCAACCCTCGCTCACGACCCTTCAGCTAGCGACGACGTGTATGATCCGGATGACGTTTTACCCCAGAACAGTCCCTTGATGAAGGCTCACCGCCCCAAACTTGAACTGTCGCCCTCCCCGCCCGCTATACCTCTTCCAAAAGTCAGTCTTTCTTCTCACTCCGGTCGAAAGTCTTCTAATCGTCGACAAAAGGTTCGCCCGAGCCTCGGCGATGCCGTCCTAATACATTATCTCGACGGAGGAAAACGGCCTGAGATCGTCGCCGAGGCATGGTCGCGACCACTTACCCACTACAACGACGACGACGACGACGCTCATAGCAAAGGGGAGACGGAAGAAGAGACGGTCGATGGATCGGGGGATGAGGAGGATACAAGGAGCCACGAGATGTCCCCTGTACCTGCGCAGCGCCACACATTACGCGCTACCGAGGCATCGGTAGCGAGGTCTGTAGATTTGCAATTTCTCGCGACAAATGCTGTCGACATGCTTGCCGCTGCCAAAGCGGCATCGAAATCGGCTGATGGGGATAGCTCGCAATATCCAGATGACGGGTCAGGAAGTGCGCAAAGACCGACACAAGCCCAAGGGACGAAAGCGGATGGTGCCCGAGACGATGCTGCAATGAAGGATGCGCATAAGCCTGTTCTTGCCCCGCCTATGTCTCCTTTTTCACAGAGCTCCCAGGAAATGTTCTCTCCTGGACATTATGCACCGGGGCCAAGTCGGGTCCTCAGGCACCCTAGCGATGTTCGGCCGCCTCCTGCTGTCAAGAGTCCAACTGGTCACGGCGATTTGCCCCCGATCCAAGAAGTGTCTCCAAAATCCGATACAACTAACCACGATCCACTGCCCTCAATAAGATCTCAACTGTTTGACCAGCTAGCAGGTCCTCCTAAGGAACTAGCCATGCGCAATGGGCCTGGGCCCCAATATCCTCAGTCTCCTCCTGGAGGTCCACCACGCATAGGTGGGATACCTGGGAGCCATGCTTCACCTCCAATATCACCGAATGATGCGTATCGTCATGGTATGCTTTCTCCGGCGGGTACGATTCCCGGTACGAGTCCTTCTTTCTACTTTGGAGGCAACAGCAACGCTGGCCATCACCGACCTGGCCCAGAATATAGCAGCAGTAGCAATACGGACACGCCAAGCGGCAGTGGTGATGTGTCAACGCCTGCTACTTCGATCACCGAACGGATGAGTATTGACAATATGACAAATCCAGTTGGCACATTTGTCTGCACGGTACCAGGTTGTAATGCACCTCCATTCCAAACACAGTATCTGCTCAACTCACATGCCAATGTGCATTCGTCCGCACGCCCACATTATTGTTCTGTGAAGGGGTGTCCACGAAGCGAAGGCGGCAAGGGATTTAAGCGAAAGAATGAGATGATCCGTCATGGTCTTGTCCATGATTCGCCTGGGTACGTTTGTCCGTTCTGTCCAGATCGAGAACATAAGTATCCCAGGCCGGATAATCTGCAAAGGTAAGATACCGGAACCAACTAATAAAAAGAAATATGCGCAGAATCTGATAAGCCATTAGACATGTACGAGTGCATCATGTCGATAAAGACAAGGACGACCCGCTCCTTCGAGATGTACTTTCGCAACGTCCGGATGGTCCCAATAGAGGACGAAGGCGCCGTGGCGGCCCATAACACCCTTGATGGGGTGGATCTACGAAAACGAAGAACGAATGCTTCCGATGACACGACCATAAACTACCATTTTACACCTTTCTTTCTGTACATATGGAGCGGATGATATCCCCGGGGGGCGGCTGGTTCTGACTTGACGCCGGTTGTTGCGTCGTTGACATTGGTCAGGGATGGGCTTTTTACGATCCGTAATTTTACGGAAAGGGAGTTGGCGTTTTGGGGATAACCAATTATACCACAAAGGGGAGCGCTCATACTGGGATTGTTTATGCTTTTTTTTTTTTTTTTCTTCTCTACTTCATTCGCTTGTCCCCCTCACATTTGCTCGAGTTCAGAAGACGCGGGCAGTCAAGTTGCGAGAGACATCACGCAGCTAGCTGGCCCGGCGAGAAAATCACTTGCATCATTTTATTTTGTTCATTCATGTTCATAGTTGAGGGAAGATGTCATACCATGATGGATTGCTAGCTAGAGAATCTTCATAGCTGCAGCCAACCCTGAAATTTCCAGTGGTTGGGCTAGAAAGGAGATTTTGGTTGGAGTAGCTACAGAAGGCGTCACTGTTCAAAAAATGGTGTGTGCTATTTCGGTGTGGAGAGAAGTGAAAAAAATACATTCTATCTACTCCCCTTTTATATGTTACACATGACGAACGATGTTCTAAACTAATACTTGGGTTCGAGAGAAGGTCTTATTTTATCGCCAAAAGGGGTTGGGTGGATGACTACTACCCCTTTTCCTCGACTGTAGATTTGTATATGGGGGCCCTATTTATAGCACCTGAACGTAAATCATTCGGAATGCCTTGGTACCATCATGATTGCGCAACCCCTCTAGCCCTCTCAGTCAATTAATCAATCAATCAATCAATCAATCAATCATCGACAGCCTCCCAAGACCCGGCATAAACGGGGCTCTCACTGAGAACCTCGACCTGCAGCCCGGCGCCGGGGTCGGCGGAGCCCAGCTGCTCCACGACGAGCCACAGTCCGCAGCCATCGAGCGCAGACGGCGCATTGATGTCGAACTCGCTGGTGCGCAGGCCGTTGACTCCGACTTCTCGGAATTCCCCACTAGCGGTATTCCTGGTGAGGTAGGTGTCGGTGTCCGTCGAGGCGAGGATGTATCTGTCGGGCCCCGTGCCGTACTCGACCGTCGCTCGGATGGTGGGCCGCGCGCGCGGCGTGGTGACGCCTGCGGGAGTCGTAGTGGTGGATTGGGAGGTGCTCTGCGTGACGATGATGCTGGCGCGGGTGAGTCGGGGCGTGGACAGCGAAGCGCGGGTTTTCTTGTGGGTTTCGCTTTCCGTCGATGTGGTGCTGGTGGATAGATCGGATAGTCTGGTGCGCAGCATGCCGGCCGCGTCGGGAAGTACTGGCCTCAGCTTGCAGGGGACGTCGGAGCCGACGCGCAGCGTGAAATCGGCGAAGCACCCGGGCTGGAAGGTCGAGCATACGATGGTGTAAGTGCCTGCGTCGACGAGGGGAACCTCGGCGAGGGCGCCCTCGCGCCGGTAGTCGCCCGACGTGAGGACGAGATCGCGGTTTCTTACGGCAGTAACGCGGTGGCCCCGCGCCCATACCAAGGCTACATGCACCGGGAGGTCTTCCCGTCCCGTGCTCAAGAGTAGCGACAGGGGGCTTGCGCGCGGCAGCTCGAGACTGAACTGTGGGTTCTGCAGGTACGTAGGGGCGGCGGCATTACCGCCAGCGGTTCGGCGCGTCCAGCTGCTCTTCAGCGAGACGTAGCTCTTTCGTGGGGGTTCCGCCTTTGCCACGGTCAGCGCCGACCGCGAGAAGAAGGACAGCGTGAAGGAGTACTGGGGCAGCGGTGGCTCCGCCGTCGCGACGACGACGGTATATCGCACGCCGCGTTTCGCCTCGAAGGGCACGAGCGTCTCCGGCGAGTCCACGTAATCCCCCCTATAGACGGGCCGACTGCTGCTGAGTTGCACGCGCTTTCCCTCGTGGTTGGCGAAGACGTAGATGCTCATGAAGCCTATCTTTTTGGGTATATCGGCTAGAGGAACTTTGTTGTTGGTTGCGGCGCGCTGATTGCGCATTATGTCCATCTCGCCGTCTTGGAAGTGACGACTCAGTAGGATCCATGTGTTGTCATCGTCGGCCGCGGTCATCGAGTACTGCGGGCTGTACGCGAAGGAGGTGATCATGGTGGGGTGGGGGAGCACCCAGGTGAAGTGGTGGTCTTGGCGTTCGGTGAACAGACCCGGGTTCCAATTCAGATACAGAGATTCGAAATTTTGCGTCACGTCGTCAAAACTGATCCAGAAGGAGCCGGGCTTTAACTTCACTGGGTGGTCGTCTGTTGCTTCCGATGGTGTGATGTCAGAGGATCCGACTCCTTTCCAGACGAGGCCTTCACACCATGGATTCTTCACCAATAGTCTCCGGCTTCCTGTCGGCGTCTCGACTATGTTGAGCACCGCATAGTTGTGTTCGCCTGCCAGCCCCAATGTCTCTTCTTCCTCTGGCGAAAACCGCCCCGTGCCTAGCGTAACAGCCACATCACCGTAATCGTAAGCTTTTTTGACGCGCTTCCATACGCGATCCCAATCCACGTTCTCGTTCTGTATAAAAACTTGCTCGGGTATCCAGCCCGCGAGGGCGTACAAGTCCGTGCCAGAATTGCTTCCAGGAAAATCGTAGCCACCGCGCACCTTCAGGTATGCCTTCTCTATCAGCGCGGGCCAGATAAGTCTTGGATTCTGGCGGTCCACCACGTAGAGAAGACGATCTGTGGACGAGGAGGGGAGCCGGTCGTCGATGACTACTTTTCGCCAGCAGCCATTGAAGTACATCCGAAATACGTACTTCCCATTGGCCGAGATCTTAGGTTGACCGTTCTCCGGATTGCTGGGAAACATATGGGCTGCGAGGATGGAGGAGGGTCCTGGTTTTAAATGAGGTATGCTGGCACAGAGGCTGGCGACGACCGAACAGTCCGTTGTTATGTCCTGGACTAGGTCGTAATCGTGTTGAGCCTCCATCAAGGTGCCACTGTCCTCTTCCTGACCCAGAATCTCTAGGGGCCGTTTCCAGCCCGAGAAGACAGCATTTTGGCGTGGGGATAAATTAAAGTTGGTAGGATCGCTAAATGGGGCACCGCTGAAATCCTCATCATTGAGATCAGAATCCCACGGAGGGAAGATATTGCCATTCAGCCGAGAGTTACGAAGGAGTATCACCTGCTCACTTTTTGGGATTTGGCGTACTTGACGAGGTAGCTTGAGGCGCCGTTCAATACCTGCGACGATACCTTCTGGATGGCCTGTCTTTTTAATGTGTTCCGCCTGAAGAATCATTGCTCTGCACTTCTTATTAAGACGCTGTTTCTCTTCTGGCGTGGTCGCTGCATTGGCGGCTTTCATATATAGCTCCGCCGCTACTATGGCGTGGTCAAGTGCCTCTTTTTGGGAGGTTTTAGAGACTAACGCCTCTCTCTCCTGTATTATATTGTTAGGTTGTCTGAGTACGCAATTGGACCAATCTGGAAGAGCCATCTTACCTTCGCCTCAGCTTCCATGATGGATATCGCTATCGCTATCTGTATTAGTATTATTGCAACATGGGAGTTTTGAAAAAGACAAGATGTCCTCCAGACTAAATGACTTTTTTTGGTCAATTGGCACGGACACCACAGTTGAAGTTGGAAGGCCCACGTCAACTAAAGCCAGCCAACAATGGCAAGAACATATCCCGTAGGCAAGCAGTTGTCCTGCCGCAGGGAAAATGAGAGAAGGAAGTCCAGAATCTTGTAATCTTGTAATCTTGTTCACCCGCATAGGTTAGGTAGATGTCGACAAGACCGTGTTATAGGGCCAAGAGCGGACATTGCCTATATAAAGAGTCGCAACCCAATTGATTCCATAAATTATGCATAGGCATAGGAAGAAGGTATATATAAAAATAGCCGATGGTTTTATAAATAAATAGAATGATTCGCTACTTCAATCGGGTAGTTTCATCGTCTCGAAATAATATATCTGCTACGCACTGCTACCCGACACTGAAACCATGGTGCTCAACGACTTTGACGTGTGATGTTGAACGATTGTAAGAGCTTGGAGCTTGGGGCTTGGGGCAGTCCGCAACTCCGCAGTCTCCATCTACCAGCTGGGGGGTTGAGCTTGGCAGCTTGCAGATTCGAGATAAGATAGAACCTTTGGAAAGATGGATCTCACCTTACATAATACTACCTAGGTACCTACATATGCAAAATATTATTACGGTACATAAGTACAAAATCAAGTACGGATTAAAGTTTAAAACATCCTCCTAGAGTGGACCTTAGACTACATGTACTCTCTCACCTGATTCGTGCGCATTCTTACCGACGGAGGTGGACCAAACCATTAATGGCCGAGGTTCATTCACGAGCTCTCTTTTAAACTCGGCTTTAAGCATGTCAGGTCCCCGATTTTCGCATCATTAGATGGATCGACGTCAGGACAGCTTCATTGTTCCTTTTGGCTTCTAGTTTGGGGGACTTAAGTTCTCCCCTATGTTCCTTTTTTACTAATTAGTTTTTACCTAAGTTCTGTCTTTTTTATACGGATATGATAATATACAGATACCCGAATCGTGTTTGCTCTCAAGTGTCGCGGTAGTCTCTTTATCCATAACGGCTTTATCCGCGGATACTGGTAGCACTGCACGTCTTCCATTTGCCAATTGCGCCTCCAATCTTCTCTTTATACCCATACCGAT
The DNA here is from genome assembly GCA_002120315.1 of Hypoxylon sp. CI-4A. NCBI lineage: Eukaryota > Fungi > Ascomycota > Sordariomycetes > Xylariales > Hypoxylaceae > Hypoxylon > Hypoxylon sp. CI-4A. The sequence continues at coordinate 442,516 of KZ111526.1, forward strand.
CAAACACATATACGGAGCCTGTGATCTTCTAGTGGGACGAATATACTCCTTTTATTTGCAGGAGACAGTAACCAGTCGCAATGGCTGTGCAATCGAAACCTGCTCCGCTGCCGCCTTGGGGTTATGCTGTAGCTGGTTCCACTGGAGCTGTTCTAGCTAATGCATTGGTATATCCTCTTGACATGTAAGTAAGAAAGTGTCGGGAAGCCAATTCAGGATCCTAGAATAATTACTGACTATTTACTCCGACAGAGTAAAAACACGTCTACAAGTCCAAGTTAAGCGGAAGCCCGGTGATACCAGCGAACACACCGATCCCCATTACGCCTCGACGTGGGATGCCATCACAAAGATCGTTGCCGAGGATGGAGTTAGGGGACTATATGCAGGAATCAATGGCTCCCTACTAGGAGTAGCATCCACCAACTTCGCCTACTTCTACTGGTACTCGTTCGTGCGCGAGCTCTACTTCAAATCGCAGAAAGTCCCCGCACCGCCATCCACCGCTGTTGAGTTGGTACTGGGTGCTATAGCCGGTGCCGTGGCCCAGTTGTGCACAATACCCGTGGCTGTGGTTACGACGAGGCAGCAGACACAGAGTAAGGCAGATAGGAAGGGCCTCATTGCTACGGCCCGCGAGGTCATCGAGAGCGAGGATGGCGTATTTGGCCTTTGGAGAGGATTGAAGGCTAGCTTGGTGTTGGTGGTAAATCCGGCCATCACATATGGCGCGTATGAGCGATTGAAAGGCGCCATTTTCCCTGGAAAGGCTCGACTGAACCCAGCGGAAGCTTTCCGTGAGTCTTTACAAGTTGTGCTGTGTTGTGGTAGAATTTAGCTGACTCTTATCTAGTTCTCGGTGCTATATCGAAAGCATTGGCAACCATTGCTACGCAGCCCCTAATCGTAGCCAAAGTTGGTTTACAGTCGAAGCCGCCGCCACAACGGCAGGGTAAGCCGTTCAAGGGATTTATTGAGGTTATGCAATTTATCATCAAGCATGAAGGCCTATCAGGACTTTTCAAAGGCATTGGTCCTCAAATTATAAAGGGCTTCTTAGTCCAGGGTTTACTTATGATGACAAAGGAGCGGTAAGTCTCAATTCAATCATATACTCACTTGTAGCTAGTCATGCTTTGCTAACTTTACCTTGCAGAATGGAATTTGCATTTATCCTCCTATTCAGATACGTCCGTAAGCTTCGATCAGAACAGCTTGCCAAGGCGGCTGAGTTGGCAGCGGCTGCTGCTTCGAAGGCCAAGGTGGCTGTTCCTGTCACTACCAAATAGACTAGCCTGGGTACTATCAGTTTCCTCTGGTTTACTCATAGAGATGAGATCACACGACAGGGGCTTCGGAATATGTAAAGACACGATCCTGTTAGAAGGGGTTAGGGGGTTACGCATTTATGTATTCTTGGTTGCGCGGTTTTGGAGTATAGGTTTTTAATATAGTTGGGACACGTATGAATATCTTAAGATGTACTGAAAAGAATACATTGTCGGCTTACATTAATTGTTAACTACCATCGAATTACTCGTAACCTCAGGAGTATGAAATGTGTGAATCGCTTCTGTGATGTCACCAGCCGTCAGCACCTGGCAGCTGCCAATTGAAGTACCTATGTACCTCGCAGCCCCTCTTCCCAGCAAAGCCGCATGCACGGGCCCCTCGTCACGAAATTGACTGTGGCTTTAACACCTCGCTTAATTTTCTGCCCACAAGTGGTAATACCCAGCACAAGAATTGAACTTCCATTCTTTTCACTGACAACATCAACCTTCGTCGATTTCCGTCTCTCCAAACAAACCGACGCAAAATCAGTCGCAATGGCGAGTATGTTAAATCAATTCCTAGGAACTTGACGATGAAGTCGCTTACATTTTAATTATAGAATCCAAGAACTCGTCCCAGCACAACCAGTCGCGCAAGGCTCACCGTAACGGGTATGTCCATTCCGAATCGACACGTTCCTCGACGAAACACCCATGTTCCAACACCTGCATATCGAATCTATTTCGACTAACAATGGACGATTTATAGTATCAAGAAGCCTAAGACCAACCGTTACCCATCTTTGAAGGGAACCGACCCCAAGTTCCGAAGAAACCACAGACATGCTCTTCACGGCACCATGAAGGCTATCGTACGTCACTCGACCTGATCGCAATTGCCAAGTCGCATATGAATAATCCATACTAACAACCGATGCAGAAGGAATTCAAGGAGGGCAAGCGAGAGACGGCGTAAAGTGGTTGACACAAGGGTTTCCGAGATAACGATATCGCGAATGCGCATTTAGGGCAAAACCGGAGGGGACACGTTCAGGCATGATCATGGAGTCAAGGTTACGCATTATTTTCTGCTGCTTGTACCCAGGCATGATCTTCCACGGCGAAGATGAAGTAACCAAATGAAAGTTACCGTCGCCAACAACCAACCAGTCAGCTGGCCATATTTCCGGTCTTTTGTCTTCCCAACATCGACTTCAATTCTTCCTTGCTCAGTAAGTCAAAACCATGCGTGATATACATACCAATTTATTGGAACGGCATATGTGTGTACAGCTCTAGGCCATTTCCCATGCCTATTTGCTGAAGGATGTTTCTTCTCGTGCCGAGAGTGGTTCGCCAGTCAATTACCAAACACCCGTGCTTCGAAACTGCTCTAAGGCCAGGGTGCATGGAGACTAGGCAACATTTCATTTGATATAATCTATTTGTTATGTCTATACGGGGTTTCCCTACTTGTGTTATACTCTAATAAATATTTGTACATGCATTTTTGTCAAATACTGTACTGTACTTGAATCGCTTTACGCTATGTGCATACATAATGCTGTAACTCGTACGACTTGGTCGGAACCGAGTGGTGTGTGTGGGTTGACAAGCACATATGGCAATACAACCGCAAAACTATAGTAGCATACCAGATATCTACTTGTTTCATTGGATAACTCTTCGTTTTTCTACTTGTACATAGGTAGTAATGTGTAATTATTCTTGGCATTGAAACTGATCTACAATTCGTTTGACGGGATGCTGGAATACGGAGATTTATTTCTGTCAGAAACCTATAAATAGACGGAATAAGGCTTCATCCCATCTGCAAAGTCAAACAGCCAACAGGGACCCCATGTGACACGTCTCCTGAATAACAATTGACATGCAGGCATCCAAATTCGGATTTAATAATATAGAATATTAATGACAACTTCTAGTAAACTCGATGTTATCAATGTCATTCTCGTCGGATCAAATACTCTAGCATAGTTGTAGACAATGAACCTTGCCCATTTTGGATTGAAATAAATTAGACACGGATGCGTTCCTGATGTGACTTGCTCTGCGCTTGCGTAAGTTTGCTGCCGCTCAGCACATCCCGATGGCGAAGGAGAGTGGATGATCACGCTCCAGCCGACAATTAGGGTGTTTCGAGTATCCTCTAGCCTTGCTGATTGGGGGTACCTATACGAAGTTGAGACACCGGGTATAGGCTTCTCAGGGGCCAGAATCCAAGGCGTCCGCCCCTAAAAGATTTGTCGCTCCCCGCTAACGAATTGGCCCCTTGGGTACCTTAATTGTTACTATACCGCTGTCACGGATTGAGATGGAATTCTTAGCGCTAAGCCCTCTACTGTAGATGCAATGCAAGACAAGTTCAATGGATGGCCTCTTGTCTCGATATGAAGCTTCGAGCTGCGTGCGACTAACGCACGAGGCCACGAAATACGTACCTAAAACAGTGGTACCTGCTTCAGAATTCACTTCGAGGTAACAGTAGCGTGGGAATCGCAAGTAATTGCTACATCGTTAGAGAGCTGTGTGAAAGCTTAAAGGTACAAGTGCATGCAATTATAGTGTCGGTGCCATTAAAAAGGGTTGAAATTTCCTCTGCAGCAGCCGCTGCAAGCCTTTGTGGCCAAGGGTCTTTCCGAAAGAGTTTACTGTAGGTTTCCACTTTCTCCAGGCCTTTGTGCCCGTGCCTTCTGCTCCAGTAATTCTTTACGGCTTCTTTTTTTTCTTCTTCTCTTCCTCCTTTCCCTCTCCTTTACATCCTCTTCTTCAGCAGCTCGAGGTTAGCCCTGCCGCTGGTTCCTTTCTTTTTGACCTTGGTGTAGAAGTCGATCTCAGTGTTATTATTGGTAAGTTTGCTTCTCTGTTAGCTGAATGTTTTGTTGGATCCAGCTCCTGCATCGCAGACCGAGTTCTTCGGCACGCTGCTACTATTCATGGATACCTACGCAACGTCAATCGCCCCCATCCGAAAGATGGTCCGACTCGTCCTACAGGCCTTTAGTGCCTGTTACGCGGTTACGACTTGAATCCACTGAACTAAATATAATACTTGAATATCCAACAAATCAGTCATGCTCTGGATTGCGTTGACCTCCGACATTTCCTTTCCGTGGCTAATACGACGGACTTCTGCTTCATGCAGCAATGCAACTTTTGCTAACATGATCTTTCACCAGTCACTTATCTAATATTCTGCATTCCCGATAATCACTTCGTTACCAACTGCCTCCTTTCAAAGACTCCTTTGAGGTCAGCAGGTCACTGCAGGAGTTCGAGAGAGAAAGAAAAAGGTATCCTACCGTCGTTCTCTGCTAGAGTTGAGCTCGAACCTTGCAAGTCGATTATAATACACACCGTACTACGAACACGGAAAACCATACCAACGCCAGCATTATTGCATTAGCTAGTTGACCATCTTCCCCGACCGCTTCTTCGCCCGGAAGCCATCACCTGCTCCACGAGAACCGCTCAGCAATCAAGATAGCCAGCACACGACAGGTATCATTACCACCTAAATCTACATTAGGAAGATCTAGTTGCGACAATTCGCGAGTGGCACCGAAGAATCAGCTTGATATTATTGATTTAATCTACTATATGTTCGATATTTAGCATTTGTCGATATTCCCTAACAGAGATTTTAAGGCTGTACGGCTTAGACATATGTCAGAGATCTTCCAGTACCCCTCCAATCCTCCGACAAAGACTTTTTGAGCTGTTTCATCTACTCAGTTCCGCGACAGCAGCATCATAGGCTCTTTGCGTCTCATCGGCTCCAACTTCCGACGAATATTGGTTTTTAAAAGGGATTATCATACAGCCTCGATCTAACGCAGACACCTTCCACTACTAAAATCGGGAGAGTTCAAAAGATACATTAACCATGAACCGAAACAGCACTCCGGAGGCTTCAACTGCCTCATCTCTCCGCCCACCATCATCGCGAACTGTTGCAAACAACAACCATCATCTTCGTGCGTCTGCCGACATGGCTGCTCTTACGGGCCAGAATGCAGGCTCAAGCCGCATCCGCCCCTCATCGGATTTCTACGGCCAGCAAGGCCAAGGCCAAGGGGGTGCCGATGCAGATCCGCAGGACAAGGTAACCCAGCAGTGGATCGCAGATATCGACCAGTATGAAACTACCTTGGAAGAAATGGCCGCTGCTACCTTGGACCAGGACTTTAAGGACGAACTCAGTGCCATTGAACAGTGGTTTCGGGTGCTGTCTGAAGCTGAGCGGACTGCTGCTCTGTACGCTTTGCTTCAGCAGACTACCCAGGTTCAAATTCGCTTCTTTATCCAGGTACTTCAGCAAATGGGGAAGAACCATCCCATGTCCGGCATGCTCTCGCCCGCCAATTTTGATAAGGGTAAGTTCAGCAACAATATTTAGTTCATGTGCAGAGTCTAATTGTTCTCTATAGATCCGATGTCAAACCGCTTAAGTGATGCTATGAACAAGCTGAATGTTGGATCGGCCAGAAACTCGCTTTCGCAGCCACAAGCTGCAGCCAAGCGACACTCGGGACTTGACCCTTCAACCATCAACGCTATGTTCCCTGATGCTGCAGCCGCCATTGCTACTGAAAAGGCCAAGTTTACCCAGCAAACTGGAAATCAGCCGCCATCTAACCGCAACAGCACTGCGGTTGATATACGAAGCCCCCTGGGTGCGCCAGCTATCTCTGCACCCTCAGAGGGCCTCGATCCGAATGCGCAGAATCCGGCGTCGCCTTGGGGTAACGACCAAGGTGGTTCGCGACCTAAGTCATCTTCGGGCCAGACTCCTATGGGTCAGTTTGTGCAACCTCCTTCTGCAGGTCTGAGATCGCCTCGCCCCCAACTAGGTGGCAGCAGCACTCAGAATACGACGTTAAATGCGCCAGACAAGTCTGCATCTGATCTACCAATGCTCTCGCCGTACGCTGCTGGAAGTGGAAATTGGGCTTCTATGGTGAACACCCCTATGGTTCCAACATTCAACACGGGTAATGGTACTCCTAACCAAGCGGACATGGTTGCCAATGCGACGGCGATGAAGCTTGCAGCATTGTCCACGGTGAACAACCGTTTTGCACTTGATGATGTCCGCAAGTACCGAAGGGCCCGATCGAATGATGCGCCTGGTGGCCAGAGTTCTATTTCTTCTGGACCGCAGGTAGCGAACATTCCGGGCGCAAACATTGTAATGGTCAACGAGCACGGCCAAGTGTTGAACAGAGATCAGATGCTGGCTTTGCACAACCAACAGGCCATGGGTGGATTTGCAGCTCATCGCTCTCGTCCAAACTCTCCTGGTCTGGCGATGCAAACCGGGTTTGGCCAGGTGCCCTTTGCTTCTCCGCAGAACAATGGCTTCTTGAGTGCGTTTGATGGTTCGCAAAACCCGCTACTAAACAACGGACTAGGTGCGATCAATATGGGTCAACTCGGTGTAGGCGTCCCTGAGGGTTACTTGTCTGATCACTCGGAGTTGAACCGAGGTCGGTCACCGCGTGGACGGCGAGGTACCTCAAAGCCCCCGGAGGATCCTACCGACCCAACACTCCTCCAAGACATACCAGCCTGGTTGCGAAGCCTCAGGTTGCACAAGTACACGGACAACCTAAAGGACATGAAATGGACGGAACTTGTTGAACTTGATGATAAAGCCCTAGAGGATCGTGGTGTTAATGCCCTAGGTGCCCGTAGGAAGATGCTGAAGGTATTTGATCAGGTCAAAGGTAATTGATTCCATTTATACCCATCCCCTATCAAGTTGAACAAGATGGCTAACAAGCAGAACAGAGGCCAAAGCAGAGGGCAAGCTGGCTTAGCCACTGCAATCTAGTAATGAACGAATTAGTCAACTGCCAGTCATCGACTGTCGGTTCAGAAGCGTATCCCGAACCAAAATGAAAATCATTCGTCTGTGTTTTCTATTAGATGCGACGATATTCCTTAGCCGGGGGATCAATAAATGTGCGGTTTATATGAAGTCTGAGACAAATTTCTATTTTATTTCCATAGGGATAGGGGATAGGAAAAGGGGCGAACCCATTTTGAGATATAACGGTCGTAGAGGCTGATGATGAAGATGAGAGCAGATGATGACAATGTTGTAAGGTATACGTGTACACAGATTATTATTACTCAAACGTAACATCCTGTCCAAAACAATAAGAGTCCTTCAGTAATTAGATGGGCGAAATGAGTACCTACCTAAGAAAATTGAAGTTGATAGCCAATTACCTGCCGAAGTCGCGAACTGAAATCATCCGATGCTGTTGAAAGTGTAAATGTATATGCATTTAATGGGATTAGGTGCATGTGCTACAGGTTACGTAATGCACTATACACCTAAAATTTTGGGATGATTGGTTTGAACCTGGCTTCTTTAAGCCAAAATCCTTTCTAAACGAATTCACCTGCCGGCAAAATTGATTAAACCCATATTGCCACGGACGTTTGCTTGTTTTAAACTTCAAGCCTTCCCATCAATTTTCGTAAGTTAATGATTTGATGCAAGTCATTCAACATCACAACAATCATTCATTCTACTAGATGCTTTCAATTCTCTACTCGGAATGGTCAAACTGAAATTCGTGGCACTAACATCTAGCGATTGGGGATAGTTTTACCTTTGCTCTTTCCTGTGAGCCTGATATGAGGTGGTGCCTTCCATCACAATCGATTGTACGAGCAAGCAAAGACTTGTCAAAGGATATTTCATCATTGCACCATGTCTCATCCTTTTTCATCCACGTTTGATGCCCTCCAGTCGCACTTCACCCAAAAGCAGAGTAAACCAGATCAGCCTAGTCCCCAGCCAAACAGCAATGGGATGCTTCCTGCTCAAGCTTCAGATTCTAGTAATAATGGTGTGAATACAACAACTCACATGACAAGTACGAGCCAAAGCTACGTGCCAAATAACTCTACTCAATCACCCAGTATCGTACCAGTTGCATATCCTCAACAATTCAGGAATGATGGCTTGACTCCTGGATTTTATGGTGTATCAAACCAGCCACATACAGCCCAAAGTCACTGGCCCCCTTCGACAATAGGACCCCCATCAGTGCCTCAGATGCCAGTCCATAGCACCAATATGAAGTCAAGACGTCAAGCTCTTCCAACAGGGAGACCATCACTCCGCCCACTTATGCCCCGGCCTCCTCCTACCCCGGCGCAACCCCCGAACCCCCCCTCTGGTAGTGCTCCCACGGATTCTCCGTCGCCTCGTGTAACTCCGAGTGCCCCTCCAAGGGAAACTTATCCAGAACCTTTCCCAATGCCACAGGCACCAGCATCGCGGATGTCAGTCCCTCAAACAATGGCACCGGTATTGCAAGCACCATCAATTAGCACAAATACTGTACCGAGTTACTCAGCAGCACAAGCTATAGCTACGGAAGACGAGGTAGATCCAATGGACACGGCAACCGACGCACTTTTAGAGAGACAGAATGATCTTAACAAGGACAATCCTTTACCAGCTCTTCCTCCTATCCGTGGAGCCTGGAAGAAATGGATTAACATGGAAGATAAGCCACAGCGTTCGAGGGGTGGTCGAGGGGGTCGCGGAGGCCGAGGCGCCCCAAGGCGTGGTCCTCGTAAAGCAGCTGAGCCAACTGGTGATATTAAATATCGGTTGAACATGGCATCCAACGCATACATGGATGGACGTATTGATGAAGCCATCGCTTACGTTAACGATGCCATTCGTATCAATGCAGAGACCTATCGCGCTTGGATTCTGCTGGCATCGTTTCAGCAAGAGAAAGGCAACAAGATGGGACATTACATGGCAAGATTCATGGCCGCACATCTTCAACCGAAGATTATTGACGAGTGGCTTCAATGCGCCGAGTTGGCTATCGGACTCCGAGACGAGAACCCGGACGAGGCAGATGGTATCACGGACGAAGCCATCTTCTGCTACTCGAGAGCCATCCGGATTGAAAATGACCACAGGGGAGCGCATCATGGAAGAGCCGCATTGCAACTTGAGATGGGCCGTCTTAGGTTTGCGGCTAAAGATTATACATTTCTGGTCGAGCATTGCCCCTATGATGTGTACGCCGTGCGCGGTCTTGCCGAGGTGTGCGTCTTACTTGCGGATACCGGCAAAGCTCAATTCGCAGATAAGCCTGAAAAGGCGATCGAGGCATATCGCCACTGCATTGCTCATTTCCGAGAACGCGGATTTGACTCCCGCTATCCTTTCGAATGGCAAGACGTTAAGATATTTGTTGAGCTACTCGCCTATGTTGGACAATTTAAAGATGCCATCCACGAGCTTAGGTCGCTGTCACGATGGCTTCTCACTCGATCCAATGAGACTTTTTGGGACTACCAAGACGACGATCGTGAATGGGATTTGGACAACTCGCGGCGGCTTGCAATAGATGATTACCAGGATGGAAAATACGCGGCATTTTCGTATGGTAGCAGTCTTCCCCTGGAGCTAAGGACAAAACTTGCAGTATATCGTCTCAAGCTGGGGCAAGAACATGAAGCTATGGTAAGTCTATAAAACCCTCATTTACTTAGATATAGCTGGACTAGCTGACATATATTAGCGTCACTTGGAGTTCATTGATCCGGACACTTCAGATAAGCATGAGCTACTCTCCGAGTATCCTCACCTCATAACCGAGGCAGCCGCAGCATTATATGACGCTGGTAACTTGCAACTGGCATTACACTATTATGAAGCACTCCAGGAATCCGATGAGATCGATGTCGAGTCTCTTGTCCGAGCAGGCCGGTGCTACTTGCAAATTGGTGACAAGAGGCAGGCTGAGGAATGTTTCACGGCTGCCATTGAGCAGGATGAATCAGAAAGCGAGGCATGTATCGATGCACGCTACGAATTGGCGAAGATGTATGAAGCTGCAAGAGAAGAGAGAGAAGCTTACATTCTCGTCAACGAAGCTATCAGGCTACAAGAAGCGCGCGATCAGGCACGCGAAGAGGCTCAGAATGAGGACGACAATTTGGAAGAGAATGACGATGGACAAGAGGGAGATGATGAGATTACATTACCTGTAGCTTCTCTGGAGGGTGATATGGGAGCAGACACAGGACCCAAGCCAAAGCGAGCCAAGCGTCTCTCTAAGCCCAAAGCTGAGAAGCCAAAGGTAAGTAAGAAACCAAGAGAGCCGAAGGAACCGAAGGAACGAAAGCCAAAGGCGCCGGCGAATCCGGTCAAAAGAAGGCGCAAACTATTTGCCAATACCGAAGAACGACAGAAAGAAGAGAAGAGGAGAGGAGATGAGCTTGTCAGGGCATGGCAGGTTGTGCGTGACTCCAGAACTTCGTCCGACACTGATGCTCAGGGTCCTTCTGATTTGTTCATGTCCGCCGCTCGAGAACTCATTGATGATTTTAAATCATACAAAGATTTCTACTCTTGGGAAAGGTATATGGCACATAATGGCATATATCAACCACGCGAAAAACCCGAGACGCGCACAAGGAACCCGAATCTTTTGGCAATGGTCGAGCGTCTATCCCATAGTAAGTATTTCCCGATTGGTTAATGGTGAGGTCTTTACTAATTCGAACGTAGACCTAAACCCAGAGGATCCTAATTCTGAAAAGCATAAAAGGGAAGTTGTTGTTAGTTATCGAGGTGTCCCGTTCGACGAATGGCTGGATCTTTTCCTCGAGTACGCCCTAGGCCTTGCTCAACTTGGAAAAGCCCAGGATTCATATAAGGTATGCGAATGGGCTCGCGATGCCACAGTCTACAACTTGTCCAAAGAAGACATGTTCCTAATACACATAACATGGGCTGGTGAGTTTATTGTCCGGTTCTTTAGTAAACGGTAACTGATGAAAGCAGCATGTGCATTATGTTGCAAAGACGAGGAAACATGTGTCGCCGCGGCTCGTTGGATCATGAGAGAATTTCAATATGACACAGAACCTTTCCGCTTTTTCTCCGCCCTATCTCGGCTATGCCCGTCGCCAGCATCTTGGTATGCTTCTGGCCCTGTCCAGAAATACATGTTACGACAAATCAAACTCATGGACCGCGCTATTACCGCGGCGGGAGCTAAAGACAGCGGTGACGAGGACGAAACGTCTAATGGTAGAAGCTATCAAAGCAAAGAGCTAGATATCACATTGTTGATGGTCTACGGTCATATCTTGTTCATATCGAACAGCTTTACCTTCGCTCTGAGTAAGTCCAATCGGATCACACAAGTACTAAAAATTTACTAACATTATTGCAGACTACTTCATGAGAGCCTATAGCTTGGATTCTTCCAATAGCATGGTCACTCTCAGCGTCGGCCATTGCTATATCCACTATGCTCTAAAGAGACAATCCGAGAATCGCCAATACCTTCTCACTCAAGGATTCCACTTTCTACACGAATACTACAATCTCAAGTTGGCTTCGCCAGACGCAGCACAAAGACAAGAAGCACACTACAACATGGCGCGAAGCTACCACGCCATAGGCCTCCCCCATCTCGCTGTTGAGTACTACCGACGTGCTCTCAGAGATGTACCTGACGACTCCGGGAATGGGCTCATGGGGAGGAATGATTTGACCCAAGAGGCTGCATATAATCTACAGCAGATTTGCTGGGTTGGTGGGGATGTGGATTCTGTAAAATCTATTACAGAACAGTACCTTGTCCTATAAGTCACGATGATGTAGGCTAATCTCTAAAGCATTTCAGAAACCAATCATGGCTATATTAAAGCAAGATCATTAGGTAGTTGGCGTAATTACCTATTATTATTAATAGTATGAGGTTCTGTAACTTTGTCCTCCGCTTCATTCGATGAGTTTTCAACTCTGCTGCTTATTATTATTGTTGCAGATATTTGGCTGCCATTAACGAGTTTCTCGTCTTCTTGACTTCGGGTATCCGATTCCTCGTCGTATTTATGCTCGATGCTATCTTCGGGCGACTCCAACCCCCGGTCTTTAACAAAGACGCAGCCCAGCAGACAAAGTCCAATCAGAGGTATCTGCAATATGAATACAGCTCTACTGGCGGCCATATACGCATCTAAGACAACCTCAAAATCAGGACCCTGAACTTTAGGCAACGCATACGTATTGGCCGTGAGGTATTTGTACTCGGGAGGTAAGTTGGCTCGAAGTGCTGCTTGCAGAACCGCCGCTGACACGGCAAGGCCACAAGCACCACCGGCACAACGAAAGAAATTTCGATTTGAGATGATGACCGCCCTTCGTGACTTTGGGACGTGCGACTGTAGTGCTACCAGTGTTGGCTGGAACACAAGACCGACTCCCATTCCCACTATGATCATAGGACTGACTATGACACCAGGTGAAGAGTCCCGTGTATATAATAACATTAAACTCGAACCTCTTAAAAAGATGTTTAGTATATTTTCAAGAAAGAGGTGGTTAAATCTTAGATTGAGGGAACTCACATTGTCCATGATAAGAGTCCAGCCCATACCATATCTCCCCAACGTTTCAGACGCGATATGTATTGCCCCGACAAGACCGAGAAGATGGACTGGACAGCCACAAGCGATGCTATAATCCCCGCGCTCTCGATGACAGAAAACTGTCTCGCGTTCTGGAGATACAGAGGTAGATAGTAGAGATAGCTCTGATACACAGCGCCGAAGAGGAAATTCTGGATCAGAAGGACGGTGACGACTGGGTTCCTGAAGATTTGAACTGCGGCGCGAGTCTTAGCGGAACGCTGCAAGAGAGCTCATATGGAAGTGACAAGTCTTTTTTTTTTTTGCAGTTCGCTTACCAGGCATCATGGGCAACCTCGCAACCTTCCACTCGACCAGCACGAAGAGCACCAGCGCGCAGGACCCCACGACGAGCATGCTGATCACCATGGGCGAGCTCCACGCGAAATACGCGCCCCCGCCGCTGACGGGTATCAGGATGAATATCACGGCCGTGGACGACAGCACCACGCCGCCGAAGTCGATCTTGGCAATGCTCGCTTTGACATCCAGCGCGGGCAGGTTCGACGGCAGCAGGACGAACGAGACCCCGCCCACCGAGGCCGCGAGCGGCGCGATCATGTAGAAGAAGGCGCGCCAGGAGTAGCGCTCGATGAAGGCGGCGGCCAGAAACGGCCCCGCGACGTTGCCCAGCCCGACGCAGGCGCCGGTCAGCCCGTTGTACCTGCCGCGCTGCTCGAGGGTGACGATGTCGGAGACGATAATCATGCTGAGGTTCGCGATGCCGCCGCCTCCGACCCCAGCTAGCCCGCGGTACACGTAGAAGGCGGGGGCGCTCCGCGCGAAGCCGCACAGCGCGGCGGCGACGCAGAGAAGCGCGACGGCGGACAGGTAGACGCGCTTGCGGCCGAAGACGTCGCTGAGCCGGCCGTACAGCATCTGGAAGGCGGTGCTGGCGACGAGCGAGCTGGTGCCGGCCCACGACACCGTGTTGCCCGCGGTGTCGGCGGTATCGTGGGTCAGCTCGGATGCTATCGTCGGTAGCATGACGCCGATCCCGTTCTGGTCGATGCACGTCACCAGGAAGGTCAGCGAGAGCGTGGCGAAGACCACGAGCAGCCGGGCGCGCGGCAGGTGCCTGGTCTGGTCGTGCAGGGACTGCTCGGCGGCTTGCTGGCGGGGGGACATTGTGCCTCTTGATTTACGGCCCTGTAACTTGGTCTTGGGGTGCGTGTGCCTATGACTGTAGCTGGTCGAAGCTGTGGCGCATCGTTGTGCTGTCAGCCATTCGGAATAGCTGGGTACCCAGCACAGGTTATCAATCGACGATGGGCTGGCTAACTGGAACAAATTCTTCTTTTTCTTTTTTTTGTCCATGATCGAGGAGAGAAGGCTTTTTTTCACGATATAAAACTCGAGGAGCGAAGGGAGACCATACGGCGCGGAGTCAACACGTTCCCCGTCCTGAGATCAGATCAAAACTCTGGCGAGCGGACTAGGAGGGGACTAATGAATATACCTCACCTTAATGTGAGCTCACGTTGTCGGCGACATGTGTCTATGGGTGCCATGGAAAGGCAAATATGGTGAGCTTTCGATACTTGGTTCCCCGTGGTGTGTTTTAGTGCTCTTTGGTTGAATTTAGGGGTGGGAGCAGCTATGTTTCGCTGACGTGGACAGGGTATTAGTCTGGGAGTTAAGGCTATGGTCGGACATCCGTTCGCAATCACTACGAGAGTTGCTACCTCATAGCACGGCAGATGCGAGAAAAAGAACTTCATGTTGGTGTGCAGATCACCTCCATGAAACATCATGGCTAAGATCGCTTACGAATTGGCAGCAGCTTAAAGTGTCCTCTGTGACGTAGGTAGGTAGATTAGTTGACCATATTGCTTCCCTACGAATTCGTTGTAGATAATTCTAGCTAATTGGTTTACGTCAGTTCAGCAGGAAAGACTTCTCTTGGGAGCCGTTCGGTTTTATTGACTTACGAAGTAGCATAGTGAAAGTCGATATCCATTTTCAGATGCCTACCACTTGATCAACTCGTATTATATCAAGACCAGACTGTAAATCCCAATCAACTATTCCATCAAATGTTGAGTGAGGCTCAAATTCCTCCATGGAAAGCTGAACGACGCCAAGTCAGATGCATTAGTAAAGGCAAACCAGATATTCGGATTCGTACGAATGATTTCATTAGTCGCGATGCCGGTTGCACTCCATCAGGTACAGTAACAGGACTGGTAACTAAGAAGCCGATCGATCGTCGTCGTAAGTACCGACTATCATTATCGAGAAGAACCACATAGTTGCCGTGTTGCGATGTTTCAGTTACCAAAGTATGACAAGAAAATGGTGTTGATGACATCGAATTGACGAAATCTCCAGGAACGGTAACGGACCGATATCCATCAGCCCTATACTAGGCGACACTTATACTGGGTAATATGTAATTAGTTATGACACGAATAATCCGTCTTCAGTATTCACTCATCACATAATAAGTAATATGTCTACTGTTATCATTTCTGTCACAACTCATCTCTTGCCCGTCACTTGGAGAGTTGATCCGAGGCTTCGTCAGCATATGTCACGAATTGCGATATGATGATTGCATTTCCCTACAAAGCATGGGCCCCCGGAGAAACAAACCAGGGAGACTATGGCTCGATTTCTGCAAGCCACAATCCTCAGCACGGCGAGGACAATGAAGTCTTGATGTCAAGCCTACGAAACTACGAAATTGACTTCTTATCGCGTCAACATCTATGACTTCATGATAATCATGTCAAAGCTCCGAGACACTTTTCACCCGCATAACTCGTATAGGCAAGGCAAGCTAGGGTCCGAGGGAGATATAAGCTACCAGAGATTCCCTCGAGAAAAATAGTTGGTTATACCTAAGGTCAACATCTTTGACAAAAAATCAATCAAAATCATTATCAACCCGTCAAAACGGCCACCTTAACAGCAATACTCGATCCAACACTTTGTCAGCACTTAGGAGACATAGCAAACAGCATGGCATCCTACAAGACCGGTCAGACCGTCCGCTACAAGCCCGTCGGCGGCCCCAACTCCAACACCTCCGAGAGCACGGGCAAGATCACCGACGTGCTCACCGAGCCCGGCGTCCAGGCCGATCGCAACGTGCAAGCCAGCGCTGACGAGCCGCGCTATGAGGTGAGTCAACCCAACATGCTGGTTTCCCCCCCCCCTTCCAACGATACTAACCATTCTCCCCTGTAGATCCAGAATGATAACACCGGAAAGAAGACCGCCATCTACGAGAAGAATATTCTTGGCACTGCTTAGGGGACGATTTATGAGATGATGAACTGTGGCGAACTGTATCATTGAATTATCGTCTTTCAAATAATTTCGTATGTTTGGGTAGTATCAATGTTTGATAGATGGACAAAGGAGTTTGATCAATCCTTCTAGTTTTTACGGGCAAGTGATAGATCTTTAGAGTGAACCAATATCAAGTCGACCAATGAAACGATCCTTGTTTCTACTATGCTGTGTGGTGCCGAGGCTTTTGTGCAGTGACAATAGGTATACGGCATGACCCAGCATCAGGGTTGGGGTTGAAATACTTCTATCGCCCTGTAATCTCAGCGCGTATGTCCTTAAATTTGCAAGGCATTGATGCGCTAAATGCCCCGTGATTATAAGCATTTTACGGGATAGTACTACCCCTAACCCTGTGAAATATTTGCACGGTGTTTACCACTATCTACTCTCGGGCTCACCGTGATTGAAAAGGATAACATGCTTGTAACAAACGTGATCATAGGGGTTTTAAATAGAAGTATTGCACTAGATATTATACGTCGCACCGTTTTGACACACTGTATACAGCTCGATACATTTTAAAAAATGCCGGGTTGGCCTATTTATACCTTGTCAACCGTCGGGAAATTTTACATGCACTTCGACGAAATCACCATTGGCTTGGGAGAGACCACGCGGAAAAACAACATCATATATACAGCGCGGATGCTATATACGGAACTAGAGTTACAACGTCCCCTAGCCAGTAGAGAAAGAAAACGGTAAACCATCTTCTCTTCTTTCTTTCCTTCCTCCCTCTCCAACACCCGAAGCCGACCAGGCCACGGGAGAAAATAAAAGTGCAGCCCGTAGGCTCATCACAACTCAGAGAAGAGAAAGCAAACGCATCATGGGTCAATAATGTAACATCGTAGACCGTTATCGGAACAAAGGAGACTTCAACCGGAAGAAGCGTCTTCCATGATCGATTGATTGGTATAATAGATGGGTATGATATAGTATTCAGCTTTCGCCTCTTCCACACTCTCCCTCTCCTAATAACCTAACACTAACCACCCAGGGGTGTGTATGAGGGACGCAAGATGAGGCCGCCCTAGGTTATGTGTACTCCCGTAACGCCACTCGTCATGTCAACAAACAAGATAATGACCCGGAAAAGGGGCCCCGCGGAGAATGGAAAAGTTTGGGATCGTAAGACAAAATGACACAGTTCGTAGCCTATACAATGACCAGCGCGATATAAAAAAAGAGAAAAAAAAAGCGAAACGCCGACCTCATGCGAACGTGGAAAAGAACACAGACCAACAACTTGGTCTATAAAGTGCCTCGGAGGCGTTGCTTCCTGGCTAACCAGTCCCCGAGCATATTATCCAGTTGCTATATCCCATGTTAGTTGAATCCGATAGCAAGATGAAATATCATGCATAAACTTACAGTCGTAATTTCAGCCAACCTCGCATTTTGTTCTCTGAACAGTGTGCCCACGACGGGGTGATCGGGACCGGCTGGTGGGGTATCGTTTTTATCGTAGACAATTACCAGCAAGTCTCGGATGTCAGAGCCCGAGTCGAAGAATGCGCGAAGGTTGGTATCGTTCCAGGTGGACGTAGTCGTAGCTGACGTTGATGTCGTCACCGAATCCTGCTTCCCATGTGCCCTGTCATCGACATCCACCAGTTCTGGCGATGGCGAAGAGACAGGTGATGACCGATCTTCCTGACTGGAAGTGTCGATCATGAGAGCAGGTGGGTTGGAAGAAGCGACAGGCGAAACCTGAACAGGAGACTCCGACAATCGTTCCATTGGTGCTTGGTCTTTCGGCGCTTGTTCCTGCTCAGATACAGCAGTTTGGGTGCTAATGTAACTATCCGGGTAGGCTCCTGGCAACGTAGGTCGCACTTGTTTCGCTTCGGAAGGTTGCTGTGTAGGTTCTGGAGTTTGCCTGGTCGGCTCCGGTACCACTTCTTCCTCTTCGGGGGAGTCGAAGTCATCCAGCTCGACTCGTGACTTCGCCTTTGTAACCTTCGGGGGCTTAGCCTCCTTCGAAAGGAGCGATTTCGAGTTGGACCTCTCCCTCTTCTGTGGTGGCCGATCTTGGTTTTCTGCTTGCTCAGACTCTACCATTCTTAGAGTCGCCGGAGGCACGTTAGACACATTATTGCTCCTAGCTTCCGAAGCCAACATAGGACCTCGTTCCGTGCCTGACTGGGTCGGTGTAGCACCAGGCTTACGAGTCGGCGACGGGTCGCTCCTGGCTGGCTGCTTCTGAAGTTTGCTCGGGTTTCGTTGTGGTGCCGCCTTTTCAGGTGAATCCACATCGTTTGTTTGCGCATCCTCTGCATCCTTCTCTGCCCCATCGCCAGTAGCATCCATAGACCTCTTGCCAAATGATTCGTCGTCCTCATCAACAGACTTTTTCCTATCTCTCCTGGTGAATAGACTTCGAAACGCGCTTGGCTTCTTTTCCTTATCCTTCTTGTCCTTGTCCTTTTTCTTCTTGTCGTCCTTCTTGTCTGGAGCAAGCTCCTTTTCGAAGCTAGGCCGTTGCCGCACAGAAGAATCTTTCGAGTCGCTGGAGATTCGCGCCTCATTGTCATCTCTTAAGAGTCCAGGAGTCAACGTGATCTTCTTAGTCTCTATCGTTTCATCCTTGAAGAAAGAGTCCGTGTTTCTAACGGTGCCATTCCTCGTGACCCGCTCGTTCCTAGCATCAAACATTTCACTGCTGTCTCTGCTATTCTCACTCTTGGAGGTTGGATCCACGTTCTCATCATCAGTCTTGGCAGACTCCAACCTGACTTGCTTTTGCGGACCACGAGTCTTCAGCGGTTCCACCTTTGCCGATTCATCGTCATCCGAGACATCATCCGCACCTTGTTGAGATGATTGCTTTTCCTGCTGCGCACCCTGTTCGTCTGATTGCTTTTCACCATCAGCATCTTCCTCTTCGGTAGAGTAATCTATGTCAGAGTAGTCAACATAAGTCGGGGCAGCGAATGCAACATTCTTCTTTCGCCTCCTTATGGCCGTCTTTATGGTGTTTTTAGTCTTCTCTGCTGTGTCACCAAGCATTGTTGCCGATAGCTATTACGCAGTTAGAATTGCATCCGTGATCTCGGAAGGTGCTATTACATACGTCGATATTCCGGTGCTTGTTGAGACGTGCCAGCCTCTCAGTAGGTGTCTCGATATGCTCCGCCGGTAAATATCCTAGAAATCACAGCCGTAAGTTTAAGTAGGACTCAGAAGTGCCGAAAGGGACCCGTACCTATGCTACTATCCTTAACTACCCTGACCAGCCACCAATAGCTATTACTATCGTCAAGCAGCACCATTGTGTCGCCTTTCGTAGCGTTGGCTTGACCTTCGACCGTCGCGATGAATGTGTGGAGGGCGTAGACGAACTCGAAATCGATATCCTCTAAGTCTTGTAAGCATTCGCCGCCCCAGCCAACATCAAGGAATTCGTAATCGGTAAGGGACGAGCCGTCATCATCATCATCATTATCCTCTTCGGAGACATCGTAAGGAAGTAAGAAACCATACGGCGAGATTTGTGGTTTCTCTCCGGTTAGATTAGGTTCAATTACTCGTGTACTCGGCGGCTGCTCCACAGAGAGGTCATCGGTTGGTGATTGCGCTCCAGGAAACCGGGTCCAATCGACCTCCTCTTCTTCAATTAGTCGTCCTGTCCTGTCTCCTGGTACTATCGAGGTCATTCCCTACATGCTCGATGGGCGTACGAGTAGCGACATGTCGTCCAATCCGTCGGTGTGGTTCGCGCGGTCGGTCAATCCGGTATACCTACCAAGAAGAGGATGATGATGCTGATGGCTTGACTTATCGACAGGAGCCTTGCTTGCCTGTCGGTCTTGGGGTTGTGCGGGTGGGTGCTTAGCCGATCTGAGACTCGACGACGAACTCCGTTCGCTGAGTACTAGAGAGCTGATGGAATCGCGATGCAAAGCGTTGTGTAAGGAGTCGACGCGTCGCGGCCATACGGGCGCGGTTAGGGTGTACCCACCATCTTCAATCGAAGGAGAACTCGAAATCTTGTCCATCATGTCGTCGTCCATGTCATCGTCGGTGTTGGTGTCCATGTCGCCGTCGTCGGCAGTTCCCGTGACGCCTCCATTTTGCGCGATCGCGAGCGCGTCTTCCGACTGCATCTTGTTCCCATTCAAGGAATTGGCTATACCGTTCGCAAGATCTTCGGCGTACTGCTGCAAATCGCTGCCGTCCTCACCATCGGGCCACGAGGCTCTGGGGCTTCGAGCTTCCTCGCCGGCCCTGTCCTCTTGGACCTCGCGCAAGGTCTCAGCCTGATGCGGTGCGAGCGACCCGTTCGACGCGGGTTTCGAGATGGGGGGTTGGTGTTTCTTAGCAGACGGGGAATCTTGGTTTTGGAGGTCGATGGTATCTGTAGAACATCAAAAGGGTGAAATGTTAGAAACTGGCATAGCACAAGGGAACAAAATAATTCATAACTCGAGGAACAAGGGGTTGGGTGGTGCATTGTAATTTTTTCCCGCCCGCCTTCCCTGCTCTTTAGACTGGGCGGCATGGCAAACTTGGATGTACTGTAGATCAGACTTACCAGCCCGAATCATCTGGGGTCGTGTCATGGTTACTTAGTGGTATTCCGTGGAAATCAATTCCCATGGATCGGTGTTTAAATGAACTCTAGTATGGGCTTGTCCGTTCATAACAGCAGTCGAGAGAGAATTGCCTTTTTCCTAAATTTTATTTGTTCCCTGCAGCAGTTTTCCTTCTATTTCCCTGTCGCTTTTCTTCCTCCTCGGTCCTATGTGGTGGATTGTCGCGCAAGGGGGTTGGAGAGAGTTGGACGGGCTGGATGGGTACTCGTTGACCACGGACCACCAACTAACTCTATTTCCTGGAGAGTTGACCTGCTGGTTGATCGGCATGCGATTGAAGCGGCGCGTCGATCTCGGATGAATTGTTCGGTGGTTAGGAATCTCTAAATATAGATGATAATAACCAACGTGTCAGAAGAAGAAAAGGCTGGCTGACGGGTAGAAAATGTGGTAAGATGGAATGGTGATTATCCCAAATAGCCTTCGAAGAAGAAGAAAAAAATGGACTAAATTTTGGCTGTACTATGTATCAGCTACTACTACCTAGACTCGGGGAATCAACCATCAGATACCGAAAATGCGAAAGGAGGCCCTGCAGATTGCGGTCGAATTGGGGTTGGTTTGAAACAAGAAAAGCGACTAGGGGTGCAAAATGGCGAAAGTTGTCCTTGATTTAGCAGCATATTACAAGCATATTACAGGCTTAGCAGCTGCCTGGCAAGATGTTATTTTGGGTGAAGAGGGACAATTTTAGTGCCTTGGAGATGTACTGTACCCAGGAATCGTAAGCTACCGAGATAACGCCCTAGTGCATTCCTTGCATGCACTCATGGAAGTAAAGTACCTTCCTTCTATTCTTCTTAGCACCTTCACCAAACATCAATAAGGAAGGCTGAACAAGGAAGGGTTGGATATTAAAATCCATCTGAGTTACGTATACTGCAGGCAAACGTCATCTTAAAAAAAATATAACCCACTTGACAATAACATTATTTTTCCAAGTCATACATGCTGCAAACCAATATTCATTTCATTAGGATCCATCTGATATACTCCTACATTCTCTCCTACATACTCTCCTACATACGCATATCATATGCTTGTGTTACTTGACCTTACATCGTCATGGATATGTACAGATGAAGGTTATCCATACCTACCTGCCTTAGTTACTCATGTCATTTTCAAGCACACTGACACATAACTCTTAGTAGAAATACAACGTGTAAATATAAACAATGACACAGTTACAACAACTCAGCTGCAGTCATAAAATCCACCATGCCAAATCACTTTGTTTTGTCTTTCTCATATGCCAATAGTGGTATTTGACTCAACCATATATGCACCCCAACTGCCGGCGCTAGAGGGGTATATCCATTCCAACAGGCTATTGGCTTAGTTGGTTGGAGACATGCATAACAAACAAAGCAAAAAGAAAAAAAATGCTGGCAAATATAATCGCTTTATATACACAAGCAACAATCATGACAGCTTGCTTGTCTATGGGTATAATATCCTCGTAAGTTTTCGATTTTTATAATAGCTAAACCCCCTTGTCCCACTGTCCTACCTAATGTGGTCTAGCTTTATTTGTTCCTGCACTAGCGCATATAAAAAACCCTGGGTCGTCTGTGGAGAAGAACGTAGACTTGGGTCTAACGAGTGGCTAGGGACTTCCCGAACCACAACCCTCATTATCATTATCGAAACCCAACATGTGATGGTCCCAGATAGTCCCTCACTGAAACCCGATTCATGAACCATTATATCATTGGCTTACCATTGAAGTGTTTTCAAGTATCCTACATCAATAGCTCATTTTTCTCTCCTTGCATAGGCGGTGAGACTCATAGCAATGCCGCTATCACCAGAACTTCATGATACTTGATGGTACATAATGTAGGTTACAAAATAAATATGGCGTTTACCTAGCCGTTACGTTACGTACTGCAGTGTAGCAACATGCACTTTGCTTTTTCTCGCCATCTTCCATAGCCACAGGCCCGCCTTGCGACTTATAGTCCGGCTGTGGCTGAAGTCTTGACATCATGGATTTATTAGCATCGAAAATAGGAAAACAGAAAGAGGACTGTCAGATTGTCCATCTACTGGCGATATAGTGAGTATACGATGGGGAAACCACGTGTGATATATTGGTTTCGAACCGATCTTCGACTCCACGATTCTCCCGCCTTGAAAGCGGCGTTGGATCTAAACCCAGACGTGCTATGGCCTATATTCACGTGGGATCCTCATTACGTATATCGAGTAAAAGGAGGAGCAAACAGATGGCAATACTTGTAAGCCTCAGCTTAGACCTTGTCAGACTCAAAAATTACTGATACTTTTCAGGCTGGATTGTCAAACGGATCTTTCAGAATCTATTCGAAAACTCAACTCCAAGTCAAAGCTCTTTGTATTACGTGAAGCTCCACAGACACTCCTGCCGAAGTTATTCAAAGCATGGAACGTGACGCATTTAGTGTTTGAGAAGGATACAGATGTCTATGGCAGAGAAAGAGACAGAGCCATAGTAACCTTAGCAGAGGGGGCCGGTGTCCAGGTGATCTCTAGATACGGGCGTACACTATGGGACAGCGATGAAGTTGTTGCCAAGAATGGAGGGAAACCGACCATGTCTATCGCACAAGTCCAGGCTGCCGGCAGAAAGGTCGGAGAGATACCTAGGCCTATACCTACCCCAAAGTCTCTACCAGACCCGGGGGACATGACCATTGACTTTAAACAGGAGAAGCCTGATACAGAACCAGATCTCAATGCTTCGTATCGTGGCGACACTGACAAAACCTATTACAATATTGCCGGGCCAAAAGGGGACTTCAGTATTGCGACCCTCGAAGAGCTTGGGTTTTCAGTCGCAGCTACCACACCGCATCGTGGTGGCGAGACAATCGCTCTAAAGAAACTGGAAGAGATAATCTCAGACGAGGATTATGCTGCCACTTTCCAAAAACCAAAGACTAGTCCAGCCGCGTTCGAGCCACAATCAACAACTCTTCTGTCACCGATGCTGCATTTTGGCGCACTTTCACCGCGCCTCTTCTACTGGAGTGCGCAGGACTTGGTTGATAAGTATGGCAAGGGAGCCTCCACACCTCCTGAAAGTCTCACAGGCCAGCTCCTCTTTCGGGACATGTACTTTGCAGCTCAAGCGGCGATCGGGGCCCCCTTTGGTAAGAATGGTTCCCTGACGTGTTGCTCCCTTTCGCAAGTGACTAACTTTCAACTGCAGCTCAGACTCTTAACAATGCCCACTGCCGTTTTATTCCTTGGCATTTACCCTCGAAAGTAGACAATACCGATGTGGGCAATGTCGCAATCAGCGGTGAGTACAATATCGACTCACCACAGGCAGAGAAATGGTTCCAGCGTTGGAAGGCGGGCGTGACTGGATTTCCATTCGTCGATGCTTTGATGCGCCAGCTATGTGCCGAGGGTTGGATTCATCACTTGGGTCGCCATATGGTAGCCTGTTTTCTGACCAGAGGCGGATGTTACGTGCACTGGGAACGCGGAGCCGACGTCTTCGAGGAGTGGCTAATTGACCATGAACCGGCTTGCAATGCCGGTAACTGGCAATGGCTTAGCTGTACTGCCTTCTACTCACAGTATTATCGCTGCTATAGTCCCATCGCGTTTGGACAAAAGTGGGATAAGAAAGGCGAGTTCATTCGAAAATGGGTACCGGAGTTGAAAGATTTGGACGAGAAATTTATCTATGAACCATGGAAGGCTAGCATTGGAGCCCTTGACAAAGCTGGTGTCAAAATTGAGGGCGACGGGCTCCACGGGAAGAAGAATGGAACGTACCCAACACCGATGTTCGACTTCGGGGAAAGGAGAAAGGTGTGTATTGCTGCGATGAAAAGAGCATATTCTATTGGGCTCCACGGAGATGATGATAGAGTTAAGGATGGGACATGGAAGGAGTTATTTGAGAAGGCGGGCGAGACGGAGATGGAAGGTTTAGATGGTAGTGATGATGATGGGGAGCACGCAGATAACGCTGACCATCAAGGCAATAGTGGCAAGCATGCTCGAAGCAAGAGTACAACGGCCAAGGATGGGCCCATGGATAGATTCACCAAGAAGTTAAAGACATGAAATACTGGTTCTTTATTCCCCGATGGAGGTCTTTTCTACATGGGAGGAAAATCTTCAAGCACTTGCTTACTTTCCCGGGAGTACGACTATGTTTCGCAACCTGAAGCATCACGAGTTAAATCTAGAGTCATAATTTAACTATGCTGCCACGTTGCTGATCGCGGATATAGTCCATGCGACAAAGAAAAGGTATATTGTAAGGCACTATCAATTTGAAACTTCCACCTAATCCTTCAATAGCCATTTCTTAGAGAAAAGTCAAATATTTCTGTTGGGAAAGTCCTAGAACCATCATAGGCGTACTTAATGACAACGGGTGACTACCCACCTACACAGGTAGAGAGATATGCCTGACTTCCCCATCTGTGAACAACATCTTCACAATCATTCTTACGAAACATTCCTATGATACCAAGAATGATAGTCCCATGACCCATAACCATTTGGATATCCATAGCTTTGCGATAACTACCTTGAATCAGTATTGTATCCATTTGAGTACTTATACTGGACTATCGCTTGGGTTCGAAAATTTCTTAAACTCGTTTCCGCAGATCTGTCCATAGTAGGTCCGAACTTATATCCGAATTTAACCAATATTTCGCGATAGGGGCTAAGGTACATATCTAGAGATACCCAAGGGGCGTTTCACGATAAGTCAAAAAGACGAGACAAGACACAGAGCACATTCTTCACTGCGAACACGAAAGAGAATCAACACCCAGAGAAGCTGGACGCCATGCCGTCCACCTTCACGTTCAAAACCACCCGGCGTCCCGAGCAAGTTCCGCAGCAGACAAACCGCCCCGAGACTTATGCGCCAGGTCGACCATTCGAAAATGCCTCCTCCATATACCCTCGAGCTACACGACCAGCTAACCTTGCTGAGATCTATGGCCTTGCTCTGGGGACATGCTTCCTTATCGCACTTTTGGGCATAATTCTTTTAAAGATCATACACTCAGCAACCCGCTCCCATGCCAGCGAATCGGAAAGGGAGAACCGAATGCTAATAGACCCAGAGAGTGGCAACGTTCTGGAAGACTCTGAAATCAAGGGTACTCGATCGCTCCTGTCAGCCGTACAGAGAGCATCGCCAGGTCTCCTCCGGTCAGCACGACGAACGAGCAAAGACGTTGCCGATGGATTCAAAAGGGACATATGTGAGATAAGAAAAGCGCTCCACACTAGTACTGGCAAGGACGAAGAATCAGCCTTGTGCGATGCGGAAAAGAATGGAACGCGGGCGGAAGGCCCTTTTTTACGCAGGCCGCGCCAGACGGAGGATGTGATATCTGCCTGAACGAGGAACAGAAAACCCGGCGCAGGAAGAATCGCCATGCCCTGCTACGGCTGTTTCAGGGGTCAGTGGACTTTGAAGATTAGATTTGGAGAATAGGGTGCAGCTGGTATCTAGAGAACTGGCGCTCGTATGCAAAGACAATGGGAGTATGGAAAGAAGACAAGAGCTCCTCGACGACCTTCTAGGGTTTCTGTTTGTTAGTTGTTGTATACACATTTAGAGCGTATGATATAGGTACAGAGCATCAGAGAACCGCATCCAAACGACTACCATATTTGCGTGCGCGAAACAGAGAAGAACTTTGTGTGAATGAAGCTGGTCCAATTATGCCCGCCTCAGGGTGATCAGGTCGTCTATCGGTGCTGCTTTTTGTTGTACAGGTACAATATAGCTCGAGAATGGTTGGTTTTTTTTTCGTCGAGTCCCCTCATCTAACAGAGTTGCCATCTAGTTCCACATCATGCCTATGCCTTTCTCTTGAGCTCCTGCGATGCTTGCTTCAGGCTCCAGTTGCACTCCTCGTATGCCCTTCCAGCACCGAAACCCACACCCACAAATGCTGGCCAAGCTCTTCGTCGGAATAGGAGGACTGAGAAGACGACACCGAAGCCGAGACCGAGGGTGGATTTTATGAGCATATTGGAGATGCAACGGTCCCACTGTGGTATCCTGATATTAGTGACTCCGTCATGGCTGTTGTCGGCGGAAGCGAAGGGCAGCACTGTGTCATACCTTCTCGTTCAAAAGTGCCTCGCTCACAGGTCTTGAGACCGTGCTGGGCGGCGCGGGTACTGTTGTTGTCTCTGGCATGGTGACGAGGACTATGGAATAATTAGCTAGCCATCACATAGAAATTAAATACTATGTAAATCTGTACCTTTTGAATTGGACGGTTCAAAGGGAATATAGGTGAATTGTCGTCACTTGGAGAATATTCGTCTTTTTCGGCAACAATCGAGATCATCAAATGCAGCTTCGATCGACCTGTGCTTGCTGTAACCCGAGGGCGGTAAAGCCTTGATCCTTCTTTAGGCTTAGCGTTATCGGCAGAATAAATAAATGTGGAGAGACCGCGGGGAGCTTTCGCAACCAAAAAAAAAAAGTTGATGCGAACTTCAATTCAAACTTAATCGGCTTCAACACCTGGACAGCGCAAGACGCAACAACATGCTACCAAGCGACAACGTTCACAATGGAGACTGATAGCGACTCGGGAGTAAGTAATATTCTATATAGCATCTTATGCGCCGAATTAAAATACAGGATTTGGAAACTAATAATTTCCTTGCATCTAGTCGCGTCGGCTTAATCTAATACGAGTTGTGAGAACCATCGACAACGATGCATCAGTTCCATTGCCCACCAGAATCCAGAAGCTTTGGTCCTTGATCAATGCGACCCAAAGTACAAGACTCCATGGCGTCGGAGAGAACATACTACGATGGATATTCAAGCATATGAGCCTTGAAACCGAAGATGCAGAACAGGTCCGCCGATACCCTCTCACCTGGTCTATTCTAAGTCATATTTTCCCCGAAATCCCGTCGCAAACACTAGGAAGGTTGCTCGCGACCGTTCGCTTCGTGAATATCCTACGACAGACCGTGCGCGACATTACCACAGCGCAGAAAAAGTCGCCGGATCAGACGAATGGAACACTACCGCAGAAGACGAGGAAAAGAAAGAGAGACGATAAATACACATCTAACATCAACGAACTTCGCGCTCCCCGAGGATGCATAGAATCTGCTACAAAAGTATTCGGCGCTCTGCATAGCCTTATCGAATACCATCTCACAGATGTCGATGCGCCGGGACGAAGAGTCGGAGCCGAGCATATTAAGTCTCTTTTTTCTTCATCTAATGATGATACCAGAGACATCGCTGCAGGATTACTCCTGACTTGCGATCGTTCATTAAGCATCATTGAAGGCGGCATTTCCCGAAAGCAAAAATCATGGGTTGGAACTATCGTCAGTCTATGGAATCTTCGTTTCCATAGCAATCATGATAGTTCCGAGTTTGCGAGACATATGTATGTGCCTTGCTGTTCTATTCTAACGCGATTAAATGGCGATGCCGGAGTGACGCCCGCATCTGTGGAAAGCACAGGCACCAAGAACCTCTGGGTTCGACAACTGGAACAATTCCTAAGCGCTTACTTTATCCGCCCGGCGAGGCGTATATTTGCCCCAGGCAGGAGTCTCGAGGTGCTTGAGACAGCACTTCAAGTTTCGAAGAGGAACCTAGCTGGTTCAGCTGTTGTTACGTGGGATCTGGCGGCAAGAACCCCTCGAGATCTGGGTAGTCCAAAGTCCAAGGCCGAACACTTGTTGTGGATTGAAAATGTCTTTGGCATTCTACTCAACTCAATCCTAACCTTAGATCAGTCGACCCGAAACAAAGTCTTCATCCAGGTATTAGAGACAGCTATCCAGACAGCATCAATTCCGAGTACGGTCATCCTCCGTACAATGTGCCGAGAGCACTTTTTTTTTACGGCCGAGGAAACCGATTGGAACTTGGTTTCGAAAGTTATCGCTTGCGATGCCGATGTGTTCCTTATGAACGATGGTTTACTCCAGGATATTCTCGACAAGGTCGACTCAGACTCCGCATCGGATACCGACAAGCGAGAAACTATCGTCACTAAAATCATAATTCCTCTACAAGAGGCATTTGCAAAAGCGCGGAACTTCTCAGGTTTCATACGGAAGTGGTTCGATCGCCTCTCTGGGAGCAGTCAAGACTCGTTAGATCAATCCATATGGTTCGACGCCAAAATCCGCAGACGTCTTGCTAGCATTCTACAGAGTTCGGTGACTAGCGCGCAGCTGCTGCGCGTCCTGGAGAGTCTGGCCACGCTAGATGCTCCTAGCGGGGCGTTACTCGTCGTCCTTGATGGAATCTCTGCTGGCATTACTGAAGAGGACTTCATCAATACCCTAGACCCAATACTCTTCTCTACGCTCTTTGAAAATAGGAGCTACGAAGGGGTCCCGTCCTCGATACTCGCATTGCGATGGCGCATTGCCGGCCTCATGGCCTCATGGGGAACGTCGGAACAAGTTGATCGACTCTGGACAAAATTGAAGCCGGTTCTTGAGCCCATCCTTTCGAAGTGCGATATCCCTGATCCTGAGACTTTTGAAGCCTTTTGTTGCTGTTATAGACTGCGACTAGCTAACTACCCAGGGGGTACGCATGAGCATGGTGTGCTTGAAATCATGGTTCCATTTTATCACAAGTTCAACTCCGAAATGGAAAAGGCTGATGACACTGCATCGTTCAAGCCCTACCTAGATTTCACCTTTCGATACACGCCGGAGTTGTCATCATCGCCACAACCAGACGCACTTCTTCTCGATGGTGTTCTAGCAGATCTATTCCAGGGCACCGGGGAGCAATTAATCTTCAATGATTCCGTGGAAATTGATCCTTCCGTGAAGTCTCTCCTGCATAAGCATAGTTTCCTCGATGAAGATGCATTGGTTGATGCCCTTATATCACAACCCCTTGATGTCCTCGATGGTGCCGAAACTCAGCCGGGCTGGACGCAACCACAAAGCCTCTCATTGGTCTTACTCCTACTAGAGTTCCCTCGGGAAGTTTGGACTAAAGAACGACGCAAACGCATCATGTCTTCATGGAAGAAATGGAGAGACAAAGTGGCCATTTTAGCATCTCAGAATCTTCAGTACGCAGTAGCGGTGCTGAGATTGTTGGTTCAAGTAATGCAGCAACCGACGTTTTATGAAGTGAGTCGATGCTGGCTACTATATAACTATTATACTAACTTATTGTCTAGGGAATGAAATTCGATGATCTTGCTTACCTTTCTTTAAGTATGCCGACCAACGACAACACCGTTGTGGCTCTGGTCGAGAGATTATTTGATCTGACGTTGAGGTGAGATACCAGTGCACAACATTTCCGTTTCCTCCTCGTCTAATCGTCTTATAGACAAATGGTGGCTACCATCGATCAGACTCATATAGAATATCTGACCGATGCTTCGAATTTTCTGAAGACTCTTAAGCCAAACAATCACGGATATCCAGTTGGCCAAATGCTACTAGCGAAGGGTCTAGTCTCAGCACTGCATCAATCACCCCATAAGCAACAATTCCACGAAACCAATTCTACGATTAATCTAATCGATCTGAGCAAAAAACTCAAGAAGATGGTAGAAACCAATCTAATTAAGATTGGGACTAAATTGAGCATGGCCACAACGGATGCAGACAAGGAGCTGTTGTTGCCTACACTCAATCTAACGTTTGATGCAGTTGCTTGTGCCACAGCCGCCATCGGAGGAGGAACGTTTGAAATCCATGCCAACATGCCCGCAAGCATATACGATTCGTGTACGGCGGGGAACCATAATATGGACTGGAAATTGCTTGCATTCCTTTTCAGAATCAAGCCGGGTAAGTATGACAAGGAGTGGGTTCCGCAGCTGAGCAAGGCACCCGAGACGATTGACGAAGAATTGGTATTCGATATGGTTGATGCCTTCGCTCAGAAGAAAGATCCTGCCACAAGACACGAAGTGCTGAAGGAATTGGTGCACAACGATCAGGCTAATTGGTCCATCGGATCTATGCTAGCAACCAAAAGACTACTCGAATTGCATCAAGGTAAATTCCCCAGAATTCTCGTTATAGGGAAAGCTCCTAATAAGATTTTAGGTTCCGATGCTTCAAATCCTGATCAAGGCCGGATTACCAGAGACCTCGCCATTATACACAGAGTACTCGCCTCTCGCCTAAACGGGGTCGAATCACTCCGTCATTTTAAGCAGATGACAGAGATCTTAACTCTGCTCCTCGACAAACACGCCTATGCGATGTCCCAATTCAATATCAATGTGACGCTTGTCATCGTCGCTACCGCGTGTTCACCCCAAGGCCCCTCAATTTCTGGGACTAGAACAACAGGCGAAATCTATGATAAACTATGCAAGCTTGTAGCATGCGTACTCAAGCGACTCCGATTCCGCCTACGAGGGCATTTCCCGACTCTACTCGGGACTCTGCAGCGGCTGCTCACCGTTCTGCTTACCGATCCCGGCTCCACCACTACTAGCGCCGTGTCCTCGCAAACGTGCCCGCCATGGCTTGATGCGCGTCTGAAGGCGAGACACGCCGAGCGGTTCACCCGCCTTCTTACCCTCATCTGCGAGCCAAGCGCGGCGTCGGTGGCTCACGCTCGGTCGAGCGGGCTAGACTCGGCTACGGACGCGGCCAAGCGGGAAGCTGGCCAATACATGATTGCCATCCTGGAGCACTACATCAAACTGCAACTCGAGGTCGCCGTCCCCCGCGACATCAAGAAGGCACTCGAGCCGGGCGCCTACTCGATCCTTGACATCACGTCAGAAGGACTCAGGAAGGTGCTGAACGAATCGCTGGACGCGAACGGACGTGCCATATTTAGGCAGATGTTTGCGGACTACAAGAAGTTCGGCAAATGGAGTGGTGTGTAAGATATGACTTCTTACCTTACCTAGCTGACTAGCTGCCCATCTCGGGGCCCCTATCTCGTCGTTGCCTCGGGAGAATATTATGCGAAGTTTTATGCGAAGGGTGTGTGCGGTAAGCCCGTTGCTTTTGAACCAGACTCAATAATACCCCCAGTCCATAAGTCTATAGATGAAAAATTACATTCTGCCTTCTCAAAACTTGAGCTCACACTAAACGTGCTGTAGTACATGCATTATCGTGAACTCTGCTGCTGCTTGATATCTAAGTATAGTATGATAGTAGCGGTCCCCGAAGTATTATAAAATACATAATATCTATTAGCCAATGTTGATAATTATATGTCATATGTAGATATATGTGTCACAAAAGTAAAGTACGGGAAACGTCATTTCCGCGAACAGCCGCTCATTCCTTACCATTAGTCACAATTATCAAATTGCATACTATAGGTAGGGGGGGGTGGAAAAAAGGCTTACGTACCATTGTGCCATCCGCATGTGTCTTGTCCCCGTCTATGTGGAAAAAAAAGGGGGGGCTTTTGAATGGTAGTAACACAGATAGGTAGCTTTGGTTTAAGCCATGACCCGCTTCGTTCTGGAGAAGGCTCACACCGAAGTACGGAACGGGGTGCTGCACCGAGCCCCGCGAGCGGACCGGGCGGCCTCATGGTGGGTCGACCATTTCCCAGCCTTATAGTACTACTAAGATGCGTATGTATGTAGGTAGGTACGTAGGTAGGCTTTTTCAATCCTCCGACCAAGCGAAAATCTCACTCCGCCATCGCATCATAATTTACACGAGCGGACCAATACGCTTTCTCCATCGACGCCGCACTTGGCTATTCCGTTAGTCAACATCGCGCCATGCTTGTCCGCTCCTCTGCTTTGTTAGCCCGGGTATTGTTGGGTGTTCGTGTTCTATCTCGCGACCAAGGACTGTGATTCGAGGAGAGCTTAAGATGAAATAATCTCCAAAAAATAAAAATAAATAAATAAAAAATCAGCCCTTCTGAGGAAGCACGTCAATTTTCGCACCGCGGAGGAACGAGTCGTCACACATCGGCGTGATGACATATAAAAATATCATATTAATAATATTCTGTCCGAATTGATGTCACCGATCTGACGCTTCGGGAACTAGGTAGGTATTAATTATTATCAGAAGACCTTTCTTAGTACCTAGTATGTAGGACGTTGCACGCCTTTCCGGCAGCAAGGGCCCCGAGACCATGGATGGATGGGCAAGCTAGAGGGATCGCCAAGAACGCCGGCCCTTGTACAGGGAACTACCCTGCCCCAACCGCTGGCGGTTCCTGTATCTAACCGCCTAAACCCTTACATGTACATACATGTTCTCCTTCGCGATACGCCGAAGAAACTTTTTTTTCTGCAGAATGACTCTATACCTACGCACGCAACTTGGTTAGACATCTTCGGCTCTGCCATATAACCAGCCAGCCGGCCCGATTTATATAGGCCGGACGGAGATAGACCTACGCGAAGCCGGATAGGCGTGGCGACATACGTAGGTAAAAGAGCGACGGAGATGCAAAGCGCGTGACCCGGTTAGCATTTTTATATAATTACCTTTAGGTAAGTAGGTATTAATTATAGAGTATACCTACATATACGAGAACAATGCTGCCCCAAAGCAGTAAGTACCTGCTTTACCTAGGTACCCAGCTTAGCTTCGACACGTGTCGGATAAGCCAACCGAAAAGAAAAAAAAAAGGTCCAGGTCGAAGGAAACGTTGCAGGTTCAAATGCATACTATTCATATACCGAGATCCAATCGATCATAGGTGACGAGTTTTCTTGGAGCTCCAGAGAGAAAGAGAGAGAGACAAGAGACCTACTTGTTTAAGGTAAAGGTCGGCGATTGCTTCCTGAATGAATCCATCCATACATCTATCTGTAGATGTTGGACGTGTCATTGGATGTATGTACCTAGGTATGTATGTAAGGTATGCGTACCTATGCAGATGGGTAGGAGGTAATTCGTTGATATGGAGCAGTAAACGGTGGTGATATCAAACCCGGCACCCCGAAGCCGACCAACTATCTAATTATCTAATTACTAGATTCTGTTAACGG
The DNA here is from genome assembly GCA_002120315.1 of Hypoxylon sp. CI-4A. NCBI lineage: Eukaryota > Fungi > Ascomycota > Sordariomycetes > Xylariales > Hypoxylaceae > Hypoxylon > Hypoxylon sp. CI-4A. The sequence continues at coordinate 476,134 of KZ111526.1, forward strand.
TTTGCTCGGTTGCATTATTAGCTGCGCCTTGGCCCTCGTCAGCGACTTTTCGTTCAATCAAACGACCCCATCATTCTTGCCCGTGGTCAGGTCAGGTCAAGTCAGGTCAGTCAATCAGTCAGATCGGTAACAGTCGGCAGTGGGATATGAACAAATCAGGATGTGAGAATGTGATGAGATGAGAAGCTTGTTGAAAGTTGGTGGTTTTCTTTACCGAGCAACATATTCGTTTCGTCCCGTTCTTCGTTTAGAGCCATCTCCCTCCCCCCCTATTCCCACTGCGGCTACTCACTACTAATTATTACCGGCTTGTTTCGGTGTCGAATGTCTCGAAGGACGCAGGAAGGAACTGGCAGACTCAGACTATCTACTACTAGGTACATGTAGTTGCAGAGTAAAAGTGGCTTTTCAGAACCTACAGAAGGAAAGAAGAATACTCGAAAAGTGGGTTGGTTCGGGGCAATGCCGCGGGCAAATCCGTACCCCTTCAAGACGTAGCCCCACATGATCTTCTCGGTCGCCCTGTACGGCTTAGGCGGGCGGCTTGGCGTCACCCGAACATCGCATGGTGGCCAATTATTGGGTTCAAGTCCCTGATTGCACACTTCTTCCCACCGGCTGCCTAATTCGGGTGACTTTTTTTTTCTTTTTTTTCTTTTTTTCCTTGTCTTCTCTCTTTCCTTCACTGCTTCAATAACCCATCCCTAATGTTCCCCCCCTCCTACCTACATTAGTTAGTCCCGTGCGGAAGAAAAAAAAAAAAAGGTGTGCAAAGGGAAGCTACAAGTATTATTTCGGTCATGGTCCCGAATCCATATGTATTCTCAGCCGGTGCCACATGCAGCAGCTGGCTCGTTATCCCTATCAGAAAATAAAATAAAAAAATAAAATAAAAATAAGAGCTGTACATACATACATACATACATACACCCACATAGGTAAGGTAGGTACTTACATATAGGTATATTACATGCCGCCGTCTTGGTTCTAGTTCTTAGCTCTCTAGCTTGCTCAGATCTTTGTAAATACTACTACTACTACTACTACTACTATTACTATCAACCCTTTTCCTTCCCTTCCCTATTTTTCTTCTTTTCCTCCTCTTCTTCTTCTTGGTCTTGCTCTCATGTTTAATGTCATTCCCTCATCTTCTCCCCCAACGTCGAGTAAGTTTGGGTAGTCAGATGTAGCAGGGTCCCCTTTTTTTGCCTGACATGCCCGTGACAGTCAGGCCGTCGGAACATGGGTCGACATCGTGGGCGGGCCGGAAGTACAGGCTGGCGTCGTCGGCCGAGGTGCTGCTGCACTACACGTTGACGGACGACGCGCGCACCAGCAGCCCGCCGCGGGCGCGACAGCTGGTTCAGAGCTCGTTCGGCAAGCTCGAGAGGAGGGACAACGTGTTCGCCACCAAGAACGGCTTCGTGCACGCCTGCGTCGAGGCCTACAACGAGCACCACGGCCTCGTCGTCCGGCCCGAGGACGTCTGGTTCGGCATCCTGACCCAGTTCGCCGCCTACGTCAACGCCCACCCGGAGGAGCTGCGCAGGCGGTTCTGCGGCCGCGAGCCCGACCAGCGCGAGCTGCACATCGAGACGGACCTGGAGGACGCCGACCACGGCAAGCTGGCCTACGCCATGACCAAGATCCTGCAGGAGAACGTCCGGGAGGAGGGGCTCGCGCAGTGGATCCTGCCGGCTTTCACCACCACGACCAAGGTCGACCAGGCGGTCGCCAGCGTCATCTTCATGGGCACGATGCAGAAGTACTTCACGTACAGCTGGGGCACGCGGTGCGGGATCCCGTCCGTCACCCTGCTCGGCGAGGAGGGCGACTGGACCAGGATCCGCGAGAGGGCGGAGCGGCTGGCGAACTACGGCTCGGAGCCGTCGCGGTGGCTCCGGGCGCTGAGGCCGGTGCTGGAGGGGTTCGTCGCGTGCTTCAGGAACCCGGAGGGCGAGGAGGCGAGGCGGTTCTGGCAGGGCATCTGCGTCGAGCACACGCCGAACGGCAGCGGCACGGTCGCCTACTCCGGGTGGATCACGTCGTTCTGCTTCTGGGACGAGAACGGCCGGTGCCTGCACGGGCACAGCAGCAGCGGCAGCAGCAGCAGCAGCAAGCCCAGCCAGGAGGTCAAGCTGACACGGAGCCAGATGCCCAGCGGATTCGCCCGGGTGCCGGTGACGCTGCTCGCCGACGGGCTCGAGATTCCTACCGAGATGGTGGCCGGCTCGATGGCGATCAAGGCGCTGCGGTCGAAAGAGACAAATCAGGCGCGCCGGAATGCTGGTTGCGATACCATACAGCCTGAGGTCGGATGGTTCATGTATAAGACATGAGATGCCCTTGATGATGTTATGGCACGTATTATAATATTAATGGTATGTACGGAGCGGCAATTTGTGCTAGCAAGATACAGCGGCTAATGATCCAACAGTATATCCGCAACAGGGCCACGAACCTAGGGAATGGTGTAAAGATCCACCTCTTTCGGTTTCTTCTGGACCGATTATCAGAATCAATATCGTACCCAAATTGGCACCTTACGGCAACATTAAAAAGGGGCTAATACATATTATCTCCGGGCCACTCGTCTCCTAATAACCGACGGAACGCACCATATATCGGACTTAACTACCGACCTATCAACTATCCTGACTAAGCCTATCATTTACCAAGTCCCAATGAACCTGTCACTCAGCATATTGCCTGTCAAGGATGGTCCATGAACGACGGACATGACTAAGGTCTCTGTTCCCTGCACATCTTCGTATGGGTTACATGGAATCTGGGGTTTGAACCTCATCGCTTCCTTACAAGACTCGCCTACTAAGACAACTACTTGTCGATCCAGTCCTATATTTACACTATATATGGTGCATCGATTCCAGGCGCCGTACACCATCTCGATCTACGAGTGCAAACTTATATCTACCTACCTACCTACCTACCTACCAGCCTATCCACCAACCTACCTACCTACCTACCTATGTAACCTCAGGTACCCCGGGTACCGATCCGCATATACCACAAAATTGTTGAAAGGAGAAACATAGCGCAAGCTATATATAGGCAATGTTCGCAACGAAGAATGGTAAAAAGCGAGCTGTGATTGTTTACGGAAGCGCCGATCCAGGTGCCGGATACGCATTTCGGTTTTTTTTTTTTTTTTTTTTTGTGTGTCTCATTTTCTGGAGTTATGTCATAGGAAAGATACCCCGAAGGCGAAACTCTCGACTCTGTACGGACGGCGGAGGATCGCCTGATCGAAGCTGTGCTTCTACGGCTGCGTACGGTTGCACACTGTACGCGTAGTCTGGGCGGTGGTAATGTGTGCTTGGGATGGAAGTAGGTGTACATAGGGATAGGTACTGCAGTATATATATATATATATATATATATATATATTGGGTTGCTAGTCAACTCGAATTGTTCATAAATTTATTGGAAATTCATCTTTACTCTTATGCATTCCAGTTTCTAAATGACGTACGTTTCGATCAATATAGTCTTGGATGTGGCACTTGAAGTATTCGAGTCTCGTTCAACGAGAACGGTACTTTGTTCGTTTTTCAACTCTACTTCCATCATTGGTATCCACATAGGTAGGTATATTGTCAGATATAATGTAATTTTCTATATGCAGATGATATATGCAGTCCATCACACTGCCCAGTTGTGATATATCGAGAAAATTTAGGAGGGATGACGCAAAAAAAGATAAAAAAATAACTGGCCGCTAAGGGAATCGAACCCCAAGGTCAAGAGTACCAAGGAAAGACACGCTAGGTTAAGAGATATAGGATCGCTTTAGGTTCGCTGAGGTAGAGAGATAATACCGCTAGACCGCACCAACCCGGCCTTTCGCATTCTGCTTTTTCTTAAGGGCCAGAATGCTGTTAACATATATAAGTCTTTCAACCGCTTGGATGATTGGATGTGGTGGCTTCGTTGCGAGGTCATGGCGGAGAGCTAGTAGAGTTTGTCGTCAGGCTATGTGGTCGGGTGTTTTATGTATCTACCTAGTGTAGGATAGGAGGTAGCTGGGTATGGAATTGGATAGAGTACCTACCTCCCTCTGTAAGTACCTAAGTAATAGTTAGATCTTCTAAACTCCTATCTCTAAATGGGATGGCAAGTACTCTATGGAAGCAACACGGCGGTGAGATAACATTCCAAAGATATACTCGAGTGTATCCGATTCCAAGACGAGGCCTTCACATGGGTTAGGTAGGTACGCATGGACTTTCGGATCCGGGATGAACAGTTCGGATATGTCCCTGGCAAGACGGTCACAGGAAGGGAGGAAGCAGCCCGGGTTCTTGTTTGTAAGCTGTGCAAGGGATGCTGAACCCTGGTGCTTGTAGGTCTCCAACCACGTTTTGAATAGCATCTAGTTGACTCGTCACTATTTTTTGTTTCCATCAACCAATGTCCCTGTAGTATCACATTCGAGTCTGCGATCCCCTACGTTCTCGTCACCGTCGCTATCACGCTCCTTTTCTCCAACACAACCCATGGTGCCGATGGGCAAACATAGTCGTTGCAAGATGACACCACTCCCCGTAGTAGGTAGGTAGGCATGTAAGCTACGACAGTGATTCGCCGTCTTGCGGACTTTGGGTATCCTTTTGGGCATGTTCATGTTCTTGCCGATGTTGGCCACGTCTATCTTTCGATGTGCCACACCACTACAACCTCACCGACACACTTAGCCGATGATGTAGAACTGGGCGCCTGCGTGTAACTTCAGAGATAATAGGTCCGACAAGATCGAATATAGAGCTTGCGGTAATATAGTGACGTTGTTTGTTATTTCGGTCTTGTGGAACGTGCTCCTTCTCCATTGATACGAAAAGATTCAGGGGCATGGGAATAATCGCGGTGATAGAGCTTACGTGATATAGCTCAACGGGAGACCCAAAGAGGCGCTTTTAACACAGAGTGTTTCGGTTACCCCTTTATTTGATTATCCAATCCAAGGGGTTGAGCATTAGGAGGCTGATCTCCTTTCCCTATATGCTTTAGTACTTCTCTGCCTTCTCGGCGTTTTAGTTAGTTTAAGAGGTATTTAGGAACCGCTATGCTCACAGGAGGGGACGTAGTCAAAGGATATCAAATTATACCACCACTATTTCACATCTCACTAAGACTAAGGCCTTCACGTAGATCGAGACATGAATAATACCATCGAGGAATAATTAATATCATTTAAACCATAGGCTATGCTATCGCGCCAAATTCCCATATTGATGCAATGTCGATGCGACTAATGCGACATCCCTATATACCTGAAGAGTCTCTAGAAAGCCTCGTTATAATGAATATGTACCATATGTGCCACAGAAATAATCATTTGAAATCAATCTCTTTAGTGCTAATGCTCCTTCTCCTCTAGTTCCCGCATATACTTTACGAATCTCTTCTTGTGGGTCTGTTATAGGTCAGTATATCGTTGGGAAATTGGACATAAGCAAACTTACCATTCCGGCATAATGCCCATCCTTCAATACACATATATACCGTAAGCCTAACTTAGCAAAGCACTCGTACACCAAGTCCATAGGTGACTTGATATCTAAGGCGACAGGGGCAGGGTCTATATAGGGCGTAAAGTCGGTTGGGTCCCGTTCTGGGAATTCGTCTTCTTCAATACTTGGTACGTTAGCCATGAGGCAAAGACTAGATTCCTCGTCCCCGAGACCGTCCAAAGCAAATTCCAAATCAGGCGCTGGAATTAGACCGACGAGGATACCATCCCTAAGTATAGGTAGTCCTCCATCCAGCTCCCCAGCTCGATGTAGGAGCTCAAGTTGTGAACGAAGCTTCGTAGCAGCGACCAAAGGCGAGCTGGTAATGTCGATGACACGCTCATATCTGAAACGAGGAATGATATCGGCTAGTTCCGAGGTGAAAATGGGTTTATGCTTATTATCCAGGTATGGATAAGCATTCATATTTGTCAGAAGGTCGTAAATGCTGAGTGGTTCCAAAGCATCGGCCGTCCATTTGGCGACGAGGATAGCCAAGGAAAAGGGCAAGACGTAATCCAGACTGCCAGTGAGCTCAAATAGAATAACAGCGAGCGTCACTGACAATCTTGTAACGCCACACATCGTCGAGCCTGCAGCAATTAGTCCATACACACCCGGTTGGACACAAGTGGACTGCTGAAGAAGAGGACACGATCCCCATATGCTCCAATGCGGAAATCGAAGTACCATCCACTGAACAAGGTGACCAATGATTCTGCCCATCAGACCGCCGACAACCATAGAGGGCACGTAGATACCAGCGGGAACTTTGATGCCAAACGTGATAGTTGTGAGGAACCCTTTGATGACAAACGCAACGAGCAACGTTTTAATGATGCCGGGTATTTCGTCAATATCTGAGGGACAAAGTTCCAGGTCTTCATCTCTGCTGTCATCATTGCAAGGCGCTGCCAGGTTTAGTAGAAGTTTTGCGACCGGAAGCTTGGTTAGGGTATTCCAATAACTAAGAAGCCCAGTCACCAAAGCCACCAGAACGACTTCGAGAAGCGGGTATTTCTTTATGATCGAAATTTTTCGAAAAGAAAGAGCCCAGCGACGCGAAGCTTTGATGAACATAGCACCAGCGGCACCGCCTAGTATCCCTACCAGAACGAAGCCGAATAGTTCAAACCACTCCCAATCTATCTTGTAGCGAACCTCGAACATGACGATCTTATTCGTTCCATACGGGTTGAGGAACTTCAGCGAAAGGGCCGCAACAATACAGCAAAAGAAGGTACGGAAGAGCGTCTTTGCTGGGAAGTAGTAGGCTACTTCTTCGAGACCAAAGAGGACGCCACCAAGGGGAGCTCCGAAGGCAACGACGACACCTGCAGCAGCCGCAGCAGACAACACCTCACGCCTCTTGCCATCATTGCGGTCGTATTTGGCAAAGATTCGGCACGCGATATTACCAATACAGGTCGCAATGTGCACGTAAGGGCCTTCTTTTCCAAGACTTAAGCCCGACGCCACACTTGCGATTAGTCCCACTGATTTGATAACCAATGTCTTAAATCCAAGAAAGCCGTGGAGAACAAATCCACTAAGAATGACGCGAACTTCTGCCACACCACTTCCAGCCGCAGAATAATACACCATTGGCGGTGACGGATCGACGAGCGGCCGACGAACTTGCCTAGGGCTGATACTCCCATCCTCATCGTTGTCATTATCATCCGATGGTTGTTGCGAGTAATCGGCAGCTAAGTTTTCATCTAATGTCGACATCCGGTAGGCCGAAGGCACCACAGTCTTGGTTGACAGCGTGAGCAGACATGCGATAACCGACAAGACGAGCACGGCAATAATGTAGATTCCGAATTCTGTCCAAACGTTGCCGAAGGGATGGCCACCCAAAACCTCAGACCAAGATCTCCAGTCGGTGCATGGTCCATGAGGACAACATCTCTGTTCACCTCGTTAGCTATTGGGCGCTCAAGGCAAACCAGGACACTGCTCGAACAATCTGAAAGGCAGGTAAATGTTTATTACCTTTTCCCTCAAATACCACCCTCGTTTGCAGTACCCATCCTTGTAGTCGAATATAGTGGTTTCAGCCACATTGACGCAATAGGCCACCAGAGCGACCAGAAAGCCAACAACACCACTCAAGATCCAACCTTGCGCGCCGTCAAATAACACAATGAGCCGACCCCAAAAGTCCCTTCGACTGCGTAGCTGCTTAACTCGGTAGGCATCGGCGATACTATCGTGAATCCAGTCGGTCGAGGTAAACTGATCGTACCATATACGGTCTTCGGTAAGAAGCGAACTCTTGGACTCGGCCATGGGGTCTTGACGATCCGAAATAGCTTGTATTAAACGCTGCCCCCATGATTCATGTCGATTATGGTATCGTGGGCCATGGGATCCTAATGCAGAAGTGTCAACTCAATGCGCTAGAACAAGGACGCAGGAGGAGAATAACATAGGCAAACCAACCTGCATAACTGTGATTCCTTGACAAATACCCCCTCGGGGTTTCTAGGGGACTCTGGATGCGCACGCGGGAATGGGAAGGACGCAGAAGGGAGGTGGTCTCGTCTGGAACTTCGGATCCAGAATATCGTCTCGATCTTCTCGGATGATGGCGCGAGTGCGTAGGGGAGGAGGGGACCGACTGATGGGAGTCGTCGTGTGAAGGTGTATTGGCCATGACAAATGGAGCTCGATGGAGGTATGGTCGATGCCGCTCCGAGCGTGGGGCCGGACGAGAGACGCTATCTTAGGGGTTTGTCTTGAGCGGCATCGGCGCGAAACATTCAACAGGCAACAAAAGTGCCTGACGGGAACGTGGTTATTCGGATAGAAGACAGTCGACAACAAGAGAACGCGTCAGATGAAGAGACGGAAAGAAGTTAAGTGTGGTTTGAGAATAGAAGTTGCATCATGTTACTGAATAGTACCTACCTACTTAACATAGAGCTACATAAGGAGCCGTCAGCAGCTTCCAAGAAAGTACCCTAGGTGGAGCCCCCTCGATGGCGCCTTATGATTGCGACTCGTTGTCTGCCGCTATTCCAACAACATCCCTACTAGGCTGCATCGATACAGAGAAATAGACACTAACTAAGGTCAGATGAGGTATGGTGGGTCAGGCATTGTGTATATAATGAAAGAGCGACATGAATTTGAGGTTCGCTTCTACCAGTTGTTTGTTTCGTGTAAGAATAGGAAAGCACATGTTTATTATCTGGTTGTGCAACATGCAGACCCCGATCCCTTGGCTTCAGGGCTGCTGCTTAACCCGCTAACACACCTAAAAATGAGCTGCCTGGGCTGCCTGGCAGGTATGATGTAGTGAGGTACAGTGGTACTTAGTGATCGTCGTGCCGCTAAAGCAGCTAAAACGGCTATCCCATGATTCCCCAAGCCGCTATCGAACCCTGTCGTCCGTATTATTTTGTCCATTGACGCTGCACGCGGCCCTCCAAAGTTGTATCCTTACCTTGCAAAGACAGATTGACGGGTCGGCATTGGCGTTTAATCGCAGCTGGAGGTCGGATGAACAGCTTAAGTGGATGCATCCAGCATATCCTCGCCTAACATATGCGATTGTCAACTTGTGACATACTGCGCTAGGAGCAGCAGCAGCAGCAGCAGCAAGACATCGGTACTTGATACTATCACAACGTATCGCTCTCCGCCCTTACTATGTATGCTGGACACGGGGTAACATCTGCTCATTATGTCATCTAAACAGGGTAGGCCTTCAACTGTGCCGAAGTTTACTTCTTTTAAGCCAAAAGTCGAGCCTGCGCCAACCCAGGCAGATACAAAAGATGATGAGTTGAAGCTACGTGACGAACGTCAAGCTTCCTCAAAACGGGAACGTCATACAGATGAACCGCGCCAAACAAATGTTGCGCGCCACCCTAAGCCCACACAACAGCCATCAACCCGAGAAGAGGAAAAGAATACTATATTCATTCGTGATAGACGAGGCGATCGTTTAATCAGAACCTATGGAGGCATCGATCGCCGTGACATCCCTAATTACCGTCGCTTTGGATCCGGTCGTATCCTTGGCGCGGATGGCTATATGAGAATCGATAGAAGCGGAAGCAGAGATGAATTCTTCCTCCTAGGCCATGGTGAAGGCCGTTCGCTGCTCGGTGGCGACAGGAAGAGCCTCTTAGCAAAGGGTGCTTATTATAAATCACGACCAGTTAGGATTCGACCTGATCAATCACAGGCGGCGGCAGCATCAGATGACTTTCTGCCCCTCCGGTCTTCGAAAAAGCGGAAGCGAAGTGGTTCTGAATCCGAAGGCTCGGGCAAAGAGGAACGGTCTTATAGGTCAATCCATGGGCAGAGCAAAAGTCACGAACATTCTGATAGCGACGTGGATTATGATAGTGACGATTCCACTAGCTTTAGGGATCGAGGAGTAGATGACCCTATCAATTTAAAAACAATCGAGTTATCTAGAAAGGTTCGAGAGCATCCGCAAGACATCGATGCCTGGTTTGACCTAGTCAATCACCAAGATACTCTTCTGCGATTAAGTGGACAAGATGGCCAGCACCCTACCCCAGCAGAAATCAAGAGCTTCGCTGATATCAAATTGTCCATGCTCGAACAAGCATACTCACATACAACTACCGAATCGCAACGGGAAAAACTGCAGCTAAGGATTATGCGGGAAGGCTCTAAAATATGGGATGCCAAAGTCATAGCCAAACGATGGGAAGAAACCCTTGAGAAGCATGGCAGTAATTTCAAGATATGGAGGGAGTACGCAAATTTCAGCCAATCAAGATTATCGTCTCTGCAATACGAGAAGATCAAACAATCATATGTCAATCGATTGAGGCGACTAGAGTCAAAGGCAGCCACAGCGCAGGACCAGCCGGATCGGCTCCGGATTTACGAAGAGATAATTTACGTGTTCCTACGGCTCACACGTTTTATCTCAGATGCCGGGTTTGGAGAACTTGCCACAGCGGCATGGCAGGCCACACTGGAACTAACATTTGCCCGTACATCGTCCGAACAGGAGCAATTAGAGTTCAAGGTCCCGGCCAGTTTCCAAGATTTTTGGGAGAGCGAAGTGCCGCGAATAGGAGAAGAATCAGCCCAGGGATGGGTGGCTTTTGAGCGGAATGGCGGAGCACAAGAGCCCCCTGAACCCAAAGGCCCCGACGAACTCTTATCACTAAACACTCGAGATGGATATAAAGCTTGGTCAGCCATCGAGCAACAAAGAGCTCGAGCTGCTTCCAATCCCGCTCGTACCATGGACGATGGAGCAGAGGACGACCCTTTTCGGGTAGTTATGTTCGCAGATATTCAAGATATACTATTGTATCTCCCTACTGAAGCCATTCTTAATGTCCAGAGCCAATTGCTAAATGCATTCTTGATATTCTGCCAGCTACCTCCAATGTACAGTTCTAGCGAGATGATTCAAGACATACTACTGGATGATTTCCTCATTCGCGATTCATCGAAGCTCATTACCACGGAATGTCCATCTGGCTTAGCAACAAACCCCGAAGATCAGAGCAAAAGACCGCCAGACTTCACTCACGACTACGAACGATTTAATGTTACACCAGAAGTTCTCTTCCCATTACCTCGTTGGTTTACCAGCATGAAAAAGATCCGAGATCAGGCGCCTCCTGGCCAGTACCAATGGGTTTTGCTTACATTAAAACAGCTCGTTCGCACATTTGGTGTCCGTGACCTAGGGCCGTATTATCTCGCCTTTGAGTCGGTAAACGAATCAGGAAATGAGAAGAAAACAGCAAAAGCGCTGCTAAAGCAAGATCCATCCAATGTCACATTATATCTCGGCTACTCCATGCTCGAATGGGCTAAGGGAAATAAGGACGTCGCCCGCAATACAGTTTCTGCTGCAATGAGTTTGGCAAGCATTCCATCTCACAGTAAAGTGGCCTTAGTCATTGCGGCGGCGTGGATGGAAATTGAAGACTGTGATTTGACCAAGGCCACTCTTCAGCTATGCACCTTGTCAGATGACACTTCTTCTGTAATGTCAGCATCACAAACTTCGGCCGCTTCCACGGCGCAAATACTGAGAACTAGGCAATTCCTATCATCTAATCGAGACTATTTGATCTCATCCGGTGATACTAAGAACGCCATTTCTTACGCCGAGGGCCTGGCGTTGCTTGAATACTTGACACAACAGAGCAATAAGGAACCATCCAGCGGGAGCCAAGGCGATATATGGTCTGCCATATCTAGCATTTCTACCTGTTCTGATGAGCTAGTTTCCCGTGGTCTTGGAAACAGTTCATCTCACGAACAATTACTCCAATCCGCCGCTCGCCTACTTTACCATCATGCCAGCCAAGGACCTTTTAGACCTGGCTTCCTACGCGAGCAGCTAACGAAGTACATCCACTTCTTCCCTCGGAATACCATATTCCTGAGTCTTTTCGCATGGCGAGAAGCGCGTCTAAGCATCGACGACAGAGTCCGCTCGATTCTAGACCAAGTCGTTCTTGTCGAACCACACGACTGCGTCAGCAGCCGAGTCTTTGCCATCCGTCACGAGAGCCGTGCCGGCAACATACACTCGACGCGCGCGGCGTTCGAGCACGCCCTCGAAAGCGAGGCTTGCAAGAACCACCCAGGCCTGTGGGTGTCGTATATCCGGTTCTGCCACAACAGCAAGGAGCTGCGTTCCAAGGCGAAGAGCGTGTTCTACAGAGCTATCCAGCGCTGTCCTTGGTCCAAGGACGTGTTTATGGAGGCCTTCGTCACGCTGGTTCGGGATATGGATTCTTCGGAGCTCAATTCGGTCTATCATACGCTCTGCGAGAAGGGCCTGCGTGTCCATGTGGAGATGGAAGAGTTCGTGGAGAAGTGGCGGAGGGATCAGAAGGAGAGGGATAGGGCGAGACGATGATCATTCGTTGCATTTACATTTAGCAATAGAGCTCATAATCTGCATCATGAGACTATCAAATCTTGTTTTTGATATTTTCTTTGCCTGTTGACCTAGGTAAATATCCAATGCGTAAAGGTTTGATGTTCATCGATGACTCTTCATCGTCGATATCTGATATATAGCTATTAAAGTCAAAGCCCAGATCAATATCAAGTATCTAGGTAATTAAAACATAAGACATAGGATATTATTCATAACACTGACTTGTAGGGTTCCCCAGCAGTTTCAGTCAACCGTCAAAAACGTTAGCAGGGCAAAAATGGACTAATATACGACGGCGTCAAAATCGACAAAAAGAATTACATACAACACCTGGTATTCGCCGGTCGTCACCGACCCGACTACTAATCAAGCGATACGCGGCTTATCAAAGGGGAGAGCGGACGGGATCCCGAGTTTTCCACGTTCTATGGTCGTATGTGATAGTTTTTAGTGTTGTTGGCATATATATGCCTTCAATGACCTTTCGCCGGAGCAACCCCAAACGCCACCCCCAACCCTTGAGGATCAACAGAACTATCTTAATTCCTTTTTCATCGAAATAACTTAGAAGTTTCCCATTCAATTATCTTATTAATTAGGTAGGTAGGTATCTGGTAAATATCCTACCTATCTCCTCGCAAGCTCCTTTCGCAGCCGCCCAGCTGTCGTGGTTGGCGGTGGTTCCGGCCACGAAGAAACAGCGTCATCGACTTCCTCGAGGAACGTTGCTGCGTTGTGGATGTTGGTTCCGCCCAAAACAACTCGCACACCTGGCGATGAGGCGTTGATGCTAGCCACCGTCTTGGCTTCCTCGTACGTTGCGCCGCCTATTATAAACACGATGATATCCTGTGGTTTGTCTCTTGTAGTACCACCACCATCGACGAACGGGTACTGCTGCTCACGCAACCTGCCCTTGATCAGGTTTTGCAACGTAGTTTCCAGGTGCGGCGAGTGTTGCGTATAAACGTTCTCGACGCCCTTCAAGCCTTTGATGGCTCTTGCGCCCGAAAATATGCCGCCAGACTCGAATATGTCTGCAATACCTCCTGCTGCCTGAGATTGTTGAAGCGAATGATGATAAATCAATAGTTTTGCTACCAAGTCCGCTTGTCGCGCGGGGACGCCACCGGCGGCAGACAGCAAGTCCACAAGCATAGCCAACGAGTTGGATGGATGCTTCTCATATCGAAGAGCATATAACGCTACGAGCCCCACCTTGTTCTCAGTTGCCACCGATGGGGATTGTATCAGCTTTTGGACGTTCTGTGCTGAATTAGCGAATAACTTCTCGAATGGGTTAAGTTGTGTAACTGGTGGCTACAATACCTTTAGATCCGCAGCGTGATTATCGTTGCAAGCCAAACTCTGCTCTACCTCGCTCACCTCTAGCAAATTCTCCGCGGCTACCCTCCGGCTAAGTTCCGAAACTAGAGTAACGTGTTTGCTAACGTTTCCGGAAAGCTTTCTGAATTCGGGGTATTCTTCGATAAATCGCTTCATATCCGTGATAGACTCGATGTTGGCGTTGTTCTTGGTTTGTGATTGGTACTGTTCTACGTAATCTTTGATATTCCCACCAAGATCGCCGAAGTTCAAGTACATATTCTTTTTGAAGAATGGATCTTGATCTTGCGACAAAACAATCTCCTTGAGCTCTGGTCGTACATCAGGAACATCGTCCAGGTTCACACGACCGTTGTAAATGCCAAGTAGCTGATGCACCATGGCTTGGTAGGTCCATTGGTTGAGCAGTGGCGTAGCGGGGTCTTCTCTACGGTCCAATATGAGAAGTATCGGTGGCGTGTCGACTTTTCGGAAATCGAATAATTGCTCTTCTTGGGTGATATGATATCTCACTTCGGTAGCCAACTTCTTGGATAACAAGCTATTTCTCTCATACCTGATGAGGGGCTTCTTTTTGAGTGACAGCAGGATAGCTATCAATCCTTCGGTTGTTCGCTGCAACGAGTCTGGGTTCCATAGATCTGGATTTCCAGTCCATATCCTCTGCTGTGGCAACGTGAGACTAAGGGAAAATAAGTCGGGGTTGATGACAATGTAGTCTGCGAAGTGCTCTTGGACCTGCTTGACAACTTCATGGTCGTCCGCTTCGGCCAGTCTTTCTAGTGACGATTTCTTCACCACGTTGCTGAAATATAGGTAATATTCACCATATTTAGGATCTCGTAGCTCATCGATAAGAAATTGGATAGAGTCTGGAGATGGGCGAACAAAGCATAGACACCTGAGATGCCGCATCTTCTCGCGATTTGGGTTATCCAGGCGATCTGTGAGATAGATTTCGTGATTGAGTAAAGACGACTGAGTGATGGCGGTAGACACTATTGGTACAGTATCTTTATCTAGCAGGAGAATCTTCATCTTAGCAGACGGTGTTCCTGATGCGCTGTCTCCGGCTGAGACCATCTTGGAGATGTAGCCGGAGACGGCTTGAACGACATCCATATTTTTGCTGGTTCAGCAAGAAATGATTTATGAACGTTTGTACTTTTTGGAAATTTCCGATTTTCTCTCTCTTCGTGAAGTCGTAGTTCGTCTAGTTGGAGATGATGAATTACAAGTTGTTTACGAAATGAAACGCTGGAGAGTTGAGTTCCGCTTAAGCTTCAGTTGAAGATGCGGCTTACCGTTTAGTGGTCAGCTTGGCTGCTTGGTCGTCACCAGGACAGGGGTCTAGCTGCTAAATGACGTTACAGTACCCGGTACCTGAGGGTTTACATGATTTGATAGGCTATGAGTGTAGAGTGTACCTTTTTGATAAGATAAAGAAATGGATCCAGGTCCTAACTTTAAGCTCAGAAAGCTTCCAGCGCATTTGAAAAAGTTCCCAGTTCATCTATTAAATCATTTTTTATTGTATTGTAATTTTCTTCTCCCAATCAATTGTATAATTCATGATTGATCAAGAAGAGTGTTCGACTGGAACATATCCCATACCACCAAGATGTCCACGGACATGTGTTCGATGAAGCCTGAACCGACGTGCGAACACCCGTTAAACCGCTCTTTGATCGCTACAATTGGCTGACATCATTTACTTGAGAATAGCTTGTCGTTCACTCAAGGGCTCATCGTCGGCCAGATATCCGTGGTCCTGCTCATAGCAGCATTCATAAAATACTTCATATTCGGCGATGCACCCTCTCCTGAAGTTACAGCTACCATTCGAGCGGCCGAACGTCGATCCCGCACTCTTGCTCACCGGCAGTCACTACTTACCATACGAAGCACCACACCGAATGCGACGAGACCATCCCAACAGCCAACGCTGAAGAAAAAGAAGTCTAGCATATTACGAAGCCCACCTACCCTCACGATAGGTTCTATCTTGAACAAGACGTATTATAATGTCGACAGCCATCAGCCCGAGTCTCTGGACTGGTTTAACGTCCTCATCGCTCAGACCATCGCACAATTTCGCAGCGACGCCCAGCAAGACGATGCCATCCTTACCTCCCTCACCAAAGCCCTCAACGGGACCTCGCGTCCTGATTTCCTCGACGAGATCAAGGTCACCGAGCTGACCTTGGGCGAAGACTTCCCCATCTTTAGCAATTGCCGTATCATACCGGTGGACGAGGACGGTCTGAGCTTAAATACGGGGCCTGGCGGGGAAAAGCGATTTGATGCAAACAGCTTGCGGGCTAAGCAGGAGGGATCACGACTGCAGGCGCGTATGGATGTTGACTTGAGCGATATGATAACGCTGGCGCTCGAGACTAAGATCCAACTCAACTATCCGAAGCGCCTGACCGCCGTGCTGCCCGTTGCGCTCGCCGTCAGTGTTGTACGGTTCAGCGGCACCCTAAGCATCTCCTTCATCCCATCGAACCCGTCGCAGTCAACACCTACGATGATGACCTTCAGCTTCCTCGACGACTACCGTCTCGACTTCTCGGTGCGCAGCCTCGTCGGCAGCCGGTCCAGGCTGCAAGATGTACCTAAGATAGCTCAGCTTGTCGAGTCCCGTCTACACCGCTGGTTCGACGAGCGCGCCGTCGAGCCCCGCTTCCAAGAGATCGCCCTGCCCAGCCTGTGGCCCCGTAAGAGGAACACGCGGGGCGGCGATGAGCCCCTCGACGGCACTGCCTCATCTGCCTCGAGCGGCAGCATGGGTAAAGGAAAAGGTCGCGAGCTGGCGAGAGAGCTGAAAGATGAAGCCCGAAAGGAGGTGCATGCCGAAGCTGCGGCGGGACAGAGACGCGAGATAAGCCCCCACGAGACACTGCGATATCGACGGGTTAGGAGCCGAGGTGAAGGCTCCGAATATAGTATGCCTGGAAGCTTGCCGGGCATGTCAATCGACATGCCTACTTGAATCGAGCACGCTGGCCAGAATATGGGCTGATATGCTGCTTTAATCTAATAGAGCCCGCGGGCTCGTCTAATATTTATGCTCTGGGCTTTCCCGAAGTCCCAGAGCGAGGACTAGAGTGCAGAGTATTCGTCGTCAAGTGACGACTAGTGGCGGGATGCATCCGTTCTATCCTCCAGACTGCTATAGGTGGATGCGGAATCAACACCCCTTACCGGGAAGAGTGAGGAAGACAGGCCGATTTTCAGGCTAAGGAGACAAGATTGATGACGATTTGTACGATGACAATGTTTAGAGCATGGATGACGTCTCACGATGTTATTGGAATGTACGATATACGATTTATTCAGCTACCTAAAGAGTACTGGATCCCGGCAACGAAATAGATGTATTACCACGCCACTCATCAAATCATAATAATTCATTATCATGGCATTCCGTTATGCCATGAGACATTACATTAGGCCTTCGTTTCATACCGATTCGCGAATAATCCGTGTCATCATACGCTCATATTCATCAAAGCGTTAGAGCTTTCTGTGAGCAAACCCAAGTTCTTATACCATCCAACCGCGCCCGCGACAAGTAGCACGTAGTAAGCCACAGTCCACATGACAGACGGCCTGGACGATTCTCCTCTAACATCAACCATTACAGCGG
This sequence comes from Hypoxylon sp. CI-4A, assembly GCA_002120315.1. Lineage (NCBI taxonomy): Eukaryota > Fungi > Ascomycota > Sordariomycetes > Xylariales > Hypoxylaceae > Hypoxylon > Hypoxylon sp. CI-4A. The sequence continues at coordinate 493,574 of KZ111526.1, forward strand.
GTAACACACGGCCCCAGACGCGCGGTAGGCCCATGCAGTTGCAAAAAGCATGTACGATAAAAACCGCTAGTATACTCCCAGAGCGCAGGTACAAAAATGTTGCGTAAGCACCGAAGAGCGTAGTATAGCCGAGCTGCATGACAGAACGCATCAAGACCAAGGAGGCTGCTATCTGCGGGTGCGTCACACGGAACTCGTAGAAGTGGTGAAGATGAGCAAGCCCGAAGACTAGCGGCGAGAGGAAGATGGTTGTGGTCACGGATGAGCGCGCCACGAGCATGAGAGGCACTGAGGCTGAGCGGAATAGGACTTCCTCTGTAAAAGGTCCCTAATCATGATGTCAGCACGATGATGCAGAGGCATATGATTGAATAATAAACGTTTGTGTGGGTAAATAAATCAGAGATGCACAGAGTGCTATTGCTTCGTCCTCATTGTACAGGTCTTGAGTCTGCTCAGAAACACGGACCAACTTTTCTCATCATGGTATAAAATGTGCGGGGAAGATGACTTGCAAAAAAGTGAAACTTACTGCTACGATATTACGCCATGTCGTCCACTCGCTGAGAAGGGTCGACAGTGGCCGCAGAGCAACTAGGTCTCGCCATCCTTCGTCAACGACCACATACTCATACAGTGGTCCGGCGAAGAGAATAGCGGTGAGCAAGAAACACTTTGCCGTTTCCACTAAGCCGATAGGCCAGTACCCTAGGGTGTGCAGAGCTTCAACCGTTGTGGCCCGGCCTTGCGACGTTAGGATCACAAATGTGATGGCGGAGCAAATGATGCAGGTCAGTGAAACGGACGCGATGCGCGCGCGGATCACAGACGGCGCGTCCCGTGTCAGGGAGATGGACGGCCTAGTCTTGGAAGACAGATAGAATGGTACCACGTAGATGAGAGTGTAGATTACCTGGTTTGTCTGTCAGTATTATCTTCATAGTGGAGGAAGTGCGCGTCTATACGCATGTAACTGGAGACTTACCAGTAGGAAGACGGCGGTTCTTGTGCTGATTGGCGGTGGTTTGGCTGGCGCGGCTAAGTTAGAGTAACTAATGGAACGGTTAAGAAGTAACATACGCTCTTCTTTAGCGAAGTGACTGGTTATGAAACCTAGTACAGAAGGCATCGTGTAAGCCTAGCAGTCCTAGCTGCGTAGATCCCAGGAATGATTCTGCAAAGCCAAGCGGTCAAGTTAGATGTAGATGGGCTAGAACAGCCTCACCCCAAAACAAATTGCTCCAGCTAAAAGCTTCCCTAAGCTACTTGTTAGATCGACTTTCCTTTCTCAGATAGCTTTTTCAAGCAATCTTCAAAGCATAAATCAGATCTCCAAGTCACACAAGGATAAATGAATCGTCGGGAACAATGAAGGAAATTATCACGCTCGATCGGATTATGCCTTAAGGAAGTGGGTGAACGACTGGCCCATGAGGGGGACTTGCTTCAACCCCCCCTTGTAGCTAGAACCTAGTCGAGCAAAGAGAATTTCCCGACTGCCGACTGAGAAATATTGAGGAGTTTACAAGTCAAACGTCTAAGTTCGACAAAGTAGCGACATGTTCTGCAGTCTTCGGCTTGCTGCAGGAACTGAAGCTAAGATTAGACAAAGACCTCCGGTTTACCTTGCATCATTTGAAAAAAATGACAGGCGGCTGGCCGTTTTCTGCGGGACCTGTATCGGGCGCTTTCAACTGCAGGAGGCGTCTCGTCCACCTACAGAATTGTAGCGTAAGCGCGTGCGGCTCATGAGGACTGGTGTTCCACGGCTTCAAGACCAGACAGACGCTGTGTCAGAGCTGCCAGATTCGGGTTGTCAGATGGGAGGAAAAGGAAAAGATCTAGAAGAGGGAGGGATATCTGCAGGTTTTTGATGGTCCGACAGTTCTGAGAAAAAAGGGAGTCGAAAAAAGTTCAAATTCTTTTCAAGGAGCTTCAGCTGGGGGGTCCCCTACCTCTAGGCCTGTATAGTGCACACAGTACAAATAGTATAGTATTATACTGTAAAGCACGGCCCTCAGTGGAGATTTTTACCAGCCGTTTTTCAGCGCTAAAGGACCAAATGGAAGCTAGAGCTCTAGGATTGCGAATTGAACGTCATGCTTTTTTGTTTCTCGTGCAATTAATTCGCTCGATTTCTCTTAACATTAGCATTGAAGAATATTCAAACGTATAAAACTGAATGCTACCTTATGGATGACTGAATGGTCGATTAAGGGAAGACACGAAATGCGCGCGTCAATCAATTAATGCGATTAATAGATCGCGTCTAGTTTCCCATATTGAAAGGTAAAAGGCAGCTGCAATTGCAATTGGAAGAAAAAGAAAAAAAAGAAAGAGGAAAAAAGGTCGACCCACTACTAAGCCACGTTCTTTCACTGGCCCATGTTACTATTTCCCTTTCTGGTCTTAGCTTTAGTTCGTTATCCACATGGATTTTCCTTCCCCTGCCCCGGAGCTTTCGGTTGGGTCCAACGATCTTGGATTTCTGGGAACCACCAACCCCAGATCTCGTCCAATTGCACCTCTCTATGGCCGATGTTTAATTTGCCCTTCTCTTCACCGATTTTTGGCCCTTGCTGCTAAATGTTTCTGAACCCGCAATGCTTTGGCCAGGTACCTGACGGCCTACGTACACGTACTTCGACGAAGACCGCGATGCAGCCAGAGTTGACGAAACGAATGGAAACAAAACTTCCGTCTGGATGAATATTATCGCAGCGGCGGCTTCTGAGACGAAGCTATCGTTGAACAATCATTAGCGACGAATGATTCTTTAGCTAGCTCTACAGTAGTAGACAACTATGGGCAGACGTCGGTTGTGGCCCCTGGTCACGAATGTAGCCTTTGAACTGCAATTGTGGTAGGCTCTTCGACCGCCTCGCCCACTATTTTTCCAACCTCATTTTAACGTACATCCAGTCTTGCAGTAGACTGCATATTGCGTACGGATCCAACTCCACTATTGACATTTGGCTCGCAAATGTACTGGACGACAAAGAGAAGATGGAGACTCTAGTGGACCTCTTGCCCGCTGCTATTGTCTTTTGGGCTCGTCTTGTTCCGAGTTGTCACTGTTCATCGCAAGCGTGAAGATCTGACGATGTACCTACGCGGTGAGATGGCGTGAGAGGTACATGTACGACACCTTCAATGTACTCCAGCCGTTTTTGCTTAACCCCGTCAAGCTCGTGTGGTACCCAGAGGCTCCGTGAAGCTTTCTCCCTGTTCATCTTGCCGGCCTCTATGCCCACATCCTAACGTTGAATGGAACCCTAACGCTCCTTTTCGGCTGCATTGCATACCTAGTCAATGACCAGCCGCCTTTTACATGGCTGACTCTAGCTGACAGCCAATCGATCGCTCTTGGGGGGAACATTGCAAGAAATAATACCTTCCTGTCTGCCTTCTCCTGACAGCTTCGCTGCCTCTTCCGCTCACTCTCTCTCCGATTCCGTTTTGTCCCCCCGCGGATGCGTCTGGTCTGTCTGTAATGTGGTAGCATAGGAATCGTTGTCTTTTCAGGTCTCTCTTTATCGACCCGTCCCACACTCTTTTGAAAACTATTATTATCTATCGCAAGATACTTACAGGTCTACTCGACACTAGACCAATCCTCGTCGGGTCTCTTTATTCATAATACTTCTTATCAGAAGCTTCACGTCTCTCCTTAGACTATTCTTTGACTCTTTTTTTCTTTTGACTTCTTTTCTTGTCAGCTCTTTACATGCCCTTAATTCTCACTCCTCCTACCTACCTACTCATCCGTGACTACTACGATCCACCACGAAGTATTCGGACTCCACACTCACTAACATACGCGCTTATACACCGAATTCGAAACGAAATAACGATCCACGCCGAAAATTATACGCCGTCATTTCCAGTTGTGCGAAGAATTATCCATGTCTGTATGAACGTAATGGCATGTGTCGAAACACATTTATAGCCGCTGGATTTAGGTGAAATTTGAGAAAGAGAGAGAAAAAATTGTGGATATATCGGGACAGGCCCGCGAAAGAGGATGTCGTCCTCGGATTCTTCATCGTCATCCCGATCCCAAAGACGGCCGCTACACCAGAGATCAGATTCGGAAAATAATAAACTGCAGATCCGCATTGTCCCGTATTCCCCTCCGAGACCTGGAGATGGAGAGAGCAGCAGTAAGTCCAATGCGCCGGAACAGCAAAGCAGGGAGGATGATCAAAGCACAATCAAAGACCCATCGATCATCACCACACCAGAGACGATGAGAGCAACGAGCTATGGAAAGGAAAATTATGGCGCCGACACTCGGTCAACTTCATCATATTCGACACCGGCATCACCATTAGCGACCAAGGGTAGAGGTGTTTCAGGGTCGACAGGGACGAAACTCGCTTCTGACTCGGCTGGTGTTGGGCGCACTGCCCCACCACCCCCTGCCATTAACAGGCCCTCCTATGGAAGCAATATCAGACACGTTAACCCCGAATCGCAGCCATCACAGTCGCGCCACGATGACGATTCAAATTTGCAACCGTGGAAACGACCTCCGTCAAGACGAGACAACATCATCAGCATTCATTCTGACAAGACTTTCTCCGTCGTGCTAAAGTCGACACGTCCGCGCTATTCCGACAGGTCGGATTCTACTGTCAAGTCAAGCTCGCATGAAGAAAGCTCATTTGACGCATCTACCGTAGATCGTCACGGCTCTCCATTGAGCTCCGTACCCGAGCGCAGCGTCTCGCCTGTGGCCACTGCGTTACCTGAAGAGGGACACGTCGTATCCGCGTCGCCTTGGAATTACCGCATGGTCGGTGGCTTACGAAAGGTTCCAAAAACACCCGATTCAAAAGGCAAGGGAAAGGCGGTCTCCGAATCACCTGTCCCATCGTTGCCATCAAGAGCCATTACACCACCAGAAGAAGCAACTTCTCCCCTTCTGACGAAGCAATCCTTCAACTCCGAGCAGACAACCTCGACTATCGAAGAGTCCACAAACTACAAGGTCATTGGCCGCAGTTCTCCACCATTACCAGATTCAGAAAGTGTTGACGTGCCTCCCTCAAGTACCCCGAACTACGAAGTTCTCGGCCAATCATCACCGGCGCAAACCCTTGCGTCGTCAGCTGCTGGCCGGGGATTTGTCGACACACCGGGAAGCAAGAACTACATTGTATACGGCTCCGCTTCCCCATCGTCGTCATCAGCAGCTCCCTTCCGAGGGCATTATTACCACTCTTCCGACGAGAGCTCTGACCAACAAGTACGATCAAAATACTCACAAGAAAGCCTTGTCGTGCCTCCACTCAGACCGCACAAGCGATCGTCGTCCGAAAACTTGGGATACCACAAGCAGCAGTCGAAGGAGAATCTTCGAGGCCGAGCCAATTCGTTTTCCTCACTCTCGAGCATCATCAGCCAAGAGACTACTTCCATTTTTGGCGGTTCCACACCAAACGTTGTTCGTCTGGCTCACACGCCGTCTACCTCGTCAATCCCGCGATCTACATGGGTAGGCCAATCGACATCTACACAGCAGCAAAGGGCAAGGATGGATATACATCAATGGAGTTCACAGCTTTCGACTGTGATATCGGAATACGAGGGCAGCGATCCGGGTTCTCGTATGGGTTCCGCCGGATCGAATCCGGAGCGATTGAGCAGTGCCATGGGAAGCAGGGACAGCAGACAAATGCGAAGCATATCGTCGTCGTTAGGTCTCGAAAATTTAGATATGCGGAGGTCGCACTCGAGGTCAAACTCGCAAAGCGATTCTTTGGATCGACCTACGCCTGCTCATACACGAAGCGGGAGGGAATTAGCTAGCCCTCTAACTCCTACAATCATCCGAGATCACGACGAACATGGCGATGGACTGGCAGATCTCCATCACAAGCCCTCTCGAACACGTCTAGGCTTCTCTAGGCAAGCTTCAGACAGGAGTTTGCGCTCCTCGGCGAGCTCACGTGCCGGAAGTTTAACGTCATCATCTCTTCCCAGTTGGGCGAGGCTTTATTATGGTAGCGGAGAGAGACGCTGGTTGGCTGGATCTTCCATTCGGTCCATATCTGAACTTGGCGGTACTCCCCCGGAGAGCCCTTGGGTGGGTGGCCGTGGATCTCCACCTCACGACCAATATCCCGAAGCCGTCTACAACCCGCGTCGCCGACCGATGGAGGGTGAACTCCGACACCCACGTCCGAGTTCCATGGAGATCGCACCCGCTTCCGAGAGGGGCGAGATTCGATTAGGACCTAAGAAGAAGACTTCGAGCATCTGGTCTCCGCATCTTCGCTTGGACACACGAACTAGTGGCTTGAGCGTATGGAATGCGCCATCTGTTACCTGGTCCGCCGATAGCGGTGTACTTGGAAAGCGTAATATCCAGGTGGTTCTGTTTGTGATGGGATTTTTGATCCCATTTGGTAAGTGAAATCATAGTTGCTTGAATACCACAATTGCTAATTTGTACAATAGCTTGGATGGTTGCGGCATTCCTGCCTCTGCCACCGAAACCCGTGCTTGCCATGGATGAGCGAGATCGAAGTACAACTGAATTTCAGGGTTCAGACCAGGAAGAATCCCTACGCCGAAGGGTTGTTCTTGTCGACGACTCCCGATATCTGAGCGCAAGGTGGTGGCGAAACGTTAATCGCTTTATGGCCATCGCCGGGCTGCTCATACTGGGAGCAGTAGCTGCTCTCGTAGTAATTGGCGTTCGACAGAACTGGGCTCACTAATGGCGATGACCATGGCAACATTCATCGCGCACCAATAACACCCGAGCCACAATTTCACATTTTTCACATTTTTCTCCTTCAAACGACGACATATGATTTTCACGTAATATGTAATGACGATTTCATGAGCCACGCCGGCTTTCTACCTACCTACCTACCTACCTACCTACATACCGACCTACATACCGACCATATAGACGATCTAGGGGCGACACCCGACACTCTTTTTGCGAATCTACGAACTGCAACGTTCTCACCGCTACGCATTGTCAAACTTGCTTGCTATTTACCGCCACCATACACGCATATCACGTCTGGCTTCTTCACGTTCATTCATCTTTGCCATTGTCGTCTTTCGAATTCGAATCCTTTTTTACGAAAACCCTTGTACAATTATGCCTCATTTTTACGACATACGTCTTTTCTTCTTCTTCATCCACCATCCTTTTTTTTTCATCTTAATTCTTGCTATTGTATATTTTTGTAGAAATCTTTTTGCCTTTTTTTATTTTTTAGATGGGAAACAAAACGGGACAAATCAATGATACCCCCAAAATCAGCTTAGCCTTGCTTTTGGAGTCGGGAACACGGAACCAAACACCGAATCTAATGAATGCAGCAGCAGCGTCGGGCGTATATATTTGCTTTCTATGTTGTTTGGAATCGAGTCTTTTTTTTGACTGGTTCTAATTTTTTTTGGAGTGAAGGAGAAGAAGGAAGGGAGGGAGGGAAGGATGGAAGGAAGCAGCTGGAGGGTGGGCGGGAGGCGGGAATTGATTGGAATGAATGAGAGAGATACCCCCTCCTTTTTAGGGGAGTTGTTGAGATTGCTCCTGTCTGTCTACTTGTACTTTGCAAGCAGACGGACACGACTGATTTACCTTTCGCATTATGCTGAACATCTCGGAGCAATTGTGGACGCTTGGAAACGAAACGTTAGGATCATCATCAACAGATGGTTGATGCTGATCATGACAACAGAAGGCGACTACCAATGCCTTTCTCTCCCCTGGTTCTAGCTAGCTACATACCTCTTAAGTATAGACATAACGAAATCACGCCCGCGATGACGAGATTTCTTATGAATCCAAAGTTTATACTTCTGCGTTTTGTGTTGTATATGATTGATTGTGAGGTGTATATTGCAGCTTCCTACCTACCTACTCATCTCTACAGACACAGTACCTATTCGTTTAGTAAAACTTCTCGTCCAGACCTGCTGTGAACTAGTAGATTCAAGTAAACATTTTGTCTTATTAATCAGTCAAATAGCAAGTAGATATCTGCAAACATTATCTAAGAGGTAGGTAAGAAGCCACTAACATCTCCTTGAGCTCTAAATGCAATTGGAATGGTTCCAAAAAAGCGCCCTGCTACCATGACTTAAGTAGTCGCAGAAACTAATTCAAAGCTCTTTCTTCACCTCAACCTTGCCGTTCTTAACATTCGGTCCTTTTGTCTGGGCCTCCTTGCGCACCCTGTCCATCTCATCCTTGATCTCCTGCAGCGCCTCGTCGATATCCCTAGCCGGATCCGAGCTGACGCCCAGCACGGGCTCCTGGCCTCTTCCGGTCAGGCTGTCGGTGCTCGCGCTGCGGACCATCTTGACGCCGGACGTTCGCGTGCGCTTGTCGAGTTCGGTTCGAAGGTACGCCTTGGCGGGCGACGCGAAGAAGGCCATGGTGGCGCCGGTCGTGATCACGGCGTAGAAGTACACCCGGCTCCACGCTAGGATGGACTGGTCCAGACGCAGGATGACGAAGGGCGCCACGACGAAGGAGAATGTTGCTTGGGTCGCAAACCACGACGCTATGTCGTAGTACTTCTTGGTCGGCAGCGGCTTCTGCGTGACGGGGTCGAGGAAGAAAGGTCGGATGTGTCGACGGCAGTCTATGAAATGTTAGTTTAACCCATTATTGACTTGAAATATATTGGGCCAAGATGTGAGGTTGACGTACTCTTTGCGGTCTGCTGGACGAAACTGGCGAGAACGAAAGACAGGTAGTATCCAGGGTAGAAGCCATGCCAGAAGGCACTGGTAACGAACGTAGCCAAGCTGGCGCGGAAGCCGGGCTTCCTATTTCTCGGCGTCACACGTAGATAGACGTAGTAACGCAGCCACTTGTTAGTGTTCATGTTCCAGTTTTCCAGATACCCTCGGCTGTTCTGCGCCGACTCGACACCCCACGGGTTAATGTTCTGCAGCCGATTCCACGAGACCTTTCCGGTGACAGGGTCTACGCCGTTATATCCCAGTCCGGCGAGAATACACGAGCCCTCAGCGAGGAACCACACGCCGTAGTACTTGGTCCGGGTCGTAAACCCTACCATGTGCAAGATGAAGACTCGTCGAAGGAAGCCGAGAGTAGGAAACGTATCGTCCAAGAGGACCTGGTGACTGTACCACTTGCTCAGGTTCAGAAATAGCAAGATCCAAGCGAGACCACTTGCCAGCTTCCATGTTGCGGGCGTACCGCTTCTCGGAATCTTGCGCTTCTTCCGAGTCGGTGGCTTCTTGGAGGGATCTACCGTTGCCGGAACGTCGAACATGGTGCAGTCGATCCAGCCGCGATACTCGTTGTAATCGAACGCCGGGCCAGCGAACAGGGAGGGGAAGAATAGCACATATCCAGCGTAATCTAACAGTGTTGGTAGCTCGAGTATTCTCCTGCTCTTTTGAAAATCGCTAAGCTGGTCTTCGGGGAGTGTCCCGTCTGCCACGTTCCAAGCGAAGGCGGATAGCTTCATGACGAGCACCATCTGCGCACCGGTGATATCGACCGCGGCGGGGTTGTCGGCAAATTGTCGACTGAGCTGGTTGACGGCCATGTGGCCCATCAAGAAGACGAAGGCCAGCCATGGCATGTACGCCGACGTTCGCAGGTAGTAGGCGAGGGCGTAGGTGCCGGCGGCGGAGATGAACAGCGTCCGAATGCCAGACCATAACGAGTACAGTCCTACGAGATAGAACAGACCACCACTAGTGAGGTTAGCCTGTTTGGTTGCCTAGAGCTAACTAACTATGTACGACGATGAAACGAACGCTCAAAGTTAAAATTCGTACCCGATGATGAATAGGTTTTTGTAGTGAGGACGAGTGTCCGGAACGCGTTTGAGGAGACCGGCGAGCGGATAGGATATTAGGAAGGAAAAGATGAGCTTGACTGTTTGGTTGACTACGTTAGCGACTTGACTTTACTTGACTGCCATAGAAAAGAGTGATAGTAGGAAGAGGAGGGACACCTACGCTCGTCAGGAGAAGCTCCAACTGCCCCAGCGAGCAGCTCGAAGGCTACATAATGTCAGCGCAACCCATCCATCCACTCTTGAAGACTGTACATAATCCTACGTTTATTGATATAGGGAAGCATGCTGAGTTTGCGCGATTCATGTATCTCGAATATCTACCATAAGTCTATGGTTGGCTGTATGGTGAAGTATGTAGGTAGGTAGGAGAGCAATCGGTGATGTCTCGGGAAAAGGAGAGTAGGTAGATGTTACAAACTACAAGTAATATTATTTCTTGACATAATTAGGTATTAAACAAGTTTTATCCAGCCTCGATCTAAAGTGCTGAGGCTGTGAAGCTAACAGAAGTATGAAGTCAAGTCCAGAGGGGCAGAAGCTAAGAAGCTACCATAGAAAGCTCAGAAGCTCAAACCCTGAAAAATTGTTGAAACTAGAAAATCGCAGAAACGGCTGGTGATGTCACCCGCCAATGTGGACCCCTTTGTTCATGTGCCAGTTGGCATGTGCTTGCTTCACTGGCTGGGGGTGGAAGTACCTATCCATGTACTCCATGTACTTAGGTACCTATGTACATAATAGGCACTCCATACATGTATGTCAATAAGTTGATGTTGAGGACAACTCGATTTATATACAACACTCAAGTCAGGAGGTCAAGTCATTAAACTGCAAATATTACACTCAGCTCTACCAACGCTTACAAGGTCATCATGTTTCGTTTATAATGGATTATTAGCTATGCATGACTGCTCGAATCTGCAGCTCAAACGCAATCATTTGATATGAATATGCCTTTCCGCCCGTTCCCTTGACACCGATTCAACAGCATACCAATAGCCTCAGTAGTCAAATATCAAGACTGGCTATGGTTCCTTCCAAATCTGCTTGTTTTGACCTGATGATGATGATGATGATGATGATGATGATGATGATGATGATGCCGCCTCGGTAACAAAAAATAGATCAAGGTCTTCGCCCCTGTCTTACGCCGTCCAAAACACGATGATGACTTGCCCCATGTCCGTAGAGTTTCCGTGTTCTCATTATAAGTTAAAGGCTCTATACCAGAAATCCGACGGCTCCTTTGTCTCGCACTGCCATTTCGAATGGGAATTTAGGTTAAGTATTATACAACAAACGTAATCGAAATAGTGACATTATGCGAGTATAGGACTCCCGCAGCGTCCATCTGTGACCAATCCGAATCTATCGGCTCGATTGGCACGTATTTCCTCTACCAAGAGCATCGCCCGCGACCATGGAAAGATAGCATCTCATCTATGAGTTGGTGGCGTCGCGGTTGCTCTGCGAGCTGGCGCTCATGGTAGGCTGGGTGGTCGGCAGCGAGTTCTTGGCGACCTGCGACTGTCGCACCTTGGCCCAAGCGTACACTATTCCGCTAATGAAACCGATGATGATAGCAGAGACACTGCCGACAGTAACGGGCGCAGCAAAGAAGATAAGACCGCTGACGGCGATGGGGAGCTTGTTGAGAGCTCCAACCATGGAATAGGTGGTGGACGACGTAACTCGAATGCACCACGCGGAACAGTACGAGATGAAGATAGCGGCCATACCCGAGTAAATCATGCCGATAAACAGAGCATTTCGGGTCTCGGGGGGGAAGTTTCTGCTCAGGTTGTCACTGGACCAATCCTCGGCGATCAGGGAGCAGATAATTAGGACGGGGATGGTAAGGAAGTTGTTGTAGAACATGGCTAGAAATTCATAGTTAGCATCTTTTAGAAGCCCCTAGGGTTTATAGGAGAGCAACTTACTATCCCAATCCTTGAAGTTCATGGTCTTGATAACCTTGCGCATGCTCAGAAGATAAGAGGCGGTGCAGATGACGTTCAATCCCATCCAGGCGTAACCAGCGTTTAGGGTAGCAAGAGCAGCAGCAGCCTCCGGCGTCGCCGCAGCGCTACGAGTGTCGGCCCAGGCCGCAACAACGGAACTCAGAACCATAAGACCGAAAGATAGCAGGGCGAGAGGAGTGACGCTTCCTCCGAACCATAGAACCTCACCATATGCGATAACAATGGTGGTCAAGTTCTTAAAGATAGTGTAGACGGGAACGGATAGGTACTGTAGCGACTTTGTGCCCGTGTAGATCATACCGACTAGGAGAAGGGAGATGGGGAACCCTATAAGCTATAATTAGAAACTGAAGTCCGGACGCAAAGGGTATTGAGTTATCGAAACATACATCGCTTTCCCTTGTTGATATCGAAAGGCGCGAGGTTCGTGATAAAGCCCAGTTGCTTGCAGGCCTCGATGGTTACTATACATACGATGGACTATCCCTCCCATGTCAGTAATGTTCGATTTCGTGGATCACGAGGGCGGAGGATAGATAGGGGATCGTACCTGAATTGCGAGGTAGAAGAAGTTCAAGTTCCATTCGGATCCGGAGACGACGTATTTGTTGACGACTGTCATACTAATGGAGGAGAGACAGTAGGCGAGAATAGAGATAGCCGGGCTGTTCTCAATCTTCGCAAGCTGGGATCCGAGAGCAGGATGCGATGCGGCTCGCGCAGGGCGAGGCGGGATGAAGGAATCCTTCTCGCCATAGGGACTCGCGGGCATGCGAATGGCATAATCCTCGTTCTTCTTGTCCGACATGATTGCGGGTGCTGATATATGTGTCACCTTCGAATTTGGGCAGTTAAGGTGGTTTGGGATTGTTGTCGGTATATCAACTTTTGGAGGGTTAGGGCGAGGAAAGGAAGATCAGATCGGTGGACTAAAAATCAGGGGAAAAAGAAAAATGACTGGGTTATCTGTTAAACCAGCGGCGCACAGCCCGGGGCGGTGGATCCGAGCTACTGTGGTGATTGCGACACCTTGGCGGATGGGAAATGCTTCTAGATTGTTATTCTTCCCCGTAAAAAATAATAATGTTAATAGAATGAAAAAAGTAGAAGCGATACGGGAAAGTGAATATGATTCTTAGGGTCGAAGTTGAAAAAAGTCGTATTCTTCACCGACGCGTGTTGGAGAAGGTATTGTTTCGTTACACCCTTGATCAAGGTTAATTTACCAAAGACCAAAGGCAGCTCTAACTCTGAAGTGAAATGTGGCGTTCATATGAGGCTTGTGCGGTAGGTAATCTTAGTTTATCCTTGGCGCGATATTATTAGAAACTTTAATGAGCCGGTGTTTCAACCAATCAAAAGATCTAGATCGGTCTTTATACAAAGACCTGAATTTTGCACATTATTCGTGGCCAGGTTACGAGTTAGACTATCTTTCTATATAAAAAAATATTAAATTTCTCCTTTTTTAAGAGAGCACATCAAGAGAAAATAATGAGATCTTGAGTAGGATATCTTGAGTAGGATGATGTGCAAGATGAATCGAATTTAAATTGCTAAGGTTTCCCTATGTCATATTAAACTTCAAAATACATAGGCTATACCGTGCCATCCCAGTGACAAGTACACCTAATATCCATCTATCCCGCCCCTAACCCAAGAACCAAAGTTGAACAAAATAGCAAATTTTCCTCAATTCTCTTTACATAGTATTTTCTCAAGTACCAATCTCCTGCACCTCAACAGTCGACTCGCCACCCGTATCATCATCCTTCTCATTCTTATCCTTATCCGCCGTCGTCGACGAACCAGCAGCGGCAGCCTCTGTATCAGGAGCCGCCGGGTAGTTCAGATGCTTCCAGTCCTCCAGCTCTTCCGTGACAGACCTTAGACGATCGCGAATGCTCTCTATAGCGTAGCTCCCCAGCACAAGCCTCAGTGGGGGATACGAGCAATGCGCCAGCTGCCACACCAACTCAGCGCACTTGACCGCGCTCGTCGGCTGGCGATCACCTAACCACTGCACCATGCGCTTCGCATGCAGCGCCGGCGAAGTCGAGTGACCGTACGCCTCGCTCGCAGGCTTAATCAGAAAATGGCCCCACGTCGGCAGCGGATTGGTCTGGGAGTCGGGCTCGTCTCTCCTCACGAGTCCGGGTTCGACGAGCGTGGCCTTGACATTGAAAGAATCGATCTCGTAGAGCATAGCCTCGATGAGGCCCTCGACGGCATATTTCGTAGCGCAGTACGGACCCAGCCCCGGCACCCCGAGGGCGCCGCTCGTGGAGCTGAAGATGAGATAGCGGCCGGCGGTCTGCTGGCGGAAGTACGGCAGCGTGGCCTGGATGATGTGCAGCGTGCCCATGAAGTTGGTCTCGAACTGGTTCCGGATCTCGTGCTCGTCCTGGTCCTCGCACGCCCCGATCACCCCATACCCCGAGCAGTTGGCCACGACGTCGATGCGTCCGAAGTGCGCGAGCGTCTTCTCTACGACCTGCGAGACGCTCTGCCGCGCGCGCACGTCGCACAGCAGGCCTAGGCAGTTCTCGTGCTGCCCTGCCATCTCCTCCGGCGTGCTCTCGAATGTCCGGCCCACGTCTGTGACTAGATCACCCCGCGCCAGTGCGCATTTCACGAGCGACCGGCCCATGTGGCCGGTTCCGCCGAAGACCTTGACGATGCATTAGCGATTGTCGATGTAACGAATACCTAGTGAGTGAGTATATGTAAACGTACAATCCATACGAGTTGTTTCCTAGGCGCGTTGGGTAGTGGAGGTTCGCAGCTCGCAGGTAAGAGTAATTTTCCTTTGGGGACGTTGGCGCTACTCGCTGCGGGCGACGGGTGGGCGGCTTCGGATACCGATCTGGAGTCCATGATCTTGATCGAGATGCGACGATTCAGCTAGCTCATGATTTCATGGCTCTTTTTAAATTCACCTTCTAGCGTGCAGCATGTCTAGACGAAATCTCAGTTCCTTGAATTTGGATAAAAAAAAAGTCGGCAGTTGAGAGAGAGAAATTGTGTTTCAACTGGGGTACAGATTATATACAGGTTTACTAATCCCCGCAATCATTGCCGAGACTTGCAGTACTTCAGGGCGTACTGTGAAGCAAGCACTGCTTTTCATGATACGACAGATTCATTCCCAATTACCCCTATCTTGATGCTGCATCTTCAGCCTAGGTAGAAATCAATATTTTATGTGAATAACATTTATTTATAATTTCAGAATATCATTAAGGGGACCTCTATCAACAAAAGAACCATCATCAAATCTTAGTATTGCTACTACTATTAGCCGGACTAACCACCCATCCAAGTCGTAACGTCGTTCATAACCACTTCACCTCACACAACTTAGTTTAGGTATTGTGTAACGTACTCCTTGCGGAACTGGTTGGCATCCAGATCGCCGGACCTGTTCAGCGGCGTCCACTTGGGCTCGTCCTTGAAGAGGCGCATAGCTTGGATATACTATTGCCAAATGTTAGATTTACCCGGGTTTGCAAACGCTTAAGAGACAAACATACGTTGCTCTCATCCGTGGTGAACCTGTGGTAGATACCAGGGGGCAAGATGATCAAGTCGTCCTTCTCGAGCTGGATGCGCACCCACGCATCATCCTTGCTGCGCACGTCGAAGTATCCCTGGCCGTCGCGGATGTAGCGAATCTCCTCATCCTCGTGCAGGTGCTCGTGGAAGAACGACTTCACCTTCTCCTCGTATATGTCGCCCATCTTCTCGGGCGAGACGGTGATCTCATCGCGGTTCTTGTACCCGCGGTTTTGCGCCAGCTCGTCTACGGCAGACACCTCGGGGTACTTGTAGTATATCACGCCTAGCTGCTCCAGTGCTGCGGCGTCTACGTTCTTGCCGGAGTCATGCGGCAATCTCTGGTCGCCCTGTGGTTATTGTCAGTATCGTCGTTTGGGCGACTTCGTAGGGCTGCGGATGAGTGTTTTCGCAAGAATTGGTCGCGATGGTGTGATGAGGGGCACCTTTTTTTTCTCTCTTCAGTCACTTACAGGAGCGTTGTCGTACCAGTATGCTCTCATTTTGCGTTGTCTTTTTTGTTAACTGCAAAGTATAGCAAGGTAAGATAAACTACAACGAATTTGCGCAAACTCAAAAAAGGTGTAGGAAAGAAATCAGAGGATGGTAGTTCGTTAAATATTTTGAGTGGTCGCCCTTCAAGCTGTATGGAAGCTTCCCGGTTCCTAAATTAGGTGAGATGGCGCCAGCGACTTTCAGGGGTGTGACGTCGGCCAGCCGGCTTTTTTTTTTCTTTGGCGGGGTCTACAATGTATTAGCGTTTATATATCCCGCCATTAACAAAGACTGGCTTCTCACTGGAGGAGTCAGCTTAGTAATATCCTATACATGCAATTCAACTATCGGAGGATTCAAGTATACTATCATACTATTCGAATGAAGCGTGGTATTAGTGACCAGGACTGCAGCTTATTCTAAACTATACCTCTTTCAAGTTGGTCAGACTTAGGGTGGAGTAGAGTATAATAGCCCTACCTCCAGGAAGGAAGCTCACCATGTTGCGATTCAACTTGATATAGCAATTATCCTCAAAGCATGTGTTGATTTCATAATGGGTCTAGGTGTTACTCCAATGAATGTATCTCAAAGCAGAGAAGGCTAGAAAGGTAGGTTTCGAAAAAGAAGCGTATTTGTATCCATGTGAGTTCTACTCTCTGAATCGTATGTACAGGAAATCGATAGCTTGCCATGCCGAACGTAAACCCTAAACGCCGTCCTATCACCCCTAATGCGACGCCGCCGTAATCGAATGCCACGACAATCTTTCCTCAAACGCCAAAAATGAAAGCATGGTAATCGTAAATGCATTTTGGGGTATCGTCATTTTCGTCCACGCTTATCGCATGTCTGCTGCGGCAAGTTCCGGACCTCCCGCCACGGCGAATTCGTTATTGATCGCGTTGGCTGTCTCCTCCCTCTGTTGCCGGCGCTCGAATATACGACGCCACCACATGGGCGGGTCAAGCGGTCGCGAGCCGTTGTGCATCGGGGGATAGACATCGGTGAAGAAGTACCAGATGTGGCCAATAACCACACCCATGATCTCATCCTTGGGCACCGTCCCGTGCATAATGAGGCTGAATCCCATCAACACCCAAGGTAAGTAAGGCGCTGTGAACATAAGCAGGCCCAGAAAACTCAGGCGAGTGTCGGGATTTCGGCGCGACCAGATATAGACCAACGTCGACGATAGCGGGTGTCCGAGGAACGGCATAGACACCAGCGGCGAGAGGACGATGAGGAAGGCCATAGAGTACATCAAGAGCCACGAGAAGTGAGCTGGTGATCGGCCAGAAGACTCCTCGAGAAGCCGGGCATAACGTTGGAGGAAGTAGACATGGAAAAGGAGGTCGATCGAGAAGGGGCCGAAGTAGAGGAATGTGGTTAATAATCGCCAATACTATTGGTGAAGTGGGTTAGCAATCCAACAGGATCGTCAATTGTCGGGAGAAGAGGAGTAATAGATAGTTAGTTTACTTACTTCTCCCTTCTGGAATACTGTGCGCACACTATAGAACAGCTGAAAAGGCGTCACCATCTGGCATTGCACCAGCGCACTCGTAAGGACTGTTGCGGTGGTCCACCATCTGGTACATATGGGCATCTCCCAGAACCAAGCCTCTAGCGGGTTCCGACCACCATCACCCGGCATCATTTGGTCCATTGTGACGACAAAGGCGATGACAATACAATTGGGTTGGTCGGCTAACTTAGTGGTATCAATGTTTAGAAAATCTTCCTTGTTGAAGAATTCTTAAAAGTAAACGTGGAATTGGAGGTTAAAGAGGAGGTTTAACGAGTAAGTGGTAGGTATGTAGCGATGAGCGATGGCGGAACTGCTTGCTTGCTACCTCAGCCCACTGCTGCTATTGTAATCTGCTAATCTGGCCTTATCGGATGGATGATGGATGAATGCGGGTGATTCAGGGCATTGTTCGGTTTAAGTCATGATTTACGGATAGTTGAATGAATTGGCAAAACTGTTATTTCTCATACTCAGTATCTGCATAAATACCAGCCATAACGTGGCTCAGACACTAACCCTGGTCATGGGCAAAATACCTGGCAGGGGTCAGGGGTGACTAAACAATGGATCCACCCGTGCAGGGATTTTAATTGAAATGGCTGGGCGCGTCGCGGGGCGTGCTTTAATCGCGTTTCGACAATTGAAGATGGGGAAATTCTGAATTGCACTCTCCCAGCCACTCTTTTTTTTCGCGCCCATCTGCCCATTGTGCATTCTCTTATCTTTGCATCCGGTTCTTTCTTCACTCTTTTCTTTCTTAGGAATGCACAGCTTCTAATTCTGTTCGCCATTCAATGTGACAGAATATCCTCTCTCTTTTTTTCAACAAGAAGCTTTCAATCATACCCATTGTTCTACGTAATTCAAAGCTTCATCGCCCTAGTCTTTTCGACTCGACCCAGTCACAACACCGGCTCTACAATACAACCCATCGTCCCATAGTTGTCGCATTGAGATCAACTTCTTCACTCGATTTTTCGCAACCCATACTATTCAACAAATTTAATCACTCGTCGCACTTCAATGATGACTGGTCGCGGCGGACGAGGCGGTAGAGGTGGTGGTGCTCGAGGTGGCAGAGGAGGAGCTGCAGCAGTACAACGTAAGTCAACGAACAAGTCACTCCCTTTGAAGGCGCAGTTATTAACTGATAGATAGCCGGCGATCCTATTCCCTATCCTCGCAGGAGAAGATACAGACCAGGAACAGTCGCATTGAGAGAAATTCGGAAATTACAAAATAGCACCGACTTGCTTTTGCGCAAACTGCCCTTCGCCCGATTGGTACGTCGCTCTATTATCCCAAGCATCCTCGTTAGGAGTATATCAGACTAACTGAAGGAAATAGGTTCGCGAGATTGCCCTGACCATGCGTCCAGCCGACGAAGGTATGCGATGGCAGTCGCAAGCTATACTAGCCCTTCAAGAAGCTGCAGAAGCTTTTCTCGTCCACCTCTTCGAGGACACGAATCTATGCGCTATCCACGCGAAACGAGTCACAATCATGCAGAAGGATATCCAACTCGCAAGACGGATACGTGGCGTATGGGGCGGCCTTGGCTAAACGCACCAATAATCACCAGAATATGGCAATCGTCGGCTTCTGCGACATAATCAGGTAGCCAGGTCAGATGGTTTCTTGTCTGGGTATCAATACTACTCAGCTTGATTCTAAGAAAACATGTATAAAAAGGGGGACTGGTTGACGAGGAGATGATCAGATACCAAAGGCGTTTTGGTGGTTTTGACTAGGGGAAAAGTGAGCCGGCGTTTAGGGAGTCAAGACAGACCGCTTCAGGGAGGAAGGGAAGGATGGTCGGGTCTTTTTGCTTTCGACTTTGATACCACAATGCTGCAGCATAAAACGCATGGAACTGGAACAACACATCGGAATATAATGCTCAATAATCAATACCGAAATGTCCGTTGAGTTTGTCTTCCGTCGCTATTGGTTGAGGCTGAAAATGATGAGATCCATGGGGAAATCTGGATCTAAGGGACTCGGTAAAATGAGGGCCACGTGGAGTACGGACGGTAGCTCGGGGATGCTAACAGTAGGTAGTTTGTTCACCGTCTTCTTGCAGCCGCAGTGGAGTGACGTCAATGGCTAGGATATAGGGACCTCCGGAGCTTTCCATTCCACAAAATAAGCTGACTTGACAGTTGTCTCGCACAAATTCTGTAAATCTGTAACTTCTAAGCTTCATTCAACTCTCAATTGACTCTTATTTTGTCTACGATAGAATCATCACTTTTCTCAAACATGTCGGCGAGATTACTCACACGTTCCTTAATACCCCGCCATGCCCTCGGGGCCGGCATCGTCGGACTATCCCTTGGTACGAGCATGACGATGCTACGGCAGCCAAGACTCCGACTAGATGCAAGAGATACGCCACGGCCGATGAGCAGTCGTCCTCCCGTTAAAGAGAGACTAGATCCCGAGCTACTAAAGCAGCTTTCCGGTGGGAGTATTACAGGTATGTAGAAAATAGCGGTGAATCCATAATTAAGACTAAGAAAAATCCCTCTAGGATTCGTATCTGGAGTTATCATCAGCATATTCTCACGGACGTTAGTCTTACTCCTGGGTCTGTCTGTGGTCCTGATTCAGGTATGAAATGCTGTATCCCCTAACTCGCTCTCCTCATTTCTAATGCCGTCCAGGTGGCTTCGAGATATGGGATAGATTTAATCCAACAGCTGAGGTTAAAACAACGGGTGGGGAAATCAAAGATATTGGCAGCTCTGGATAGAAATCCCGCGTTCAAGTTGTCGTTTGGACTGTTCTTCGCGGCGTCTGCTTTCATGCAATTCTAGTATTTAAGGTGGCAACCGGCGCAATGCATCTAAAAATATGAAATTCAGTTACATCTCAAAAGGGTTGTATTTCCCTTTTCAGCCATGCTGTCGTCACTTCGTCCTTCTCAAAGTATCCCTTCGTCTTATTCCAGATGTCTGCGTTGTAGTCGTTGAGCCATGTCTTCTCCTCGGGTGACAAGCGACTGGAGTCGATAAGCTTTCGGCAATACGGTACCATGGTGACGTGTTCAAACCCGAGATATGGCTTATCCCCAAACTTGTACTTGGTCTTTGCCTCCTTAACCATAATAATATTCTCGATGCGAATGCCAAAAGCGCCATCTTCGTAGTAGCCGGGTTCGTCGGAGATAACGTTACCAGGCGACAAGGAAACCTCCGAGTATTGAACCCTAGTACCAATACCAATCGGACCCTCGTGCACGTTTAAGTAGGAACCAACGCCATGGCCGGTACCATGACGGTAGTCAAGTCCGTATTGCTAAACTACAAGTAAGCAAAGGCAATAATGTTTAAATGCGCAAAAGAGGTATACCCATAGATATTGGCGCGCCAGGCCATCTAGTGCAAAACCTGTGGTGCCTTTAGGGAACACTGCTCTGTCTAAAGCAATATTTCCCTTTAGCACAAGGGTGTATGCCTCGATTTCGGCCTCGGTGGGTTTACCAAAGTGCAACGTTCGGGTAGTGTCCGTGGTACCGTCGAGGTACTGAGCTCCGGAATCGCATAAGTAGACTGCATTGGGGTCGACGACTGAACAACTTCCACGTTCTGGCTTGTAATGGATGACGGCAGCACTGGGAAGAAATTGTTAATACGATGGTGGTCAGAGCAGCATAGTGGCTAAATTTGGACTCACTTGGGTCCTGTCGATGATATGGCCGGGAAGGAAAGCCCGACAAAGTCTTTCTGCTTGGCACGTAGAGACTCGAGCTTGTCCGCTGCCTCGACTTCGTCAATGGTTGCCTTCTTCGCAATTAGTTGATCCTCGAGCCAGGCGAAGAACTCGATCAGAGCCGCGCCATCTCGGATATGGCAAGCTCTCATCCCTTCCAGCTCGGTCTCATTCTTCACAGCCTTGGCATCACCGATAGGACTGCGGATCTCCTCTACCATACTATCTCCACCTAGTGCTCGCTTCAAAGCCCAAGACGCCTTGTTGGAGATCAAAAACTTTCTACCATCACTAGATTCATCCGTCTTCTCAGCCTGTGCCGACTGACGAAGGGCGGAAGCATCTACAAATATGTCTTTGTATGGCTTGATGGAAACTCCGTTCTCCTGAAGGTATGATTGACACTCTGCGCTCAGCTTCGATGATTCGACGTATAGCGTGGCTTCAGAGGCGGTGACGATGGCGTATGAGAAGAAGACCGGATTGTACGGGATATCATTCCCTCGAAGGTTGAAAAGCCAGGCAATCTCATCCAGCATGGATACGACAAACCCTAGAGACTTCTTCTTATCAAGCTCCTTACGAAGCTCTATAAGCTTAGTCTTCGCATCCTTACCAGCGAATTTCTCGTCAAGAACTATTATGGGTTCATTGGGTAGAGGCGGTCGGCTGTCTCCCCAGACTATGTCAACGAGGTTGTCTTCTACTGCTGCTAGCTCCTTGCCACCGCTCTTCTTGATTTTGTCTGAGAGCTTCTTGGCAGCGCCGCTTGTCAGTAAAGTTGGGTCTACAGCTACGACTTTGCCGTCAGCAGCTTGATCCGCCGACCATTCTTGCCAGGTTGGGACATCCAGAAGGCCCTGCTTCAGCAATTCCCAGTTGTTGTCAAGCTGATGCGAAGCCTGGTTAAAGTAGCGACCATCGGTGGCCAGAGCAGCTTTGTCGAGAGTAACGACAGCGCAGCCGGCGGAACCAGTAAAACCAGAGATGAAGGCCCGGCGGGCATCACTAGGAGCGATATACTCAGACGCATGACTATCCTCGGACGGAACAACTTGACACCACCATCATTAGACATTGATAAATAGCATCGTCGTTTCGATGGTCGACCTACTGTATACATCGACATTATTCTCGCTCATAAGCTTGCGAAGTTCAGCCAATCGCTCCGATGTGTCGACTTTCTCCATCTTGATGGCGGTGGTGCTCTGAAATCTAGAAGTTGGGCGTAGAATATACGTTGGCAAGGTCCGCAAGTTCCACGATCGTGGCCCGAATTTAGGAAGAACAATTATTGGTGCTGAAGAGCGTATAGAGGGAGGTATGGCGATTCTCATCAGCAATACCAGTTGCCGATATCAACGATATCAGATGAATCAACTAATGCGGTCCGAAGTACCAAATGGTGGGTGCTAGAACTAGGCCCGAAGAAGTAACCTAGGATGAAATTGCTCTAGTAAAATATCAAGTAAGCACATTGATTGGAAAGTGAATCGTGTTGATGACCCTTGACGTCGTTGTACTACCAAAATGTAGATTTCTCAAGGGTTGAAGTTGTGAAGATTGGAAGCACACAAAGTGGGATGGATTGGGAAGTCCAGCCAAGGTACGTACACGGCATATGGAAACCACAACCGATTGAACCCTGGTGGAGAAATGCAGGTATCCGAAAAGTATCTCTTTGTATGCAGTACTTGCCTCTCAATCAATCTGCAGTTGCAAATAGAGAAACATCTGTTAGTTTAAAAGTATTTATCAGCTGCGTTCCTGTGCTTGTACCTGCCATGTTTCTATTCGACAGTACCCAGTACATGTATCTGACCCCACTAAGGCCATATGTAGCTCTTGAACCCCACCATGGAAATTGGGCACTGAACAGTTGTGCGTCTTTTGCGGGATGACGTTTTCAGAATAACGGATAGCAAATTCACAATTGTCTGCTAAATATACGGTTGCTTCAGTGAACGCTTAGAGGGATGTGTCACTGCTTGTCACCGACTTTGAGTTGCCTAGAAACATAAAGTATTAGGTACGTTTTAAAATGGACTTCTAAGGTGAATGAATTACATATTTAAGGTGCAAGGCTAGTCCGAAAACATTCAAAAACGTTCCAAGAACATTTCTCGATTCAGCCCTCCGTTTTAACTTCATCACTCATTCGTTTTTATCTCAACCCGCCTCAACTTCAACACCCTTGCTGTCGCCCATGCATCGACAAGCTTCGTGAACCTTAAATTCCGAAATCCAGAGTTATCATTGCGGACTTTTTCGATATGGACGCAAAATCCCATGATAACCAATATCGACATGGACGACCTTTCGTTATCGAATGTTACTCTTCCTGAGGTCGAGCATGTAAGTGAAACAATTCTCTTTATATATGATAGACCAAAATGACTTGTCCCACCACCATCTCCCTGCCCAACCTCAACATATCAAAGGATATTTCTGCAGTCGCGGACGATGGTGGATGTTGGATGGTTATTCTATTGGGCTTTGATCCTAACATTCAGCAGTTCGTTCAAGAGCTATATAAACCAAACACTCCACAAACCATTTCCCGTATTCAGGAAATTCTTCAAACCCTCCAGAAGTCTCCTGGAGGATGGCAGCTAGCAGATGGCTTATTGGGCCGACCTGATGATAATGTCAAGTTTTTCGGTGCTTTGACCTTTACTGTTAAGCTGAACACGGAAAGGTAATTACTCTCTTTGCTCATCCGTCTTCTCTTTGAAGCTGTGATGCTAACCTAGTGATGTAGTCTATCTGACGAAAATGCTATCTCCGTCCTTGATAAACTCATATCCTTTCTCATAACTTCTCTGAAAGATGGAAGTAGTAGTTTGGTTGTTAGAAAGCTTTGTAGCACCCTCGTCACTTACTTCATCCACTATTCCCACACATGGTCGAGATGTGTACGCCACCTTGCCCACTGTTTGGATAGTCGCGCATTTGTGCCCGTCGATGATATAGACGGCACCTCCGGTCTTGAAGTTGCGGTCCAATCGTTGGATATGGAGAGCTTCATTGCATTAAATTGGTTTACCCAGTTTTTAGCCAATGAAACCGAAAAGATCGACTCGAAATCCACGAAGTATATCCCCTTCTACGAGCGCTTTTGGGACAACGTTAGTGACGTTGTCGTCTTCCTGGCCAACGGTATCAAACCTACTACTGATGGGCCCATCCGTCCGGAGGACTCGATAGCATGCTTACAAGCATGGATTCAATGCGCACAACGCAACCCCAAACAGGGATTGGTCCAGCAGTATCAATCCCTGGTCAACCCTGTCATCAACTGCTTGCCAAACGACCGTTCATACAGCGCTGCGGTTGAGCTTCTTACCTTTCTCCTGGATGATTGGCACTCATTTCTTACTCGAGATAATATCGAATCCCTCTACTCTGTCTTCGAAAGTGACTGGGGCCAGGAAAGATACCGTCTCCTGGTCGAGGGAGAGGATATAGACGACGAAGAGGTTCAGTTTGGTCTGTTTATACTGGCATTTGGAAATGCACAAGTTGTTGAGCTGATGGATGGAACCGACGAGAGAGCACAACGGGTGCTGTCCAGAATTGCTGGTCTCCTGAGCGCACAGGGGTATCCCGGAGTGGATAATAGGATATTCGTTCCGGCTCTTGAATTCTTTTCTACCTTCACCGAGGATCTGGTGGACACTCTTTACGGGGCCGAGCTACGACAAAATGTGCAATGGGACAAGCAGCCCGTTGCACAGGTCGTGCAAGCTGTCTCGGAGAGTTGGCAAAAGATACAATACCCGTCTATCGACATCTACGCTTCTTGGGACTCTACCGAGAGACTTGCCTTTGCCGAGGCGCGAAAAGATGTCGGCGACTTCCTTCAATCTGTCTACACCATCGTAGGCCAGCAATTGATCTCGTTGTTTGCAGAAAAATTATTGCTAGCCTTACCAAGATCGGCCTGGGCAGAACTCGAGGCAGCAGCCTTCTGTCTGGGTGCTTTGGCGGATTGCGTATCTGATGTAAATCCTTGCGACGACATATTAACCAAGGTATTCGGTTCACCCCTGCTCGAGTTGTTGCGACAAGGACATCAAGTGGTACCAGTCCGAGCAAGGCAGACTTGTCTTTCTTTAATCGAGCGCTACTCGGAATACTTCGGTAACCACGCAGAATTCTTGCCAGCTGCTCTGAATCTGCTCTTTAGTGCTGTAGGTGATCGACATCTCGCTACATCATCCTCCAAGGCCATTTTCACACTCTGTTCCGACTGTCGATCAATCTTGACACCAGAAGTCGACGCCTTCCTAGAGCAATACAGCGCTTTACGGAATAATGAGCTTGATTCTTTGGCAGAGGAGAGGGTCATGGGTGCTATTGCGTCGATTGTACAGGCGATACCTGAGACAGAGAGGAAGGCAAATGCCTTTCAGAGGCTCTTGGCGATGATCGGAGTAGATATAAATATTAGTCTACAACTCGCTTCATATCCCGACGGATCTGTTTTGCCTCCCGACAATCCAGTAAGCTGCACGTTCAAATTATCCTTGATAAATTTCCAGTTTCTAACATATTTAGTCGGTCCTGCGGGCCTTTGACTATGGACAACGTCCAGGAGAAGAAGTTCCAGCATCCAATGTGGCACTGTATCTGTCTATTCGAGCCCTTAGGTGTCTCAGTAGTACTGCTAGAGGATTCCAGTCGCCTGTAGAAACTCCTGTTGATCTGGATGCTGAGGACGGGGTCGAGGCGCCCTCTGACCCGAATTTGAGTCAACTGCACGTTGACATTATGGTACGTACACACTTCCCTTTTATTCACTTTTGCCTCTCGTGAATGGTAGAAGAACGAAGAAAGACTGATGATTAGTAGAGCCTTCTAGTTCGTCTTAAGGATACGTTCTCGAGTAGTATTGAGGTCGTCGATGTTATTTGTACCATCCTTCGCGCAGGTTTCTCCGAAACGGAGCCTGGTCCGTTCGTGTTCCCTCCCGAGATGGTAACAGAGTTCATGACCAGCAGATGGCATAGTCGTGTTGCAACGGTGGTAAATACGGCTGGCATCTTCATTGCATCGCTCAGCAGTGGTAGTCAAAAAGGCTACCTCCCAGAGGCTCTTAAGCGGCTATTGCCATGGGTCTTTGGCTTATTACGCCAGCTATCAGGTCAGTCACTATTCTATAATCGCAGTGAAGTAGATCGTTTGGGATATAGCATTCTCCCTTCCCTATGAATAGTCGCTAATGATTATATAGAACCAGAACAAGACCCGGATCTAGCACAGTACGGTCTCGAGTTCGAACATAGAGTTATGACTAGGCGCCCAGAGATATTCATGTCTCAATCTTCGGACATGCTAGAATTCATATTCATGTTCGCTATTCGCTTATTGAGTGGAAATGAGCCACTGCCAAAGGCGGCGGCAATAGACTTCTGGGTTTGTTATCCAATTGCAGACAGGACACTGAGAATTATGCTAACTATGACCGTCTTAGTCAACCTTCATTACCCTCAAAACAGGTAACCAAAGCACTCAAGGAGTCATCGATAACGCGATGACCTATCTCGGCCCAGCAATATCTAAGGCACTTATTCTAAACATCGGAGGCAACGCATCGAGAAGTGAGCTTGACAAATTAAGCGAGCCGCTGAAGAAGCTTGTGGTGCAACATGTCAATGCTCGCCGATGGATAGAGGCCGCATTATCTGACCCGGAGTTCCCGAGTGACATAGTGTCTTCGGAGGATAAGGAGTTGTTCCTTAAGAAGGTCCTCATGTGAGTTTACTAATAACATTTTCTGGGAAATATATAAGAGCTGACTGAGTACTATAGGCTCCGCGGACAACGCGCCACTAACACCGTCGTCCGCAACTTCTGGTTGTCGTGCAGGGGTGCTGACTTTGCCTACGCATCGTGAACCTTACTTTAAGAGGTAAACTGCCGGCTTCTCCTGAGATCGCTCAGGGTACATAGAATCGAAATCAAACAAAATACAATTCGCAACTACAAGCTAATCCTACTCGTCGCATGTAAATATCTCACCGTGTATTTTGGCCGTTGTTCGTTTTGTTATGCCGCATATAATGCTGCTAGTGATGTACTGTATTTGCAGACTGCTCTCTCTGCTTCATAATACACGTTCCATTCCCTTCCCCGTTGCATAATACTGTAATTTATTTCTTCATGTCTACCTAAGTACCTAGGTAGGTAGATACGTAGCATCAACTAGGCCGCGGCCCCAGCCCAACAGCATGCCGCACCAACTTCATAGTCCTCTCGGCACTCTCGCGCGCCGCCTCGGCGCCCTCGGCCTCGATCTCGTCGAGCCACTTGCCCCCCTTCCGGTTCAAGTACTCCTCGTACCGCTCCGGCACGCCGTCCAGCTCGGCGACGATCGCGCTCGCGACATCCTCCTTCAGCCGGCCGAGCGTGGCGCCCGCATAGTGCTCCTCGGCGAGCTCCTGGGGGGTGGGCCGTCGCTGCTCCCCCGTTTTGATGGAGGAGGAGTTCCGCGGTCCGCCGCCGCATTGCGATAGCAGTTCTAGCAGGTTGGCGACGCCCGGCCGCGCCTCGGGCTCCCAGGTCACGGCGTTGTGGCTGTCGGTCACGGCGCCCATGACGCGCGAGCGGATCTCGGTCGCGGGCGAGGTGATCAGGATTCGCGACCGGTGGTTCGGGCTTGATTTGGACATCTTGTTGTGCGGGTGCGTTAGGGACATTACGCGGGGGGAGGGAGCTGTGCTGGTTAGTTATTTTGTTCTTTTTGTGTTTTTTATTTTTATTTTCGTGAGGTTAGGAAATGGAGAGAGAGAGAGAGTAAAACTTACTGGTCATGGTCTCGGGAGGAATGAGGATGTTCTTGAACGTGTGGTTGAAGTTCGTGGCGCACTCCCGCGCGAACTCGAGGTGCTGCTTTTGGTCCTCGCCCACGGGGACGTGAGTCGCTCGGTGCACGAGGATGTCGGCTGCTTGGAGCACGGGGTAGGAAAACAGGCCCAGCTTCAGGTTTGTCATGGCTAGCTCGTTGAGATCACCTCTTTTGTCGTGTTCCCTGAGTTTGCTCTGTAGATATTTTTGTTAATCGTTGCCGCATATAAAATCGTAGTTGTCTCGCACTCAAGAAGACGGGCTTAACAGGATGGTTGAGACGGACTAACCTTCCACTGCGTCATCCTCCCAAGATACCCCATGGAAGCCGTACAACTCAAAATCCACATGAGCTCCGTGTGATGAGGCACAGAGCTCTGAAAGAAAATAGTCGAGCCCTTGTCCGGATCAAGACCGATCGCCAGCAACGCGGCCATCATCTCGCGACGGCGCATGCGCAGCACGGCGGCGTCCTGCGGCATCGTGATGGCATGTAGATCCACGACCGAGAAGAACAGCTTGTCGCCCGTTTTCGACTTTTGAGCGTCATCCTGGAGTTGTTTCCACTGCCGCAACGCCCCCAGGTAGTTCCCCAGATGCGGCACGCCTGTGGGCTGGATGCCCGAGAAGACGACATTTCTCTTCGGCTTCTTTTCCGTCACCTCGTTGCTTGCGGCTGTGGATTCATTGCGCTTTTGCTGCTGCTGCTGCTGTCCTGCTGAGCGCAAGACCTGTTTTCGCGTTAAGCCGGCTAGGGGCCTGCAGCGAGTGCAGAGTGTTGAGCGCATCTACCCTAACACTTATGCCTCTCAAGGACTCTGGTCCGGTGGAGGTTAAAAGCTTTTTGCTACGGAGCCAGGGGAAGTCTATGGAGTCAATTAGCAAAACTCAGGTATCTCATGGTACTAAATGAGCAAGATATACTGATAACTTGTATTTGATTATAGTAATCAGCTTTTTTCTATAAGACTCAGATAAATATTGGTGTCTCTCAAGTCAAGATGATATGAGGTTCACTGTTAAAAATTCGTAAGTGCGCTGTAGTGAGCTCGGGCCAATCAGAGTACACATCGATAGCCCCTGAAGCACGCTCTTCATAGTAGTACATCAACTGGCATGATTTAGGGATCATCTTTGAAGACCACAACAAGACAATAGTGAAGTTTAAATGGAATAAGTTGGTATACATTTATTTTTATCTACAGTGGTCAAGTTGGTATGAATCATTGTACAATTGGACAGAGATAGAACATCATCTATTTGGTGTGTCTGAATCTCTCACTTGCTAGCAACTCCTTCACCTTCTCTACCGTACCTAACGTCTTGTCTCTTCCGAAGTGTTCCATCTTCTGCTCTACAATCTCTTGTAGAGATTTAGCCTCTGCCTCCATCTGCTTGCTGGTATCTGTATCTAGGTTAGCATTGCAATATCCACCCCCCTGATGATCTTAGACCTACCTATGCTGGCAAACTCCCAAACATTGGCTTTCATACCAATGCCGTAATGTGCGTGCTTCTGTAGATACGCCAACCAGATCTGTACCGTTTCCGGGTGACCGTCCCGGATCTGAATTAATCTCCTCCTTGTGATCCTCTCAAAGTTCTCTTGCGACTTCTTGAAGATGAAGTGACTCCTCGGTACCGTCCATCGTTCTGTGATTTTTGGTAATGGTACAGGACCAAAAGCCGGGAGGTTTAAGTAGTAAGCGGCTCGCAGCGCAAAGTCGCAGAAGAATTCTAGATTTGGGACGCTAAATGATCGTAGTTGTAAGTCGCATGTGGGCACCCCATATTCGGCTTCTCGTCGCAATGGCTGCAGGTAGAGAGCTTGAACGGATCGAGGGAGTCGAACTTCATTCTCTTCGCGGGGATCCGGGAGCTCGTTTCTGTACACCATGTAAGTGGTTGTAGATGGTCGAAGGGTTTCGATTATATGCATACACAAGCTGGGGAGGTCCGGACTTGGTATCGGGGTTTTGGTCTGCCCTATACATGTACATTTGTCAGAGTTATACTAGGCGAGGCATGGCGACTAATCCGCAGTTTGCGACATACACTGATGCTTGAGAGCGGGCGCTCACGAAACCAGGCAAGACATTTCGTGGTTGTTGCACCTTTCAAGATGTAAGCAAGCTATTCCGGGACTTCTACAAGAACAAGAACATACCAATGGTCTGGCTAAAGCCTGCCGTATGGGCCGAGCTATTGCTGATCTCGTCATATTGTGACAATTGCTTCCCCCTCCAAGAGAACCAAGAGAACCAAGTTCAAATCGCGATCTCGAAGATGAACAAAGATGTGGGTCCACCGACGACAGGAACTCGAAAATTGAAAGTGTTATCGATAACAAATAGAGTTTATGGTTATATGAATAATATTAGAAATAATTATGCAACAAAACAGCTCAAGTTTATCAAAGCTCCCCCGTAACTTTCAAGTTTCACCCCACCTTAATCTACAGCGATAAGTAACTGCCTGCCCGCAATCAACTCGACAGCTTCACAACAGCTTCACCTTCACGACTCTCACAATTAATGACAACCGCTTTCAAATAGCCAAGATGGAGGCGGCAATGAAATCATGGGGTAAGAATTCCATGTCCTATCTATCCAACCCTATAACAAAACAGTACACTAATCATTTCCACTTCCACAGAGCTGGACAACGACATCAAGCTCGTTGATCCCACGCGAGATGCACTCTACAACTACTCGCCCGACCAAGACGAAGTAGCCAACGCCACGAAGCCCTGGAGAAACGACCCGCACCACTTCCAGCACGTGCGAATCAGCGCGGTGGCGCTCATCAAGATGGTCATGCACGCGCGCTCGGGCGGCTCGATCGAGGTAATGGGGCTGATGGTGGGGTACACGGACGGGGACACGATCATCGTGACGGACGCGTTCGGGCTGCCGGTCGAGGGCACGGAGACGCGGGTGAACGCGCAGGACGACGCCAACGAGTACATGATCAACTACCTGTCGCTGTCCCGCGACCAGGGCAGCCGCCAGGAGAACGCCGTGGGCTGGTACCACAGCCACCCGGGCTACGGCTGCTGGCTCAGCGGCATCGACGTGGGCACCCAGAGCCTGCAGCAGAAATTCAACGACCCCTTCGTCGCCGTCGTCGTCGACCCCGACCGCACCATCAGCGCCGGCCGCGTCGAGATCGGCGCCTTCCGCACCTTTCCCGACGACTACAAGCCCAACCCAACCACCACCACCACCAACACCTCCTCTTCCTCTTCTTCTCTCGAGCAGCAGCAAGCGACCTCGTCATCCTCCTCCGGCCAGGCCGTCCCGCTGGCCAAGGCCCAGGACTTCGGCGCCCACGCGAGCAAGTACTACAGTCTGGAGGTGTCGCACTTCAAGTCGACGCTCGACTCCAACCTGCTCGAGCTGCTCTGGAGCAAGTACTGGGTCCAGACGCTCTCGCAGAACCCGCTCCTCACGAACCGCGAGTTCGGAAACAAGCAGATGGCCGACCTGGGATCCAAGATCCGCGAGGCCACGCTCTCGTTCCAGCGCAACTCGCGCGGTGGCGGCATGGGAGGAATGCTGCATGGTGGGACTGCCGGTGGTGCTGGTGGTGGTGCTGGTGGTAGTGGTGCTGGTGGTAGTGGTGCTGGTGTTGGTGGTGCAAAGGCCGGTCTCGATGCGGACATGGAGAAGTTGGCGCGGACTAGCCGGTCTGTTGCTATGCATGGGAAGCAGGGGCTTATGGCTGTGAACGTCAAGAGGCAGATTTTCAACGGCTTGGGGAATCCTGCCGCGCCTACGTCGGCGCCGGGAACGACGTGATGGGGCGGAATCAGGGTTACGAGGGTGAGGATGAGTTGGTGTTTTGTCCAGGTCGAGCATGCATTCGGTACTGTACTAAGTGCTGGCCTATCATGAGATTATGAAGCATTAAACGGCGTTCAGGCCAGGAAGAGGGTTGATTTGACTAAAAGGGATAATGATACAGTTTTGATATGACTTGCATCTGATATACACAATTGCACGTCTTTTTCTTTCCTACATCTACACGAGACGTGATTTATTGCTTGGCTTGCGGTAATTTCCTATCCTTCTGATTCGATGCTTCTAGCTACTTTGCACGCCTTCTCGACTCGTTTCATGGTCTCCCCTCGACCTAGCACCGCCATACTTGGGATCAAGGCTGGTCCGGGTCGCGACGCCGCTATGATCCACCGGAGAAGATGGTATCCCCAGAGTTGAGTCTCGGATGCATTTTCTCTTGGAGTGGCGTAGATGGACTTGAGGAACGGCAGAATGATAGCTTCGATGCCTTCTTTCGTCCACTGGTCATCCTTGATATCTTGTAAGAGATTCCGCAAGATAGAAGTGAGCTCAGATACACGACGAACTCTACGTGGTTCTATTTTGGCTGCATCATCGGGAGATACTTGCCCGACGGTGAATATCTCCTCCAAAGTCGCCGTGTCTTGTCGCAAGCTAGTCTCGTACAGAGAATCCGGCACCTGCCAGATGAGATACCGGTTCCGCGATACGTAGGCCTCGGCATCCTTGTAGTTCTGGACGTCTGCCTCGAGAACCTTCTTGATGTAATCTTGGGAGACTACGGAATCGCTGCTGTCTTGACCTGGTTGAGGAAGAGCGCGCGGTACCAGGGGCCCGAGCTCGGCTATCAGGTCGTTGTTGGTGGGAACGGAGTCGCTGCTCTTGCGTCCTTCTTCGTATTTCCGAACGTGGGTTTCTAGAACCGGAAGGACAATGTTCGAAATGCTTGACGCGCCGTGTGATTGGACTAGCCGCTTCACGTGTGACTTTTGTAGAAACTCGTGTTTGCTGTTGACGGTGATATCTCCTTTCGTAAACCCTAGATTGAACTAATTGTTTGCTTCTTTAGTCTCCATCTTTCGCAGGGGTTTAGATACGTGGTACTACTTACCTTGCTAACCATCTCGTCCAAGTCCAGGACTTCCTGTTGTCCTTTCACGCCCTTGCCTAGACTCCAGCCTAAGAGCATAACGTAATTCAGCAGCGTGATAGGTAGGATACCGCGATCACGCCAAGAGGCAATATCGACATCACCGTGACGCTTGCTTAGCTTCTGCTTTTCTTGGTTCACCAGGAGTCCAACGTGTGCGAAGAGGGGTGTCTGCCACCCGAATGCTTCGTAGAGAGCTATGTGTCTGGGTGTAGACACGAGCCATTCCTTTGATTTCCTTGTTAGTGCTGGTTCCAAGGTATCATAGAGGCGTAACTGACTGCTCCTCGGATTACGTGCGTAATCTCCATCAGGTGATCGTCGACGACGTTGGCAAAGTGATAGGTGGGGTATCCATCGCGCTTGATGATGATGAAGTCATCCTCCGGATCGGGTTTTGTGTAACGCCCGTAGACGAGATCGTTGACTACGGGGTGGTGATGATTGGATTTGAAGCGCACACAGTGCTCTTCTCCGTTGGCCGCACGCCTAGAAGCCACATCTGGGGATAAATGCGAACAGGTTCCGTTGTAGACTGTTGGTGTACCCTCTTGTATACTTATAGATCTCATCTGATCCAAGTCTTTAGGGGTACAGAAACATCGATACGCACGGCCTTCGTTGAGTAGCTGATCGGCGTATTTATTATACTTATCCAATCTTTCTGACTGTAAATCTACTCAGTACTGCAGCTCATAGAGTGAGGTCGGGTTGAAATACCTGTTTATATGGCCCATATTTACCGCCAACATCGGGACCTAGAGGTGACCATGAGCGTAATTGAACAAGAGGTTTCACACGACATAGCTTTCGCACCTTCATCCCAGCTTAGGCCAGCCCATTTCAAATCTTCATATAGCCTTCTCTCAGCATCTGGTACGAACCTAGCCTAAAACGCATTGGAACAACATTAGACAATTTATTCTCACACAATTAATGCATTGGAACCTACTCGGTCTGTATCTTCAATCCTCAAAAGAAATTGACCACCAGTAGCTTTCGCAAGCAGGTAATTGTAAAGCGCCGTTCTTAGCGAACCTATATGCACGTAACCAGTCGGGGATGGCGCAAATCGTGTTCTAGCTGGAGTACTCGGGAGAGAGCTAGCTTTGGGCCTCTCAGCAGCCGCCTTGGTTCGACCTGAAAATTTGAATCTTTTGAAGATGTGAGACGGTCGAACCACCAAGGGTCGGCACAGGGGACCGCGGAGTATATGAGAACTGCTCATATCCTGTTGTAAATTCTCTTCATCGTGCCCCAAAAATCGGCGGGTTATTTTGATGCAATATTCCTGCGATTTATTTTACTGGAATTAATAAATGCGCCAAGTTTTTTTGGTAGTAGGAATGCATATTCATTTATGCTGGACTCTGATGCAATTAGACAGTTTACACACTGGATA
The DNA here is from genome assembly GCA_002120315.1 of Hypoxylon sp. CI-4A. Taxonomy (NCBI): domain Eukaryota; kingdom Fungi; phylum Ascomycota; class Sordariomycetes; order Xylariales; family Hypoxylaceae; genus Hypoxylon; species Hypoxylon sp. CI-4A. The sequence continues at coordinate 527,870 of KZ111526.1, forward strand.
GTCGCATATGCAACATCTCCATTTGACCATCAATTGCCTCCTATCCATCTCACATCCATTTCTAAGATTGAACTAGTCAGAATATTACCAAAACTACACTATTAGATTGATTTAATCCTAGGAAGAATCATGGACTAATTTGATGACGAATGAGTCCTGGCTGTCTAACCCATGCTGTCAGAGGTTAAAGTGGTATACTTGATGAAATAGGGGCTGATTTCTTGGCAAATCACGAGGAAAGGGGAGAGGACAAGACGACTATATTCTATCTCTCTCACTATCTGAGTTCTCATTGTGGTCCCGTAAATCGTCATTACTACCTATCTAGGTATTGGAATACCATGTTCATTGCAATCTTACTAAACATTAACTAACGTAGCACTCTAACATCCGGTCGCTGTCCGTTCATCCATGGGCTGTGCCATATCCATTGCTGTCCGTAACTCCGTGTAAAGCAAATGTGAAGCAAACGCTGTCTGGCATTAGTTTCCTGGTCCAGAATATAGGCGTCGGTCAGCCTACGTACCTTGCGCTGGTTTGATGTGTCCAGCTGTCATCCAATTCTTTGCGTCCATCCTTCATGCAAACACCCTCCCCCCCCCCTCGCTATTCCAGCGAAACCGTGTGTCGTCGCTAACACCAAAGAGAGAATGTTCGAATAACTGCAAGAAAGCCATGATTGTTCGTCTGTGCCCCTCAGATAGGAGGTACGAACCGCTGGCGGATCGAGTTGTCGACAAAAGAGAGCATCAAAAGAATGACTGCCGTGAAATCAGGTGTGGTCGATATGTTTGTGCCGAGCGAGTGACGCATCCCCCTAGCTTTATGTATAAATGAGCCTCGACGGCTTCGGCAGCAGACTGGAGAGCGCTTTTCGGACAGTACGCCTTCGCGTCTTTGGCGCGATGGTATCTCGCTTCTGCAGCTTTGCGCGGCTGGTATTCTCCGGAGGGGACGAGCCACTTTCGCCGGATCCGACGAGCTTATCGTATGATCGTTTGAGTCCGGTGGCTTGGGGTTTCGCATCTTTGGGCCCCGCAACTAAGTCTCGCGATGGTGTTATGGCTGGAGATACGGGCATTTTTGAGACGTCGAGTTCTTTTCCGATCCTCATACCCTTGGGTGGGATTATTGGCAACGGGGCATCATCGATCTCGCTCTCTTGATTTTCTCGGGAGCTGTCGTCTCGTGTTGCTGGAGCAGGATCGGTAACTGGCGGAGTGATCACTGGTGCATTAGTCGAGGCGTTCTTCTGTAGCTTAGGAAACTCCTCTGCAATCAGGTCGTTGATGAGGTCAAACTCATCACTGCCACATTGGCTGGATACACTCGAGAGCTTACAAGGTATGTCAAGATCATCCCAGCCGGATTCGATATCAGAATTGTCGCTCGCATCGCTGTAGTCGAGAAAACATCCGCTGTCGAGAGGTTCGGTGACAGATCCCTGTTTATAAGAACCGGAGTTGACGAACTCGGTCCAGGTGTCGCTCATCCATTCGAAAACTCGCGTAGAGCAATGCGACTTGCTGTTCTTTAGGCTATCTGGATTCCCGTTGTTGTCCGACCGGATAGCCTGGTTTTCTAGTTCACAGTCGTAATGGAACGCCTCCTCGCCGTATAGGCTTGCTCGTGTGAGGGCTCGGGGGTACTGCAAGCATCGCATATCGAGTCGTTTTGCTGCATCTATGGCTGGATACAGAAGAAGCCATTTGGAGAGGCAATCACCGCACGGCTTCCACATCGGCCAAGTAGTCTTATCTTTTTTGGCCTTTTCGCGATTGACAAGCGGTCCTTTGGAGGAGGTGTCGGATGGCGCGCAAGAACAGATACGATTTTTGCTACATGCTCTTCGGTCGCATGGTGGTGCGGCTACCTGGAGACTCCGATTCTTATAGATGATATAGATACCTTCGTCGGGAAGATCAGTTCGATTTGAATCGGAGGCGTCCGGGAACCACTTGCTGCCGTCGGTGATGACAGTGGATCGTAATTGGCCATCATTTTCAAATAAAGAAGCGACAATGGCAACTGGATGAGATGGGATTGCCGTACAGGCAACGATGTTATGGCGTGAAGGCATTACTGCGCAAGCCTGATACTGTGTAGTTTGCAAGAGGATGTTCTTGTTCGGGGGATGGTAGAATAATTCGGGCTATAGTTCTGGGTAAAAGATGTTTTTTCTTCTTCGTTTGCGTTTGCAAGCAGCAGGTCAAAGCCCCGCCGGGTGTTAAATAATACAGGAGTAGAAATTCGCAAGAAGTATTAGGTGAGATAAGACAGAGTTGGGTGCTATGATGTCTGGATAACTAAGGGTTCATTCAGCATTACCCAGTCAGACTGTATCGTAATCTATTGATTATTGAATTAGGATCGGTTCTTTAGTCTGGGTGTTATGAATAAGAAGTGATCGATAGAGTAACGAAGATTGCTAGTCCTGGGGAAATAAAGTAATCGTTGGGTGGATTAAGTTGAGATGAAGACATTCGGAGATAACTAACAGAATAAACGGTAGGTGGCAGATAGAGTCGGAAGGTTCGTCTAGCTCAACCGTAAACACATGGAAGATGGAAGATGGAAGGTCTGAGTCTGATGCTACATATGTAGAGATCAGACACTTCGTAACGCTTGATTTATGGAGATTTTCCGGAGAAAGACCATCGAGCTTTTTTGATAGCGGCATCAATGGGATCGAAAAGCCAAGATCATAGCAGAAGTTGGGCCAAGAAGGGGCTTGGTGTATCTAACCGAAAGATGCTTCGCCATGTCAAACACACACTACACCTAAAGTAAGCACATGGTATACTCTAGTTCATGGAACGATGATGTAGAAGGTATTTGTTTGTTGATCTAGAACATCCAAGTCTTACCCCCAAGTACTCTTGACAGCTTAGTATGTTGGTTTCAGAAACTTGCATAAGAAAGAGGGACCTTACTTGTGTCTATACCCCTTAATACTCTGAAGGTTTAAATCTTTGTCGGTTGCCTGTATGATAGACTTAGGTCCTGAATATACCTAAATGTTTGAATACCTTAGATAATGATAAACTATTAGTGATATGACCTTGAAAGCTTCTTGTGACTTAGGGAGGATTGGAAAGTACCTAGTCAAGGGGGATAAGGATGTGTAAGATGTCTTAATTGTGCATACCCTTTTTCTTCCTTGGACACTCTTTGGATGACACCAGTAACTTGTTTGAAGGTTTGGAAGCTAGGTATTATTGATTGTGATCCCCATTGTCAAGGAAGGGCCTGAGCGATCCAATCTGAAAAATGATGTCTGTTATCTTATTCGGTATTGAGGTTCCCTAGTTGTGGTGACCTCTATATGAGTGCTGAAACCCCGACCTTAGGGAATTGGTGGGCTATTAAGAGAATTAAATATCTTCGAGCCCAATTCTACCCAAGCAGCCAAGATGACTCCCTACTGTGTGACTGGGGCAAGGAGATAGGAGATCTCAACGAATCTGAACAATGTACATACCACCTGAATGACAGCAGATCTAGCGTTCCAGTAATGGTCTCCAATTAATGGCGTGCGTACGATAGCATGATGTACAGATGGCGGAGTTGATGGTTATCAAACGTATGCATATTACAACTTAGGATCCACAAACTGCCTGAAATGTCAACTTGAATTCTGTATCTAGCTGAATAGGTTATGAGGCTGAGGATGTGAATGGGTCTCCTACGACGCGAGCAATTGATTTGCCTCCTTGATATGTCTCCCATGGTCAAATCGGGCTTTCAGTTGTCATCTCCTACGTGTCGCCATGTTACACGTACCCTGGTCACCGTAGGAAGCCGTTGATTGGACGAAAAGCAACTTCACAGCCCAAGGTCGGTCGCGCGAAAAAAAGGCATCGTTCATAGTAAGTCATTATACGTGTCATCGCAGAAGGCGTGTTGTTGTATTCCCTAGCACGAAAATACATGCTAGCTCGAATTCCCGTCCGTAGACCATAGAGAGCAAAACCCTTCCCATGCATGCAAATAGTTGCCGAAAACGAGAAACCGGACCCCGTACCAATAAGTCACCTTTTTCCGTCACCATCATCTTAAACCTCCGTGGTAACCTTGGCCTTGGGGTTGGTGACCTTGACGCCTAGTTGCTTCGCGCGCGCGATGATGTCGATTCGCTTTCTTGACGAGACGTTGTGGGCGATCCTGCAGATATAGTTAGCTAACCCAGTTCCCTCTATTTTGATTTCGAATTGTCGGGCACGTACTCTGCGGCGTAGGTTCGGTTGTGCATCAACAGAAGCTCAACATCCTTGGCGTTGTTGACGAGGAAGGCCTTGTGGCCGGAGGGCATCATGTGGCGGGTCTTCTTGTTGGAACCGAAGCCGATCTAATTCGTGAGAATCCGTGTTAGCGTATGGGTTCTCCCATCTGTATCATCACCACCGATATAGAATCCCTAGATCGATATCTTCCCAGTAGAAAAAAGTAGGCGAAACGTACCGAGGGCATGGTCATGCTGCCACGGAATCGTCGTCGGACACGGTTGTCGATACCCTTAGGCTTTCGCCAGCTGGAGGCGAGGCATTTGAACCGATCGCTCTGGTGGCGGTTGAAGCTCTTGGTTCCTACATAAAATCAATCTGTCAATATTTTGCCCTTAAGTCTCTATCATCGAAGGTATCCATCTTGCTTCGGTGCAAATCGTGGCAATCGGGGAAAGGATGCGGGTCGAGTTCAACGTACGCTTCTTGACGATCGGGACGTGCTTCTTAGCGGCAACCATCTTGAAATAAATGTCAGCCGAAAATAGTCTTGCGAAAAAGAATTGAGATAGTCGCAAGCTGGAAATGTATTATTTACCTTGACTGATTTGGTGTGGGTGTCTTGATGGAGGGATGTGTCGTGATTTGGTCTCTACCGCAAAAATCAATCGGCACGTTTGTTAGAGGCACCGAAAGTTTCCAATTGCACAACTGCAGCTGAATTTCCCGCTAAGGGTTTTGGTTAGGGCTGGTGGAATTAATCACGTGTGGTGTGCAAGAGGGGAAGGAGTGGAAAATGGAAAGTGGAAAAAAAAAAAAGGTTGTGCTTTGTACTTTGTACCCAAGTAATTTTATGTGGGGTGAATAGGAAAAAGGTCGGGATTAAGACATTGGCCCATGCACAACTGGCACATTGCAGTTGACGTTAAAGTGCAAGCCACTCATTACACACCTACAAGCCACCCATCTGTGGCTAATGAGCCATGCTGGCAGGAGTGGAAGCAAGCTCTCAAGGTTCTAGATGTTGCCAACGATACAACAAATGGTAATGTAGGTATTAAATCTACATTCAACTCATTTTTATTACAGACACAAAATCAAGTCTCATTCACATCAATCAAATTGTTTACTTTTTTGCCGAAAGTTACTTGCATTCAAAACCTATCGGCCTTTTCACGATGACTGCATTCTCACTTACAAGGAGAGGCAGACGTCTGATCTATGAGGTATCTAGAATAGATACATGAGCTTCTTGGAGGCCCCATCTACCTAGGACAGCCAAACAGCTGTACACAAGAAGATATTATGAAGAGTATTCCTCTAAAAGGTAGTCCTATCCGGTTTTTCCATGGATCCTACTCTTTATCCTGGGTTTCCTCCTTACCAAGCCCTATATTTGCGACAAATCCGAGCCGGGCTATGGAAAAATGCCCGTGTTGCATTAACGTCTAGAGTCAGGCCGGAAAATTTCAGTCTGTACCAAATAATGATCGTATCTCGTAATTCATTACTGCTGGGCACATTGCGGTCCGCCAGCATCGTCATCGTCGTCCTCCCATCCCTCTCCAAATCGCGGGTCACCAGAGTCCGCGCCCATCTGATACAAGGTTAGTATCTTCCTTCCGCGCTACCAATATAAGAGACAAAACATACCTCGTCAATGTCAGCGTCGTCGTCATACTCTACTTCATCAGTCTCCTCGGCTTTGATCTCCGGCGGAGGACCAGGCAGAAGCTTCTGGAGTGATTCGTACGCGGCATCGTCCTTGAGCCATCCATCCTCGGGGAATTCGATCTTGACTACTAGATAGAGGTCTCCCTTTGCATCTCCTCTCTTTTGTGGCATACCCTCTCCTTCCACCTTAAGGGTCTGTCCCGGGTGTAGGATCTTGCCTCGTGGGTGGTTGATTTGGATGCCACGGCCATCAAGATGTTGAACAACGACGCGCGAAAATCCGCAGAGAGACTCGGCGAGGGTAATGTCAAGGTCAGCAGAAAGGTCGTTACCAATTCTGTGGAATACCTCGTGGCGCTCCTCTTCGAGAACGAACACAAGGTTACCGGGTGTCTGATCCGGGAGCTGATCAGCTTCGCCTTCTAGCACAATACGGTCTCCCTGGCGTGAGCCGCGGGGAATGTAGATCTCTAGCGGCTTAGTCTCTGGTGTGGTTCGCTTGCCCTTGCACTTCTTGCATCGGTCCTTTTCTTTGAAATAGTTGCCGGCGCCCGAGCATCTATCACAGACGGCCGTCTCCCTGGTGACTAGACCTGGTCCGACCTGTCGGAAAGCCTCTATCACACCATGACCCTTGCAGCGGTCACATGGCTGAGGCTTCACCTTGTCCTTGCCGCCTGATCCTTTGCAAGTTCCACAGACGACGTTCTTGTTGGCAGCGAACTTGACGGTCTTTCCCTTGTATAGGTCTTCTAGGGTGACGCTGTACTTGGATTCCTCGTCAGGGCCGCGTCGAGGTCGTCGGGGGCCAGCGCCGCCACCCATGCCGCCCATGCCGCCGCCCATACCGCCGCCCATTCCCATGCCGAACATCTGGGCCAGGATATCATTGATATCCACCTCTTCGCCCATACCTCCACCTCGCGAAGGGTCGAACGCGGCCATGCCATGTTTGTCGTAGAGGGCACGCTTGTCTTCATCGCGAAGGATCTCGTAGGCTCGGGTTACCTGCTTGAATCTCTCTTCGGATTCGGCTCGTTGATCTTCGGGGACCTTGTCGGGATGGTGTTGAAGCGCAAGCTAGAAAACCCCAATTTAGTCGATGTGTCCCATAACAACTTTGTATAGATACGGGAAATATTACCTTGCGATACGCCTTCTTTATCTCATTTGGGTCCGCATCCTTAGCGATGCCAAGAAGCTCTGTCAGATTGAGTCAGATACAAGTTCAAGCGACGATGAACAATGATGAAAAGAAAGATGATTTCACATACCGTACAGATCGATGTCTTCACCACCGGCATCCTGTCCAGACGACGCCATTGTCAAAGATTCCTAGGGAAATGAAGAGGAGAAAGCTAGGATTTCTTTGGGGATCTGAAGAGTGCGCTGCAGATGTTCGGTCGAATGCAGCGGTAGGAAAATATTTGGCGGGGCAGATTTTGGTCCCCTAAAGAACCGACACTAAAAGGTGGGTGCAGGAATCGACGGGTGTATTTCCGATCTTTATTTTCCCATTCAACTTTTTGCTTGTAAGTTTCCTAGGCAACGTGAGAAAAAAACACTCGGCCTCAATGTTTATGAAGAAGGAAAAGTTGAAAGGCTCAGTCAGTCAGTGCATGTAGTAGTTAGATTGATATCGATTTCAAACTTTGTTACTCCCGGCCTTCAGGTACATGTACCGCACTACGTAATTTTCCATGTGCCTAGACTAAAACGTACTAGATACTTACAATTGCCCCAACATCCCACCCATTCTCAAGTTTCTATCCTGCAGCAGGTACATCAAAAATACGTACCGTACCATGCAACAATGGACTCCAACCCGCTTAGTAATGATACTGCTACAGTTTGAGGCCTTACATGATAAGGTTCTTTGTTACTTGATGATGCATTGCCAAGCAATGCTTGCAAATAGAATTTCTCCGATAGAGGACTAGCTACCAATACAGGCAATAACCTGAATAAGCTTCTTTTTCCGAGTCATTGCATAGACCCTAAAATATTGCTAATCCTGATACCGCATAATTGCATTGACCGAGGTATCAACTTTGTTCAGGTTAGGTAACCACCGTGACCTTGAATCCAACCTTCACCTTATATCCAACAACAGTGACGACGATACATTTCTTAGAATTCGCACTAAAATGGGGGTTTATTGGCTTAGAGCTATAAGCAATATGTCCTTATTAGGCATTTACTTTACAGAACTAACAATGAACTAATTTCAGCATCTCTAAACCTTTTCTTCGTCCACCCCTATCACCTATCTAAACTATGTCTACTCCCTCAACTAACACAAAAACAAGTAATGGAAGATTAATGATGAATCTAATAGTTTCAGTTCATTATACAACAAATGCCACCAATAACGAAAAGGAGATTTGGAGTATGTCCTTCGAGGGAGACAAAACGCCAGAATTTTGTCTGATAAGAAACGCCCCCATAGCTACCGTGCTTTGACACTCAATAGATGTGCGATCGAAAGTTTGGGACCAATACCACTAGTCCAAGAAGAAGAAGAAACGAGGAAGAAATAAGGTTATAGTATAGTCTAAGCTCGACGTTGCTATGGACATATGTAAACAAAACAATATCAACATTTTCACCTGTCATCGGAGATACCTCTTATAGTTCGACTTTGATCACAAAACTATCACTGCTATTAGCAGCTAACTGACAATATAGTCCGTGACCTTCTTGATGAAACACTTTTTAGTTAAGTTTCGATATTATTTACCTTCTATTTCTAAATCAGAATTGGAAATAGTATGAATCACAAGCACCTTGTGGGAAAGTCAATAAGCCAATTCCTCAATTATAAAAAGGCTCCTATCCCTCGACCCTGGGGAGATTCAGACTTCTACAATCATTCCTCACAAACATACACACAGTACTGCAGAAGCTAACCACCCAAGTTTTGATCCTGCTATTATTCACTCTACGAATCAATCCTACAACTCACACCAGATCTTTGGTCTCCTACAACCACAATACCTAATACCTATCATCTCTTCATCCAATCCATCACTAATTCTTTAATACTCTTATATCGTTAGTTGCCTCCACACTTAACTTTCTACCACGGGATAGACCACTTACATTCTCAGACAAACCAAACTCACGATGGCAGCCAAATTCCATCTCTTTGGAAACCTGCCAGCCGAGCTCAGAGATGAGATCTGGGACATGGCTATCCGAGACTCAAGTCCCGGAGTCCACGTGTTCTCCGTCTTAAACATGGAGAATGCCAACAGCACCGCCATCGCATCACAATCCGACCTGATGGGATACAAGGCTTTCCTCCGAAACCGGGAGGAGGAATCGCAAAACGACAACGACGACGACGACACCTACTATTGCGCACCCGATATAGTCGGGATTGCCGCCCCCGACTGCTCGGACTCCAGCCCGCCCACTTTCTCCTGGACGAGGGACAACTTCTCCACCTACATGGAGGACAGCGGCCTGTGGACCGCCTGCTGGGAGTCCCGCTGCCGCATGGAGTGGCATTTCAAGACCCAGACGTGGGCAGAGAAGCGCCTGGCGGAGCGCCAAGCGAAGGCCCTCGCCTGGTACCGACCCGGGATCCGCGACCCCGAGATGCAGGTGACGGGGTACTTCCAGAACGAGGGCAAGCCGCAGTACTTCAACATCCGCCCCCAGCAAGACCTCATCGTGCTTCGGCTGAGAGGCGGCGTCTTCGCCTTCGACCCCCGCGAGGACATCCCCTTCTTCTCCTCCTACTGGGGAATCGCCGGCGCCGCACATGTCGCCTTGGAGATCGGGCCAGGCGCCGGCGTGGACTGGCTGGACAATCTGTGCATGATGTGCGGCAGATGGGTGCCGAATCTGTGGCTCATCAACTACAAGCTCAAGATGAGCCCGGACGTTGTCCCGGCCAAGGATGACGCGGACAAGCGACCCCGGCGCGAGGTCTTCCGCGCCGGGGATCGCAAGTTTGTGGAGGTGCTCTCGGAGGAGGATTACGACAATGGCACACTGACGGTGGAGCCTGGCCGTCGGGGCAGGAGCATCGCGGGCTGGGCTAGATGGCATGGCCACTTGAGCGGGAAGTATAACCCTTTTGTGGAATACGGCCACCCTTGGGTTCGCGTTTTGGCGTGTATACCGGACGCCTAGCCGACGCCCTCTTGGTGTATTTTTTGGGGGGGAGGAGGGGGAGGAACGAACTCGCAGAAATGAAAACTGATTGCTGAGACCAAAGGTCTGCAAATCAAAAACGCTTTAACACGAACTAAAGCAGGAAAAACTGCAGCATGGAAAAGACGAGGAGGACATGGAGGATTTCAGGGAGAACCTTGAGGAATTGGACGAATCGATCTAAGAAGCCAGTTTCACAAAATCTCATCGCGAGGATGGGATCATCACGGACAAGCTCGACGAGGCCGAATCATGGCGGTCACCGACAACTTCAACGCCCACCAGGACCCGGCTGGCTAGCGACTTTCATCCTGGGTTTGGGCACTGCACCAACAATATCACACCGCGACCTGATGTACTGGGAGGTACACGGACGATGGCCGGAGACTACCCAAGCCCTAGATGAGGCGGGGCTTAACCAACAGCGAGAAGAGAACTCCGCGCTGCGAGTCAAGGAAGGAATTCGAGAGGCACCTATGCTGGGACATTTCGGAAAGAGGGATATCATTACACAGTTGGTCAGGGAAGGGCTTTTAGGAGCTGGACTTTGTCACGGTTGCTTAGCACGGCGTATGGATGCCAGTGGCTGAGCGGGTTTGCTACCTTTTTGGTTATACTGGGGCGTTCGGCAGTTGATTGGGCACGGTTTACGTCCCAAGGGAAATGGGAAACGAAAAATGGCACTGCCGGGTTCGAGCGAAGGGATTTTGAGCACGTTTTGATATGGTATTGGAAGTTGGTGGTGATACCAACATGGAACTTCTAGGAAGCTGGCCGAACTGCCTCGAACGAATTGACGATTTCACAACCCCATGATTGCGCTATAGTAGATTTTTATACTGTTCGAAAGTGCCTGTGCCTCGCTGATGTAGATGTTATTTGCTGATTTATGACTCGTGAAACGGACTTTACTTGCTCTTCGTACTAGAATGCCATTGATATTTCTATAATCTCCCACGATTTATTTCTGTCCAACATCTTCCTTCTCTGCTCCCTATTGAGAACCTATATACCAATATCTCCAACACTCAACACCATGGGATCTTTCACCCTCCATCGCCGTTGTGGCTCGTACATCCACAACCTCTTCCACTGGAGCCATGTTCGTACCTACTTCTCCGGTCTTTTCACGTGCGTGGTATCGTACTCGAAAACCACGAAATATTCTGTGTCTTCCGCAGACACCAGTCTTCTTAGCAGCGACGACGACGACGACAACGATGCTTGGCCTAGCTCCGCTTGCAACGAGTTTGACTTTGTAAAATCATTCGACTTCACCAAGAAGGCGCTCGGAAACAACACCGAGCTGTTCAACCAAGACATCGTTGAAGTCCTCGGCTCGGGTGGATTCGATCGAGAGGACAAGACCTATTCGGCGTGCTGGTTCGCAATCAAGTTGCTAGACGGCCTTTGGTATACTAAGTGTGCGTTAGTCTCTTGATCCATTGCTTCTAGTTGCTAACGTGCTATACATTATTAGTTAGTCATCGATTTCACTCACCGTGGCACAATGGTAAGTGACCTCACGATCAATCTGCTCGCATGCAATAACTGACTCTTTACCGTAGTCCTCAGCTATCTTCACCAAGACCAGCTGAACGGCTGTGACGACAGCATGGTAAACATTGACATCATTTCCAAGCGGCTCACTGACCAGGGAGTGAGTCCCGAGGAGGCCGTTCATGAAGTCTTGGACGACAAGTTTCCTGTGCATCTATTCTAGATCTAGTTTTCGGGCGACGTACTGTAAGAACGACTTGCCAACTCATACACATCCACGCGCTAATAATATCAGGTACCAATACTCAGATGGTTCGAGGACAGGGAGTTGACAATCCTTCGTCTCGGTAAAACCAAAGATCATGTAACCATTCAGCACATGGTGAACAAGAAGTCAGGAAGAGCGATGTCGCGATTAAGTTATGAATCAGAACACTCCACTCAGCAGATAATATCTATATTGAATTATAAAGATCAAAGGGGTAGACATGTGCTTGACACAGTACTAAGTTAACCCCTATTTATCCAACACTGTGTAACCATTAAGAAGTCGTGATGCAATTTGATTCGCAGATCTAGATTTGAAAACGAGTATAATTATTCGTAGAGATGAAATTTTAACATTCTAATTTCTTGATACAGATGGCCACCAATATTTCGTCCTATGCAGCTCATAGTTCAACTCGAACAGGCCGTTCGCGGCCAATTTTGCAATTATCGTACAGTCTATAGTAAACCCAGACAACCACCCCAACCAAGAGGATGGTCGCGAAAGAAAGTAAAGACAACAAAACCCATTATTTCAAAACCTCGAGATATCCCGTCCAAACAACCACGAGATGGCCCAGTAGAACGGCACGGTGATCTTATTCCGTATGCTCATGCTCCTGGTCAAGTAGGCCGTGCGCCAGAGGATCCAAGCCATCCAGCCCTTCAGCTCGTCCGCGCTGCTCTGGTGGATGGCCGTCCAGTTGCCGAGGTAGGTCATGGTGCCCAGGTTTCGGAACCGGAAGGGCTTGGTGTCTGTGTCGCCCTTGTTCAGCCGCTTCGCGAGGTGCATTGCTTGCTGGCTGGCGACCTGCGCTGTGGCTGGGAGGCTCATCTCGGATATCACGGTGCAGTCGCCGACGCCGTACACGTCGGGGATGAGGGTGGCTTGTTTCCCCTGGCTTGGAACTGACTCGGATGTTGCCTTGGCCGGGATCATGTTTACGCGGAGGTTGGCGTCTGTGACGATACCGCCTGTCTTGGCGTCCTTTTGCAGCTTCATCTCGGCGTCGCCTAAGGAGGGCAGTTTGAACTTCTTGCCTTCTAGCTTTTGAATCAATGGGTTTTGCATTAGTCCTGTGCTCCATACCACGATACCAGCGCCTACTTCCTCCTCGCCGCACTCCTGTATCTTCAACTTCAGGCAACCCACACAATCCTCATCGGGCCGGATGCGGGTTAGGTGGTGTTGTGTCTTCACCTTGATGCCCTCGCGGCTGAACCGCTCCATCGCGTAGTCGGCGAGCTTCTTGTCGAACATGGGAAGCACCTTTGGCGCTACGTCATACACGGTGATGCTGACGAATTTCATCAGGTCCGGGTATATCTGTCTGAGATCATCACGGATCAAATCGTGCAGTTCGGCCGCGAACTCGATACCAGTAGGCCCACCCCCAACAATCGCGAAATGAAGTAGCTTCTTGCGCTCCTCGTCCGTCGTGATGGGGAGTATGGCCTTCTCGAAGCTCTGCAGGACCTTCATCCGGATCTTGCGGGCATCGCCGACATCTCTCAGGAAGTTGGCGTGTTCTCGTACTCCTTCGATGCCGAAAGTCTGCGAGTAGCTGCCGACGGCAATGACCAGCTTGTCGTACTCCACATCGAACATGGCCCCCTTCTCTGCTCCCTCGCCAGGCTTCCGTTGCAACACGAGCCGGGTTCTCGATGCGAGATCATCAGATGTGTTGGCTTCTACGCGGATGGTCTTGCGCGCGAAGTCTATGTCGTCGGCCCATCCTTGGTGGAAGTGGTCTAGACCGAGCCTCCTGACTGGTTCGAGCACAGCTCGGAATTCCAAAGTTCCAACTGCGGTGCCTGCTAGCAATGGTGTAAATGCGAAGTACCTTGGAACATAATTAGCCAATTCGATTCGAGATAAAATTGTCATAGTGTAACATACGACCGAGGTGAGATCATAATACGCTCAAATTTTTTAGGATCAAGGCTCCGAGCGAAGCCGAAGCCAGCCCATCCGGAGCCTAGAATTACCACACGTTCCTTTTTCCGTCCATTATTTGAAGCCGTACTGGCCATCCGGGTCCCTCGCACAAGACATTGTTGGGAGTTGAGACCAGATGGGCTTAGAGAAGTCAGCAGACGGCAATTTGCCCTCGAAGCAGTGCTTATTGAGGATGTTGCCATGACAAGACTCATATGAACATGCAACAGTATTCTAGCTTTCTAGGGTTTAGCTTACACCTGGTGTGTTCGAGCTCACATAAGGAGGCAGATATATTTTCACGACTGGAATGTGTTGACAATAAAACATCGCAAGAATGACATGAAAGTGACGCAAGAGTCCACTCTCTAGTCCTCCTGATAGGGAGATGAATAAGCCTCTTGGAATGAGTCCCTCGGCGCGTTAGATGAGAGCTAAGGTCTAGTACTGCGGGTACCTGCGTCTTGTCGGCGAAACCGATCGGAAGCTACCCCTTTTCCCGTAAGTCTTCTCGGGGGCACGGGATTTAAGTGGATACCATCGAGCCCGATGCCCACAAAAGTGTCCCGGTTACCTCCGACGAGATGGCTCTGACTCACTTTTCTTAATTTCCTTGCGCGACTTATTTCCCGATATCTTCCTTTTCTGATCATTTTCACCGTAAAATTTTGTTGTTTGTTGTTTCACAAGTTTTGGCGCTTTCCTTCTTCATCTCAGCTTTGGTTTTGAGCACGAGTACCCTTTACCGAGCCCGAATCCCAACAACCCGGATCTTCCGGAAGGATGATTGTAAGACACCAAGGGAAATATCCACCAAAGCACGTATCTATCTTACTACATATAGATACACATATCCATATTTACTGTAGGCCTGGAAATCTCATAATAAGATAAGGTTAAACCTGCATTCGTCACCAGCATTCTGCAATCGATCCTGATCCTACGAGCCAACATGATGACCAGCCAAGATCCCCCCCCAACGAGGTGATCTCCCCGCATTACCGGCTACCAGGTCGGCCTTTTGGGCTATAAATTGACCCAATCGGTATCTTAACTGCCGTTTCCGTATAGTAACATAGGAAAATAATAAAAGATGAATTAATCGCTGTTTTACTTGTCGTATAGTAGATGTGAATCGTGAATTTACCCCGAATAACAATCCACCAATGGAAGAACAGATAGACGTCGTAATTTGCGGCGGAGGGTACTATTATCTACCCCCCTTTCAATCACTATATTTTCAGCGCCCCGTCCACTAACAACCCTATAGCTCAGCAGGCATCTGCGCCGGAGTATGGCTCGCCCGCTGCGGTATCAACTTCCGAATTCTGGAGAAGCGACCGCAGGCGCTCGAAGCCGGCCAAGCCGACGGCGTCCAGTGCCGAACGACGGAGGTGTTCGAAAGCTTCGGCCTGTCGGATGCGCTGCTCAGGGAAGCGTACCACGCGAACGAGCTCGCGTTTTGGGATGCCAAGGACTCGGATGTCGGTATCAAGCGCACCCACTATGCTGCCGACACTGGACCTGGTCTTAGTCACCTTCCGCATGTCCTCCTTAGCCAGGCGAGAATCAATGGGATCCTTGCTGAGGATATAGAGAGGAGGGCTGGGCATTCGTGCATTGAGTTCGATTGCGAGGTCCAGGGGGTCGAGGTCGATAGCAACACCGCGCAAGACCCAGATGCTTACGCTGTTACCGTTAAGGCTTTGAAGAATGGGGCCGAGAAAGTATATCGGGCTAAATACGTTCTGGTGAGATGAGTCGATCTCTTATAAGTTAATTCATCGTCAATCAGCCTGACAAAAGATAGGGAAGCGACGGCGCTCACAGCCTGGTCCGGAAATCGCTCGGGTTCAAGATGCTAGGCGACTCCGGCGACGCGGTCTGGGGAGTGATGGACATCTACCCGCGAACCAGCTTCCCCGACATCCGCAAGAAGAGCATCATCAACTCGAAGGCGGGCAACATAATCATCTTGCCGCGCGAGGGCGACTACCTGGTCCGGTTCTACACGGAGATCCAAGGCGCCGTGGCGAAAGACGTCACGCTGGAGGAGCTCCACGAACGGGCAGGTCTCATCCTCGCTCCGCACACCTTGGACGTGGCGGAGACGGTGTGGTGGTCCGCCTACTCCATCGGCCAGCGTCTCGCCGACCATTTCCACAAGGACCACCGCGTGTTCCTCAGTGGCGATGCCTGCCACACGCATTCCCCCAAGGCGGGCCAGGGGATGAATGTCTCCCTCCAGGACGGCTACAACATCGGCTGGAAGCTAGCCGCGCTTCTCCGCGGGCAGGCCGGACCCGAGATCCTCCAGACCTACGTCTCGGAACGGCAGAAGATAGCGGCGGAGCTCATCGACTTCGACCGGAGCTGGACGAAGCTCTTCTCCTCCGAGTATCGGAAGGAAAACGGCATCACGCCAGAAAAGTTCCAGGAGAAATTCCTGCTCGCTGGACAGTACATCGCAGGCCAGGCCATCCATTACGAAGACTCCATCGTGGTGTCGGCGAAGACCAGCGAGCCCGCCCTGGCTACCGGTCTTACCGTCGGGATGAAGTTTCCCAGCGCCCAGGTGTTGCGGTACTCAGACGCTCTCGCGATGCACTTGATACGGGCGCTGCCGGCCGACTCTCGGTGGCATGTCGTTGTGTTTGCTGGAGATATTCGAGACTCGACAGCTTCGGCAAGGTTACAAAAGGTTTGCCTCTCATCGCAATTTTGAAGAGGGTGTACTAACCACATTTCGCCAGCTTTCAACGGGTCTAGAGAAAGCCGTGGACGCCTTTACACCGTCTAGTGTTGATCGCGATGCCGTTATTAACCCTCTACTTGTCCTCTCAGCAGGACGTACAGAAGTTGAACACGACCGGATCCCTCTTGTCTTCACACCTGTAGTAACAAAATGGAAAATTCAATCCTTCCATGGCATCTTCGCCGACGAGGCAGGTTACAACTCGCCCCACGGCCACGCTTACGAGAAATACGGAATAAACCCTAGTCAAGGCGCCGTGGTTATCGTTCGCCCAGATCACTGTAAGTAAATCCTTACAGGCCTTATTTTATGCCAAAAGCTTACTTCCGAGCTAGATATCTCCCAAATCAGCTCCTTGGATAATGTCGATGCTATCTTCGACTTCTTCAGCGGGTTCATGAAGAGGATATAACCCCAATTTGAGTAGCTTTAGCAGGAGCGGTCACATTTAATGATTAACGAATGCAAGTTTAGAATGGCATGGCGCGTTATGAACTAAATTGGATATGATTAGAGTGCAAGAATTATACACACTAGAAAGCAAACTATATACGAAGAATAAACCCGAACCTAACGCCATTCATTATCTTCCTTAAGCATTGACCTCCGCAAACCAAGTCCTCAGTAACCCCGCCAGCGCGCCGGGGAGGTCCTCGAGATTATGTACAACGAGATAATACTGGAACGGGAACGTATCCAGGTAATACTCCGTCTTGATCTCATCATTGCCCATGAACTTGACTTTCTTGAGATTGATGACGCTCTGCTTGTCTTTGCTGTTCGCCGTGTCGTCCATGATGATGAACACGATCATGATACGTTCCTCCATTGCTTCACGCAGCATCAAGCGGATGTGCTCGTGCGCTGCGGATGGAGTAAGACCGTCAGACAGGATAAGCGCCAATTGCCAAAGGTCCTCGGAGCCACGACTCGTGCTCTGGAGGCGGGCGAGGCGGAATCGCTCGATTGTCTGCTTGATGAGAAGTTGAATATCCGTGTAATCCTGCTGGAACGTGAACTTCTGTAGTACCTTGGCACCAGCGTCGTGCGAGGCAAACGGTTCGGTGAACTCGTGAGCCATGAACGTGTTTGCGCCAAAGCCGAGAATGCCGATTTGACCGGCTTCAAGCATAGTAAGAGCCCGCGAGACCATGACGAGAGACTCTAGTGCTAGTTCGCCGGAGCTAGATTCGCCCATACTCTTGCTGTCGTCGACGCAGAGCAGGATCTGATAAGACCGCTTCGTGGGAATGGCCCTGCGCATCCAAATCTTGTCCCTCTTATAGCTGGAAGCAATGTAAGGAATGATGCGTTTGATATTGAGGCGCTTTCCAGTTCGGTACGATCCAGATAGCTTCGTGGATTGAGATGGTGTCAGAATTAGACGTAATTGAGAAGTCAAAGATAATGAGAGCGGATGAGTCTTGCTTTGGAATGAGGTCCATTCTCTCATAGCGTCATCAAAATCTCTGAGCTCCATATCTGGATCTGACAGATGGGTTATGGATAGTTGCGTAGATGTCTCTTGGATCTCCTCTTCTACCTCTTCTGAGGGCGGCTCTCCATTTGCTGGAGGCGTTGTATCCCGATTGTAGGCTCCTTGTCGGGTTGATACGCCCGTGGGTCTCTCTTCCTTCTGAGCATCCTGTTGGTCTTGATGATCGAGAGGTTCTGAAGTGTCCATCTTATCCGCATCCGTATCGTCTGCCTCAACCTCATCTTCGGGAATGATTCGGCTGTCTGCGGGTTGATCCTCATCGTCAATCGCCATCGACTCGTCAATCTGCTGTTTTTGATCTTCATTAGAAGTGCCCATTGCCTGAGCATCTGGGGCTGACTCGTCATTCTGGATGTGCTGGAACTCCCGAATGGCGGCTTCCTGTTCAGCATTGGTTGCTTGATCCTGGGGTTCTTGCTCCTGGGTTTCCTTAATATCCCGTTGTTGTCTATGCCATTTCTCTAGAGCATCCCCAAGAGCTTTGAAGGGTTGAGGGGCCGACGAATCCCTAGCATCGTCCATGTCTGTTTCAGAAGGCTGTTCTTGCGCTTTTGAGATGCTACCTTTCTTGCCAGCTGATGTTTCCTGGTCTGCTGCATTCTCGCCCATTTCACCATCTTCTCGCTGGGCGGCATTGCTCTCAGCGTTATTAGCTTCCTCAGTCTGGTTGGGATCTTGGTCTTGCCCGCCACTCTTCACATCACTTGGCGCAGCTTCTTCATGACCAGCGTTGACCTCATCTTTAGATGGCAATTCGGCCGTCTCCTGCTCTGGTGGATTTTCTGGCTGCTCGTCTGCGTTCTCGTCTTCTTGGATCCTAGCCTCTTCTTCTTTCTCGGCACTCTCATCTAATTCTTCATCCTCCTTGTCGGCATCTGCAGGAACCATGTCCATCTCTGTGTCCTCGCCATTTTCGCTTCCTTGGTCGCTCATCTGCTTGTCTTGATGTTCTTCTTCATCTACATCTGAGAGCTTATCCAAATCGTCGTCACTGATCGATGACATTGAATCATCTTCGTTCCCATCAATGTTCATGTCGTCTGGAAGCGCCAATGTGTCTTGTTCTTGGACGTTCTGATCCTGCATGTTGGCTTCGTCTTGCTCTTGGCCGTTTTCGTCCTCTTCGGCGGGATTCTCATCTTCTGGGTTTTCGCCTTGGTCGGCGTCATCCGCAGGCTGGGCTTCCTGAGTATCCGGTTGCGCATCAGCAGCTACCTGCTCGTCCTTCTTTTGCTGACCTTTGGTGTTCTCGCCCTGTTGGTCTTTCTCCGCGTCCTCTTCATTCTCACCATCCCACATTTTTTCATCGACGGCTGAAGGATCAAGATCATCCACTTCACCTGCTTCTTCGTCCATCTCGTCACCACTTTCTTCCTCATCACCAGATTTTGATTCTTCTTCTTTATCATCGCCGCCATCGATGCTTTCCATGTCGCCTTCAAGCTCCTGGTCAGCCATATCAACAGCATCTTGTTCATTTTCCATATCCTGGTTGGGCTCCTTGTTTGCTTCTTGTGCTAATTCGGACAGGTCTTCATCAGGTTGAATATCCTTGCTAATATCCTCGGCACCTTCTCCATCTCCAAGACCTGTCCCGCTTTCAAGCTGCCCATTTTCACCGGATGTTTCGTCGGACTTCTCCTGGGGGGTGCAGAAGCCCTGTGATGCGAGCTGAGTGAAACTTTTGCTCAGCTTATAGCCGAGCTTGCATGTGCTCTTGTGAGTTCGGGAGAGTACTTCAATCGCTTGAGTACAAGTAGCGTGGTATTGATCGATGATTGGCGCAATGACCGCAATCAAAGCTGTTGAGATACTATTGATGGAAGAATCGGTCAAATCGATCTGGCTGAAAAGGTCCACCATTTCCGTTATACCCCTTTCAACCTTGTCCATACGCAGAGCCTTCAAGGACGCAGTTGTGGTCTCTCCGTATTTGATCAGCCATCCGGCCTCCTCGTCCGAAGCGGGCAGCTTGGCAACTGTCTTATTGAACTGCTCGATGGTGACTAGGATACCATCAGAAAGGCTCTTTGCGGCACTAAGAATAGCATCAATTGGTTGGCCGATCAGATTCGGTGCGGATAAGCACTGTTCATCAACCATGGTCCATAGTCGAATTTGTTCGAGTAGGAATGCCAAGGTCGGCCATTTTCGAGATGCATCATCCAACTCATTTCGGAATTCGTTGAATGAAGAGCTAACTGAAGCTTCTAGTTGTGATTTTTCATGTGAGGTGAGGCCGTTAGGTAACACGACGTGCGTACCCCACTTCGCAGACAGAATATTCATTTTCTCCAACCAAGTGTTTAGCAAACCAATAATATCCTTGTTGTCGACATTGCTAAGCTTGGCGTTCAGTTCGATAAGGTGAATGCCGACTTTAATGATCTGAACCAGCCAAATGGATGCTCTTTCGTGGTTACCAGATAGTGTCTTGACGTTAAGTCCACCATCATCTCTCAGCGCATTAATGGAATAAATATACTTCAAACTGGATGATAATGTTCCATAGTGCCTCAGCGCTGTTGCCAGTTCGTGTCTTTGGCCCAGTGTGATGTGAAGTATGCCTTCAAGGAAGCCAATGCTTCGATCAACCTCAGCTATCGTTAGATCTTCTGAGTGGTCATGGGTAGCGCCTCTGACTCGAGGTGCGAGATCAAGCAACTTGTGGAAGAAGTAATCAGTGACCTTGAGTTCCTTGAAAGACTGTGACGAAAATGCCTCTGACGTAGCGAGAACTGTAGAAAGCGCATCTTGCTTCGATAAAATATCGGTGCTAAGGTTGTATTGTATTCCCATCTGTCTGGCTTCCTTGAGAGTTTCCGCAAACAGTTTGCGCTTACGCGACTTCAGGTGCTTCACTAGGGTCTTGTTTTCTTCGGTGAGTGTCCCGGGCGTTTCCTTGCGAAGTTCGAGGGCTGATGATTCGAGATTAGAGAGAAAATCATCGATAGCTTCACTAGCATCCAAAGTAGACTCTGGGATGCGACTCAATCTGCTCATAATCTCGGTTGTTTTCTGAGAGTTGGCCAATCTCCTGTAATCCTTAGTCCATCCAGAGATGTTTTGAGAACATAAGTTAATTGCAACTTCATCGATTACCACGGCTTTGGCGTGAATATTGGATGATGTGATCTCATCGGGCACATCCTCTGGAAGGCCGCCCTCAATGATCGGCTTCATGGGCTGACCCAGAACATCCCTGAACTTTCGCACGATCCTAAACAGTTTTTGGTGAGACTTGCGAGCGCTTTCTCGCAAAGCGACGATGTTTGTATCTTTCCAACTTGCCAGGAGAAGAACATCCTTCATCTGCTTCTCAAGTGGAGCTCTACCGGTACGGATCTTGTCATCAACGGCCTTAGTATACCGGGAGTAGAAGCTGATGAAATTCTGAAGACCATCTCGAATCAGCGACATAGATGGATAGTCTATCACAAGAAGCTGTAGTTGCTTATGAAGCTGCTCAAGAAGGCCGAGCCGACTAGCGAATTGTCCAATAGCCGCCGAAGAGAAGTAAGTCTCCAGCTCTTTGAGTAAGCCGGAGGTATGTTCGGAAAGGTTTTCTCCAGCTTGAGCTAGCGTCAAAGGTACGGCGATGATGGCCTGGTACGCAATAAACCACCAGGAATTGGCATCTTCTTCGCTCTTTTTAATTTCCATGTCGAATAATTTGCTCCACGTTGAAAGTTCTAGTCGTCGCCAACCAACGAGCAGATCTGTCAACTGGTTGTATAATGGGAGCACGCCGTAAGTTTTACTCGCCCAACCCCCAAATTGCCATTCGTAAACGAAAGCATGCAGCTGTTCAACTTTCGGTATTATTTTTGCAAGCGGCTCTGAATGTCCGAGTTGAAGAACCTTGTCGCTGGACGATACAATATCAGCTAATGGTTGTAAGTGGCCAATTTCGTCAACTTTCTGGAGTTGTCGGAAGCGGGTTCGGATTTCGTTGACCAATTTTACAAGCTTTCGCGCCTCAGGAAGATTGCCATCTGTGTAGAAGTTATAGTCGGCTGAACCGGTGTTCGAACTCATCTCTTGTAGCCTCTCGTCCAGGGTTAGGAATGTAGCTGGGAGTAAGTCCTTGTCCACAATAGCAGGCTCTAGACTACCCGACACTTTTCTAGCGAGGAGCTTGTTGAGGTTTACGATGCTTTCCGAAGCGTCTCGTGGTGAGAGAAAAATGTCTCTATGCACCTGTGCCAGTTTGATGGCTAGCCCTCTAGCGTCGCCAATTTCAGGTTTCTTGATTTGGGGAAATTCTTCATCTTCCGCAAAGCTCGGGAAAAGTTCGTCATAGGCTTCCTGTTCCGCTGCCTCTTCTTCGTCAAGCCCTCCACGGTAACGATACCAATTTCTCTTCAACTCTTCAGCCTTTTGATCCGCTTCAAGCTTCTTGGCCCACTGGTCATAGAGTGAATGGATTGCCTGGAAGGCATTTTGTTTGATTATCTCCAATCCACTCATACCTTCCACAGCAACGACCATGCTAATGTAGTAGAGGACCTCGAAGCTATGGGACACGGAGAATTGTGCCACTGGTACCTCTAACTTCCCGCCAAGGAAGGGTGCTAGATTGAGTAATGCTCTCGACGAAGACTCATGGCTTGGCGTTTGGGAACTGGCATCTTGTCCCAAGTACAGTCCGAGCTCTAGACAGTGGATCATATTGATAACCGGCAGAACAATGTCTTCATACGCCCGGTATTTTTGTTTCAGGCGATATCCAATCCTCGAGATGTTTTCATGAATAACATGTAACTGTTGGGCAGCTGTTTCTGAACCTGCGTAGTTCTGAAGGAGTATTGAACTAATGTCAGACTTCAAAATGACGCTCAACAGGTTATTAAATTCAGACTGGATCCCTGGAAGCTCGGAATTTGTCGGGCGATAAACGACCTGGACATGGCTTGGAGAGGGACCCAGATCATTGATCTCATCTTCTAGTAAATCAGACCGAAGACTGGTAGATTGACCCGTCGAAAGAACTGCGAACTGTTGAAGAGATGCTAGCTTCTGTTGTAGATACTGTTGGAGATCTTTGTAGCTTTCTAACTCTAGTTGTGGTCGTAGTTGTGGATCGTATGCTTTATCAGGGACGAACATCTTGATCAGGGCCAAAGAGAATTGAACCCAAGCATTCGCAAGGAAAACACGACATTTAGTATGATCTTTAGCCCCAGCCCAGCATGCGAGAGCAGGAAGTAGATGATCGGCGAGAATGCGAGATGACTTCCACTCGTTGGACGTTATCGTATTTGATAGAAGCTTGTCCGCATCAAACGACATGCCTTTTTCACTGAGCGCGATAAACTCATTCGTATCTAGAGTCTGAGAAATGTTTCGTACCGAAGCGAACGCAGTAGCTAAAGACGGGTCGTATGTGTTCATTACGCCCACCATGAGCTGCCAAAGCACTTCACCAAACTTGTCAAGCCTATCAGATGCAATTGCCTCTGTATTTGAAGAGACTTGCCTTGCTAAGATTGGCAACTCTATCTCGAGTAAGGACAAGGAACTTAGGCTAGCCGAATCGATGGCCTCTAGTTTCGACAAGATATTAGCAGATAAGTTCGCATCCCAATGTTGCTTCTGAGTGTTTTCGCTAGATAAGTTCTCCATTGCGAGCAGATTCTTCGATGTATTAGAGGCACTGCTAACACGCATTTGGGTGACGAGCGGAATGCCAGACAGGAAGATGGTCTCGTTGGAAGTGCTTGACAATTCGACTTGGCGGGACATAGAGTCAAGTACGACGATTTGTCTCATAGTTTCGAACTCGGTACTCATGAACGGGGCAGCTAGAGCATCTTCGTCGGTTAGCTTGCTGAGTAACTGCTCGATTTCAACTTTAAGTGTCTCTAAAAGTTCTTCCACGTTTGGCTCATTCAGCCGGACCAGCTGGTATGCTTTGACGAATGAGTCCATTATCTTGGCGAGGTCTGCAGGGGTGGACGTGGACCGCCACTTGACCGTGTCGAACTGCGACGCCAACTCTTCCATACGACAAACATTATCTAGGAGCATCTTGCTTCCAATGGGAACTGGTCTTAAAGCCCTCCAAAGGATTTCCATGCTTAAGCCAGTAGATAGTCTGAATCCGGAGATGAAGCATTCATCTAGTCCCTTCATTATGCGCGAGGCTAGTTCACGCGCTTCGTTGTCTTTGGCGTGAGTTGCGTGGCTAGATAACATATTCGACACAAGACTCAAGTGAGCTTGGAAAGAAGCCTCGTCGAAACGAGGTGCGGTAAGATACCTAACTGTTCTCCACCAGTAGTGCAAGAGGTCTCGCAAAAGATATTTTCGGTCCTGAGAACATTAGTATTTGGAGAGAAAAACTATGAGCATCATCAGCCATGTACTTACCCGCCATACACCAGGACTTTTGAGGCTAGAGCGCATGAAAGAGTCGATTTCCTCCAAAACACCAACGACAAACTTGGCAGCTCCGACGGTAGAGTCTTTGGATACAGCGGCAACGCTACCAGCAACACGAGATCGTTGAAGCCGATTCAACTGCGATATCTGTCTGCCTGCTGCACGAGCTCCTTCAAGCTCGACATATTTCTGGGCATCAAGGACATCGATGTATATCTCGTAACAAGCCGCCAACCAGAATGAAATGTCGGGAGAATGTAATTGCAGTAAGGAGGCTGTCGCTGAATTTTGCAGAGGATGAATTGGCTAAGGAGAGTTAGAAAGCAAAATTACAACTCAGCAAGATATAAACAGACTTACCTGCATGCTATCAAAAGCGAGCGCGAAAGGTTTGGGCAACGATCCATACACATGACGGATGGAATCCCTGACATCGCTCATGACGTCTGACATTAGAGACGAACTTTTCCAGTTCTTGGAGTGTTGGGTGTCTTTGCTAGCGTTTCTGAAGTAGTGGCTCGCAAATGTAGTCCGTTGTGATGTTGGCATTCCCCATGACTGCCAATCGAAGTTCTCGTATTCTCTCAGGAGGGGCAGGTCGTCAAATGAAAGAGAATCTGCAGCCACAAGCTGTGTATTTGACCCGTTGCTTGCGTCAAATGATACCGTGGAAGAGAGTAATTCGTATCTCTGCAGACGCGAGTCTACTTCAGGAACTCGGCTTCGCCATGGCTTCAAAGTGGAAGGGTACGGCTCGATATAGATCTCGATTGCACGATTCCTCATGGCTCGTGAGAGCTCTCCGTAGCGAGGGTCCACGGTTAAAAAGACTCTAAATTCGGGGTGTGGCTTAACGATTCGAGGCTCGCCATTTGGACCACAATGTTCGTTAATTATCAAGTAACCGCCTGGTTCAAGTAGCGAATTCAACCGATCGAGAACGGAGGCGCTGCAGAGATTAGCGTTGTCAAGCACCAGCCAATGTCCTTTCTGGAGGGCTTGGACAATGATCCCGTCAAGCCACTCAAATTTCGGGTTCGTGATGCCAGAAGGACGTTCAAGAAGCGTGCGCACATTGGAAAGTAGTGCTGCTAGCTCTGAGTCTGCTGGGATTTGGTTCTGGAGATTTTCAATGCAGTCTAGCAAAGTCTGGCGCTCCTCTACCTGATCCTTCATGGAACCAATTATATTAAGCAAATCCAGTGCTGAGTCTGGAACCCCCTGGACCAAGGCACTTGCGGTTGACAGTTGCAGGGCTTCTTGCAACTCCCTCAATGCTGTGTTTACGTCGCGCATAGGGTCGGACTGCTCAAATCCACCAACAAGATCCATAGTGTCTATGTCGGCGTTCATAGGGAAAGTGACCAGTGATTTGCCAGAAGATGCGGCAACATGTTCCAAGAGTATTGACTTGCCACTGCCCGAGGGGCCGACAAGGATACACGGGATGTTGTGCTTGATGCATATCAAAAGAGATTCTATCTCTGCCAGCCGGGGTACAATGTCCATGCTAGGGAATTGCAATGGTTGCACAAGCTGATTTCGTTCTGCAAACGCAAGCCCAACTTGAATATAGGACGAAGACATATTATGATATAACTGATGGCCCTTTGGTACCTTTCCGAAAATTTCGATGTAAAGTTGATCTACCTCGAGTCTATCCTTTTCAGTCCGGAAACGCTGTCGGATTGCTATGCCTAAAAAGTCTTCGACTAGGCCGGCAACAAGCAGAGGGTCCTGAGACGTAAGCAAGTTCAACCAACGTAGAGTATCACGTAGGTTAAATTCCCAAGGACTGCCTTGAGCTCCAAATGCTCTCTCAACTAGGATGCGTGTTTCGAGGCTGGAAATGAACTTGATCATCCGGCGAACATCCTCGGAATCCACGGTAGGGAAGTTATGCTGGGCGATCAGTAAAAGATCTTCCTCGCTAAAGACATCTGCATATACGACGATGAATCGATTGACGAAGGAACTGGGAAGGCCTTTTCTTCCTCCGCCTTGATGGTGTGGATTTTGCGCCGCGAACAGGCGAAAGTCGGGATGTCTTTTGAAGACTTGATCTAACTCAGAGACGTAGACTTCTCCTCTGTGATCAAGGCATGCATTGAGACCTTCAAGCACAGATTGTGAAGCCAAGTTCATCTCGTCTAGAAGAACCCACTCTCCATTCTGCATAGCACGAAGGAAAGGTGCGTCTCTCCATGCAAAGTGGCCAGCTTCAGCACCCTCGACGGGCACATCCGTTCCGAAGAGATCTATCAAATCGGTTTGATCCGAGAGATTGATTCTTGTCAGGGGTCGGCCACACGCTCGAGCAAGAGCGCTTACCAGTGTCGTTTTGCCTACACCTGGACTACCCTCTAATAGAATCGGCTTCTGTACGCGGAGAGCCCGAATGATTCTCATAGCATTGAGCTTGGTAGTAGGGGCATGCAAGGCAAATCCTGTCTCGAAGTTCTCATTGGCAACCCGTTCGATAGAGAAATCGCCAATCTGCAATTCATCTGCTTTTACAGCCAGCTGTAGCGGTGCCCGGTATACAGCAGTCGCATCACAGCCAAGAAGTGCGCTCAGCTTGTCCAAGCATCGCTGTCGTTGTATGTCCATACTCTTAGGGTCAATCGCAATCAAGGCGGAAGGGTTCGCGCCAAGAGTATCGATGAAAACAGTTGCGGCTCCATGGATCACGGAAAATGCTGCGTCTCGACCAACGCTTTCATTCACGAACTTGACCCAGACTAGAATATCTCTAATGGAGAAGGCAGTAGAAGCAGTAGAACGGAAGTTCTGTCCAAACCAGTAAGAGAATTCGACAATGACTTTGGCGTAGGCATTATACTCGGGTCTCAACTTCGAAGAAACAATTTGTAGCACATCTTCGTTCTCAGAAAGGGGCGAGACCCATATTTCAGTAAAACGATTCCTCAATGCTGGCGAGAGTTCCTTTTTACCAAAATCACCTCCGGGGTTCATAGTGGCCAGAAATTGAAATCCATCGGACGCCCTGATAAATGAATCATCGATACCCTTCTCCGCAAGAAGCAGTGTACGTTGAGGCTCTAGAACGGAATTAAGTCTCTCCAAAACTGAATCATCCGCGAGCGATATTTCGTCGAGCAGGAAGAATTGACCATCTCGCATAGCATGGACCAAACTACCATCAGCCCATTCGAAGAGAGCTTTGCTTCTGACCTCATTTTCCGCGATCCGGTGTTGCAGGTCAACAGGCACCTTCGACAGGGTTTCTGCGTCTAGAGAACGGTAGGCTTCTAATAAAGCCTCCAAGTCGCCTTCTACCATTTCTCCAAGTTGGTGCAATACTTGAGAGAGGTCCTGAGTCAATGCATCCACGACGGCACCTCGGTTTCTGATTGGTCGTTGGGAACCAATGAGATCGCCAGTTTCAGTGTTTTGATGAGCATTAACAATGTGCAGTTCCTTGTCAAGGGATTCAGCAAGAAGCTGGCAGACTGTAGTTTTACCACAACCAGTTTCTCCAACGAGTAACACAGGTTCATTATGGCGAAGCGCACTTGCCACTAGGACATATAAGCGACGCATGGCCTGAGTCCAGACGACACCTTGGCCGTTGTTAGGAGGTTGGGCTCGGAGATATGGCGATTTTTGAAGGTCATAAAGTTGGTTTTGGTCGATCTTGACTTTGAAAACTGTCTCAATAACTTTCTTGACAGCCATCCTTTCTTCTTCATTCCGGACACGTTCGGCAAGGAGCATGAATCCATTGGCAGCGATTTCCTCTCGAGTCTCGGCTCCTCTCAAAGCCCATCGGAAAAGATCTCTTAGTGTCGCAAAGCTATCCTTGTTCTCAAATAGTCGGCTCGTCTGTCGTAACCTTGAGAGCTCCTTGTACACATTGACAATTCTCTTGCAGTCAGAAGGGGCAGTGTACAGACTTCGCTTCTGTAGAATGATCTCAAGCTCATCTTCCGGGATGTCATCGAAGTGAAGCTCGAGGAAACGGTTGCGAAAAGCACGGGATAGCACCTTTCGGCCTCCATATAAGCCTGGTGGATTTTGCGTTGCGAATAACATGAAGTTTTCATGTGGCCGTACAACCTCCTGCGTTTCTGGGATGAGCAGTTCCCGATTATCATCAAGCAGACGGTTTAAAGCTTCTAAGACGTCTGTAGGCGCAAGGTTCAGTTCGTCGAGGACAATCCAATGCCCCTGTCGTAGTGCTTGGACCAATAACCCCTCCTGGAATTGCAATTTACCATTAGCATCTGAGACGTAAGTGCCGAGATATTCTTGAAGGTCTGTATGCTCGTGATTGTTGATTCGTACGAATTTATTGCCGCTAAAGTTCGCGAGATACTCGATCATACTTGTTTTGCCTGCTGATGTAGGGCCTTGGATGAGGATTGGAAATCGTCTCGTCGAAGTCGCCCTGACTAGGTTCAAAAGATTACGCTCGATGTAGGGTGTTATGATGTAGTCAGTTCGTTCAATAGGGGTTTCATCTCCTTGAAGTAGCCAGTAATGGCGGTCCTTGTTCTTGTTTACGAACTTGACGTACTGCTTTCCATCATTCGGATGTCTTGGTGGCTGTGAAAGGAGAGATCTTGCACTTCCATGCTTATCGAGGAGGTGATGGTGAATCAATGGAACTAGGGTCTCTTCAGATGCTCTATCTAGCAACGTCAAGAAACCCATTGAAAAGCCTTCGTATAAGGCTCGTCGGAGGCCATAGAAAGGAGAGACATCATTGACATAGCTCAAAACACGTGTCAACGTTCGCAGACTGAAGTGAGGTACCTCGTTGGCGCCATCAACCAAGCGTTTCTCCTCTGCACGTGTTTTTGTGTTAAGATAGAGCCGAGCAATATCATCTGCGGCTTGCTCGTCCTTGGCGCTCTTCCCACTGAGATAGGCTTTGATGATAGTAAGAAGATCTTTCAGGTCTTTATCTGGACTGCTAACGTAAAACTCGGAAAATCGCGATCGAAGACCTAACGGCAGGTCTCGTTTACCGACGTCGGTCGCCGGATTCATCGCTCCAAATATGCGGAAGTCTGGGTGGGCTTTGACGCGCTCGATATCTCCGGTTTCCGATAAGAGAATCGACGGCTCATCGTTAGGACCAGAGGCAAGCAAATCAGCTATGCTCTCTAGTGTATCAGGCGATGCCAGGTTGATCTCGTCCAACAATACCCAATCTCCATTTCTCGCAGCTTTAACGATATTGCCTTCAACGAAAGCGAAAGCAAAGCTGCCCGAACCACCCGAGACTTGAATATCAAACTGTTCCAGGCTCTTGGAAAAGGTTTCCCATCGCGGTTTTAAGTTGAGTAACGATTGTAGTTTCGATTCAACCTTGCGCCGCTTCGCAGCTGGACGACCATCAGATTCCTCCTCGTTGCGAGCCTCAGCTTGACTTTGAAGGTCCCCTATAATCTTGTTAAACATCTTAGGTGCCTCTCGCCAAAGTTTCGACACCCTCGTCCACTGGCCTTTAGCAGTGCATTTGCCGATCTGCTCGAGATACTTCTGGTTTTTCGATGCGGATATTCCAGTGGAGGCAAACAGATCTTCGAATTCTTCCTTCAGAGGGACGGCCAGACTTCGCGCATTCACCGGTTTAAAGCCGCCCAGGAGATCACCAACTTCACTCTGCTGCGACAAATTCACGGCTACTAGCTTATGGCCAAGGGTCTCAGCTAGCTGCTGGATGACTGTCGTCTTTCCAATACCCGTCTCACCCACGAGAAGAACCGGCTCGCGTAGCTTAACTGCCATTGAAATCTGCTCGAGTAATCTCCTGGAATGGCTCGTACTTGCGAACGGCTTTCTTGACTTGACGATCCTATTCGCGTGTTTTCGTCTTGTCAACATAACCCTCCCGATCTTGAAATTGGTGGGAGTCTCCTCTATCTGCGGCACGTGGGCTTTGAGATAGTGCTCCGTGAGTTGTTTTGAGAGGTGCATCTCTTCCGCGATGCAGTTGACAAGAGCAGCTTTCGCATCTAGCTTCGGGAGGTTTCCACAGAAGCAATCAACGGCATCCATAAACATCCAATCTCTCGTCGTCTCGCTTATAGGTTCGTCTCCGGACTTACAACCTGAGGCTAGCAGGGTCTCTTGGAGACGGCGGCACCATTTCAAGACGTCTCTAGGTGTGATCGAACGTTCTACCGTGCTTCGCCCAGCACTGCTCACAGATAGAAAACCAGGCAGATTGCAGAGTCGTCGGTAAACTGACATAATCATCGGGGTATATTTGTGTAATAAAGGATAACTTCCCACAATGATCTGCTCCAACTCGACTGGCGGGGGAATCTTGACACTTGACATATGCCAGAATCGCTGACCTAGCATGCTAGGGAGATTCTCCTGTCCGTTCATCCCCCGAGTAGTCCGAACCGTGGCAAATAGCCGGAAGCTGCTTGGTGCCTCCACTGTCTCTCCACGACTTGGAATTAACAGCTTGCCATGCTCGACCAGTGGCAATAAGGTACTCATGACTTCATTTGGGGCCCTGTCCAAATCCTCGATCAAAACCCATCGTCCTTCGCGCACTGCTGTTGTGAGAACACCTGGCCGCCATTCGAAGGAGCCGGGCTTGGAACCTGTAGAATACAATCCAATAAGCATCTTCGCATCAGTCTGCTCGTTGAGGTGCAACGTCACCAAGCTTGACTCCATGCCAAGCTCCCGAGCAAGCTCATGCACAACAGATGTCTTCCCAGACCCAGGTAACCCATGAAGAAGTATGGGCCCTGATCTTTGGAGATTCCGGGCGAGGCTCTCTAGGTTAGTCAATGTGGTTTGGGTGTGTACCAAAGCAGACGGTAAATCAGGTTTGCCATTTGGTCGTGGGAGAATCGTCGTATTGTATTGAGCGACTAGCTCAGTGAGTTGCTGGTGAGGAAAATGTTCTCCTGTGACATTTTCGAGTACAGCACGAGTTCTTAGTCGAGATTTATCTAATTCTTCGGCTCGCTGACGCTCAACCATAGAGAGGAATGTGTAATTGATTGCAACTCCATCAAAATCCCCAACTAGAGATTCATCTTCGTTAATATGTTGGCGAATTAGCTCCTCCAATTTGGATTCTGAAGCATTTAGCTGACGGCAAAACACCCTAATGGCAAGATACTTGACCGGCGCACTATCATGCTTAAACAGAGCTTGTATCTTAGATGGCAGTACTAATTGAGTGAACGACCCCTTTTCAAAGTTGAGGAGTCTCCAGAATGCAAGTAACACTGGTATCAAAGTTGTCTCGGGATGATGTTGTGTGCTGGGCGAATTTAACGAATTAATCTGGAAAGGCGGCGATCCAGATGCATGTGTAAGTGAGGTCTCACTTATATACTGTTCTAGGAAAACAGACAAGTGAGGCGCAAATGGGAGAATTCTCGCAAAAGCAGCGATAATGGGATCCTGCTGGCCTCCATTTCGAGGCTTCAGCAACCATCGTGCGCATAAGTCGGCAAATATCGTTTCGAAATGGGCGAATATCAACCCAGTATATTGAGGAATCAGTGCCGCCGAAGCAATCGCATCAAGAAATCTTGCAGGGGTCTGGCCACAAACGATCTCCAATAATTCGGGTGGTAATTGTGCGAGCAACTCTTTGTGAGTTAAGAGTTGCTCTCTCTGAGGGCTGACGTCAATCACCGCCATGTCTGCTGTCAAAAGATGAAGTTTTTGTTGAGATATGTGAATTTTTCGTTCATCTCGTTGCGATTTGGCAGGCAAAAGGTACGTAAATTCAAGTCGCGATTGGAGATCGCCAGTAACTTTTTTCTGCCGTTTCTCAAAATTTAGGCGGTGAAGTCTGGTAGCGGGCTCGTTTAGCACCGACGCTAGCAGGTACCCGGGGGGCCCACTGGAAAATGGTAGCAGGGGGGAGGGATCGGAACCGCCTAAGCTTTTGACTTATCAAATCGTGCATCGAAAAACTTGAAAAAAAGAAGGGCATCACGAGCCTTCCTGTCCCGCAACAAAAGCACATTCAAAGATGTCCGTACCCTGTAGATTGGCAG
Organism: Hypoxylon sp. CI-4A; assembly: GCA_002120315.1. NCBI lineage: Eukaryota > Fungi > Ascomycota > Sordariomycetes > Xylariales > Hypoxylaceae > Hypoxylon > Hypoxylon sp. CI-4A. Next base: position 560,286 of record KZ111526.1, read on the forward strand.
CACGAAGCTGCGCGCGATCCATTCGCTCCGCCAACTCCTTCCGAGCATCCACCACAATTCCTTCAATACAGCGACGGCATGAGTCGACAGCAGCAGCAGCAGCCACGAACCCGAAGATCGCCGGAATTGTCGACCAAATAAGTCAATTGACTCTCCTCGAGACAGCCGACCTAGTTTCCAGCTTAAAGGTAGGTTATTATGGGTTGAACTGGGCTCACTAGGTATCTTCTGGTTTTACTAAGGCTAAGATCGGATTGTAGTCGAAACTTAACATCCCCGACCTACCAGTTGGTGGCTTTGCTGCCGCCCCGGCTGCTGCACCTGCGGCTGCCGCTGAGGAGGCCGACGAACCCGCGCCGGCCGCTCAAGAAAAGACCCTGTTCAGCGTCAAGCTGCAAGCATTCGACGCCGCCGCGAAGGCAAAGGTCATCAAGGAGGTCAAGAGCTTGTTAGGGTTGAGTTTGGTGGACAGCAAGAAGTTTGTGGAGGGCGCGCCCAAGATGATGAAGGAGTCGGTACCCAAGGACGAGGCCGAGAAGATCGTGGCTACGATGAAGGAGCTAGGAGCTACCGTCACTATGGAATAATCGATCTGGCTCCGGATGGGAACCTGCACGATGCTGTGTATACATGTAACCTACTCTGTATAACAATACAAAGACTCTGGACAATTTTCTTGTCTGATAGCGGAAGCTATAAAAGGGTTTATGATACACAACTCTCTCATCTCTACTCCTACTATAAGGATCTAGGATCTATAGGGCTCTTCCAAAATAATATAATGCTAGCGAGCTCTAACCGACTCTATATTTTCTTGCGAGTAAAGCTCTCACTAAGCCCATTAGCCAGAAGATAAATAGTCCTCAGCATAGGCACAGCAACCCCCTTCTTCCTCGCCAACCGAACTGTGTTTCCCACAATGGCATCGACCTCTAGTGCCTTATTCTCAAACACATCCGCCAGCATAGACGGCTGAACACCAGGCAGTTCCCGCACAGCAGCCCGTCCGATCTGGAAATCCACCAGTTCCTCGTTGACATCGGCATGCCCGTAAGCCTGGGCCACGGCCGCGATCTCCATCATGACGTCTTTGATAAACGCCAACCCGGCCCTGTCGCCCTTTCTCTCGTCTGAGTTAGCAGAGAGATCCAAGTCTGCGTTCGCGGTGAGGAATTCGGCATCTCGGAGCCGCGTGAGTGCGCATACTGGGTTCCAGGCTGCGTTGACGAGTAACTTGGACCAGCGCTCGTACTGCACGTCGTCGTGGAGTTTAGCCGTAGCGCCTCCTTTTCCGAGTAAGTCTACGAAGTTCCGCGCTGCCTCCTTGAATCCCGGCGGAGCGGTTGCTGCTGCCGGGTATGTGCCCACATGCAACAGCTCGACCTCCTTGTGGTGGACGATGCCGGGAGAGACTTGGGTAGCGGGGAAATATGCGACGGTGCTTAGGAGCGGATTATGCGGGTATAGATTCGCATACTGGTCCTCGATTCCAATGCCATTTTGTATCAATACTATGGCCGTTTTCCCCTTTGTAATGGCTGGTCCGATGAGCTCGGGTATAGACGGGGTAGTAGGGATCGCTTTGGCGGCCACCACGACGTAGTCGAAGCCCGAAACAGATTGCTCCGCAGCTTCGGCGACGGTTCTCGCAACGCGGGGTTGGAATCGGATGTTATCTCCCCAGAGTTTGGAGTGGATTGTAAACCCATTCCGGGACGCCTCGTCGTAGTTCGACCGGCATACTGCGGTGACGTTCTCCTGTCCGACCGCTTTCGCTAATACCCAGGCGTAGCATGTGCCGAGGCTTCCAGCACCAAATAGCAACACAGTCGGCATGGTTTTGTTAAATCAACCAAAACTATCAAACAAATTAATGAGATTAATGTCTTTTCTTCATATGAGAAGGTCAAATGCTACCCGACATAAATGATTAACAAGTAGCCTAGATAAGTTAGCTGCCGCTACATAAAGCCGATTTTGGGAACCCCGATCCCGGCCTCAAGCAACCACCTGGCATTGCAGAAAGGCGTGAACGACAATCTTACAACTCGCTCCTTACGAAATAAGGGACTAATAAGCTTCGGCCAACAGGTCGCAGGATATGTACATAGGTCTTAACAGGAAGAATGAAAGCAATATATTGGGTATCGCTAAGGCCAGATTGGTGTCTAGCTATGAATATTCTACCCCTTAACACCACATCAGAGGCGCCAACGAGGCAAATCGTAAAATACAGTACAACGATACATGAGCAGCGATGCTCAATGAAAACCCTCTCCACCAAAACGCCGCTCATGCTGAAGCTTTTCCGTAAACGCCAGTAAATGCATCAAGATTTCATGCCTCAACAACTCTCAAATATATCTCTTCAAGAGACAGAGCAGTGACAATGGCATGGGCTCCACAAACAAAGTCAAAGTCGCTCCCTACACGTTGTCCCCTAGTGTGACGAAGCCCCATTAGCAGCAGGGGCAACAGGAGCAGCGATGCCAGCAGTGCCAGCATTACCGGCAGCACCGGCAGCACCGGCAGCACCGGCAGCATTGGCAGCATCTCGCGCTCGTAAATGCTCACACTTGCAAGCCTCCGCCTCCCGCTGAAACTCTTCCCACTCCTCAACCCCGAGAATGTGGTCATCTTCGCCCAGGTCGCTTGTCTCCTCGTAGAACTTCATCGCCTCATCATATATATTGTCAGGTACAGCCCACATGCTCTCGCGCATGCGCTTGTGTCGCTCTCGATCCTCTTCGATACGTTGTTCGACCTGGCGCTTGTCTAGACGGTTGGCGTTGGAAGTTGCGGTTCCGTTGCGCGGGCGAGAAGTGTCGGCACCGTTGGCTGGCGAGGAGAAACCTAGGTCGGCGGAAGTATCGCGGTCCTTGAGGCAGGCCTCGATCTCGATCACGGTTTGCTCGAGGAGGATGGACTTGTTCATGAGGCCTTGAAGTACCTGTTTGTATGATCGGGATTAGCAATGGTGTAATCAGTAGTATCTACCTTGCCTCGGTGTCGGTGCTTGATGCTTACCTTCCTCACGACCTTCACATTCGCAGCACCCGAACCATCCTCGGGGCAAACAGCATCCACGACTCGAAGAATGTCGCGTTGCATCATTCGGACGTATTCGTTTTGACGTTCTTTGGAAGCCATTTCTAGTAGGTGTTCCAAGAAATACATAATATTGGCGCGAGTATTCATGCTTGTCTAAACTCAAGATCAGCACATTATAGATATCAATAGCATTAATTATTGGAATTTACTTTTTCAAGCTGCTCAAGAATACAGGAGTGTAAGTCTTCGTCCATATCCTTGTACTTGAGCGCATACTGAGCGGCTTTCTGAGCTGAAGTAGTGCTTGCATTGAGTCTTTCTAGCTGCGAACTGAAGCGCATTCGCACTTCGAAGGGATCGGCGGTCGCCATCTTGTCATCATCAACGGTTGGGTCGATGTCTATGGAAGCAGCTTGTTAATGAGGCTAGCAGCCAAGCAGCTCAGAGTTGCACAGACTGGAGCTTCAAAGCTGCAAGTACATAAATACAAGACGCTAAGATACGATAAGACTAGCGTTTTATGAAGCATTGAAGCTGGGTCAGAATTATGGGTATCTGAGAAAAGACCCAATGGCTTCCATGTAATTATCATGGATCTTTTAGCGCGGGGTTGGATCAATATTGTGAGGGGTAGAATTATTGTAAATGGCATATTATGCAACTATCAAAGCACACCTCTTACATATTAGGTAGAATAAAAAAAATTGGGAAAAAAAGGAGTTGGATTCCAAACCCCCTTAATTTTCAACTCTGTACTCCATGTCTGTTAATATCAGAACAGCCTAAGACACTAGAACAAATATAGTAAGCGGTGAAGTCTACTAGCAATAGACTAAACAGGTTGCTCGGTGCGACCTCGGTAAATGAATGTAGAAAACGGAAGCGCGTCACGAGAATTTCGGGTTGGGCTGCTGTGTTGAAGCGGTTCTTCTTCGTCATGAACCCGGGAATTTTGTTAGTTGGGGAGAAAAGGTGACAAGTGGCCCGTGGTCGTCGTGAAACGTAATTAATCTAATATTTATTTATCTTTATCTGGCTGGCTGGTCAATGTTTTATTACTATTCGCAGGAAGCGCCTCTTGTAGCAAGTTTTCCGCCTTCCTCCTGATTTGGCCTGTTTAGGCTTGCTTTTTTCTGTCTTGGTGTTTTTCAATAGCAACAAACAAAATATAAAATCAAGAGAAGAAAAGACAATTAAGAAATTTATCCAACCTGCCAAACTATCTTCACAAACACACATTCGACAAGATGTTGGCTATCACGCAACACGCCCACAATGCGCCAGAACTCACCTTGGCAGTTCTTGGCTGCGGTAAGTCCCTTTAATTGCTGTCTCACAGACATGTCGCTAATCGGCTTGGGTCAGGTACTATGGGTATCGCAATCCTCTCCGGAATCTTGAGCTCCCTGCAAGAAATGTCCGGACCCCGGCCTCTACAAACCCCCTCCGGTAGATCTACTCCAGCAGATGAGGTTCCCTCGCGTCTCCCTTCCCGCTTCATCGCATGCGTGCGTCGTCCCGAGTCCGCCAAGCGCGTCAAGCAAGCTCTATGGGAACACAGCTCTTCCGTGAAGGTGGTGCAGAAGGAGAATGTCTCGGCGGTTATGAAGAGCGAGGTCATTATTCTTGCTTGCAAGCCTTACATGGTGGAGGATATCCTCAACGAGCCCGGCATGTCCAAAGCACTTCACGGAAAGCTTCTCATCAGCATATGCGCCGGCATAACCGTTCCCCATATCGAGAAGATTCTGCACGGTGCAGTCCCGGAGAAGGATCCCGACGATGATGGACGCTGCCGAATCGTCAGAGCGCTCCCGAACACAGCCAGCATGGTCAGACAGGGCATGACGGTAATCGCGAATAGTAATCCGCCTTTACCCCCTCAGATCTCGAGCTTGGTCACTTGGATTTTCAAGCGTATCGGCGATGTCATCTATCTTCCCGCCAAGAACATGGATGCGTCTACAGCTCTTGCTGGATCCGGACCGGCCTTTTTCTCTCTCGTACTCGAGGCTGCCGTCGATGGAGCCGTGTCTCTGGGTCTCCCGCGTGCGGAAGCTATGAGAATGGCGGCCCAGTCTATGAAAGGTGCTGCAGCCTTGGTACAAAATGGAGATCACCCTGCCTTACTTCGAGATAGAATCAGCACGCCGGGTGGCTGCACTATCGAGGGCCTCCTCGTCCTTGAAGAAGGACGTGTGCGATCTACCGTTGCCAAAGCAGTGAAAGAAGCCGCCGTGGTCGCCAGTCATCTTGGCAAAAATGCTCCTTAAATCAGGACTAGATGTAGATAAAAGCGAGAAATACGGACCCATATAAGTGCGTGTGCGGCATGGAGTTCAGGGGGTTCTTATCATAGACTTGGCTATCAATTGAGAATTTAACACAGTCACTGGCTCTCACGTGTTGGCTATCAGGATGCAACCATTTATGTGTAAGTACGTAAAATTGATGATACTCAGCTACTCGGAACTCGTGATCAGGTATCATCCGGTACATAACCCCCTGTATGTGAGATGCAGAAGCCTCTGCTCAACTAAAAATGCACCGCAGGTATCATTGAGAATCACCGAAACTCCTTAGCAATATTAACCGAAGATACCGTTAAGGTATAAATCAAGGGCAAAACTGTGCAACCCCCCTGGACACCCTAAACACCCTCTACTCGAGCCTTTTTGCTTGAAGGTGTTTCCATATCCACATCCTCATTGAGCTTCCTCTTTCCATTAACGACCTCGGCATCATCAGTAATGGTAGGTTTCGATCCAAGGCGGTCGAGAATTCGAGCGTACTCCCATCCGACGTTGTCCAACGTATCATTTAACTTGATAATGCGCTCCGTGATCTCGAATTCACCGAGAATGGATATGTTTCGGCGGTACAGGCGCTGCTTAAGAAGCAATCGCCAAAGCACATAAGCATGTTCGTCGGCCTTGGAGGCTACAGGCTTCTCGGCATCTGCGTCTGGTCGCGGTCGGACTGAATCGGGCAATTTTGACATGAGGTGCATTTCCACCAATCGCCAGAACTGTCGCGGTGCTATCTTGTTCTTGATTCGAAGGTCTTCGAGCTTCGCAACATCAACGATTCCTTGCACCGATTCGCCTCCATTATGGGAGATCTGCGTACTGTTCTTCAGTAGACCGCCCTTGGTAGGAACAGACACACTAGTGTTGACTGTTAATTGCACAAACTCCGGCACGTTCTTACGCAGATACTCCATGTCGCATAAGTCGCGTAGCTGGTCGAAGTCTTCGTTGGGGTCCTCTACTGTCAATTCCTTCGTACTAGCTGTCGCCATAGCTTTCTCGAAAATGGTGTTGTAGAGGAAAGCACCAAGACCCTTGCCTTGGAAAGGAGGAAGAATCAGGAATTGGGAAATTCTTGTGCGATGAGCCCAGTCGCGATATTCTCCTTCGGGATCTAGCCAAGAGAAGGATGCCTTCTTCTCATCCGGTGGGCCCGGCTGGTACATCCAGAAGTTGAAGGTTGTCGCATATCCTTGAAAGGTGTACTGTGGCTTGGCATCGGTCTCTGAGAGGGTGTCCTTCTTGTAGATAAAGTAAATAGACCATCGGCGATAATGACCTGGGTTTGCGGCGATATCCTCCTCATCTACTATGGAAGATGCGCCTTCGATGTTAAACAGAGCGGCTATCTCGATACGCTTCACCAGCTGCTGTACCTCTGGCATATTTAGATGCCCACGCCAAATCTCGTATGTCTCTCCATTCTTCTCGGTCGTCTTCACTAGGGTGCCGGGAGGTGACCAGTCGTCGGGTAGGCTCTTCAACGCTTGACTGTAATCCTTCTTCGACTGGAACGCAACTGTATTCTGTTAGAGGGTTTTCTAGATGGTTGCTCCTAGGAACCAAACATACCTTGAGGAAGGTACGGCTTTAATTCTTCCTTAATGTCGACTGCTTCCACGTCTCCGACTGTTGCGAACTTGCGCGCCGACGAAATGGATAGATTCGGTCGTAGATCTCGAGCATCGAATTGAATATTGACCTTCAATCCTTTGTATCCGAATATGCGCTCCTCTGGGAAGATGGCGTACGTGAACTTGGGATTGAAGGAGACGACCTTCTCGGGCCCAGATGGGGTAGGTCGCACAAGCGACACGAGGATCGCATCGTTGGCATCAGCCGTCCCTATAAAGAGGAAATCAGTATTTGATCTATCTTGTCAGGGATTACCTAGATAATTGCATACAATCTTCATCCATGTTTCCAGACGAGCTCACTGCGCTACAGTATGGAGACCACAACTGGTATGATGTAGTAGATGTAGGACCCCAGTAGGGGTGCTTGAGGGCCGTGTGAAAAGGTTGTTATCGAGGTCGATAAGCTTACGGTACAAAACGCACCAGCTGCGACCTTGACGATCAGTGGTGAAGAGCGATACGATCGGACTCGGTATCGAATAGGAACAATTGATGGCGATAATTCATGCGCCTCGTCAAAGACAATATTTAGAAGTGTGAGAAGCTAAGAAAAGTTGTTGCATAGGTGATAAGCGAATCGTGGTTAACAATTAACGCGCCTTCTGAAATTTGGATTTGCCTGTCGCGTCCAAATCAGAGAAGCAGCGCGTTGGTCATTAGCATTAGTGGATCGTTAGTGGATCGAAGCAACTGTGACCAGGCTTTGCAGCTGGATCTTTTCGGGACCTTTTCACAGGGTAAATCGCTATGAGTCTAAACCATATCAAGTTAGCTATTTATTGGATCAGGTACCGCTCAAAGTGGAAAAACGGCAGTGACGTGCAACTGTCCCGCGTAGAAAAGCAAGTACTAGTGGCAGGGATCGTTTTAAGTAGATTTTAGTGGATGTTTGAGCTGCAACGGCTTCTTGCATTTTGAGGCTACCGTCGCAAAAAGATATCCAATATTCAACCTCTATTTTATTCTTCTTCCGCCTTCACAGCACTTTTATCAATTGCTCAAGTCCCTTATTGTCTTTCTTTTCTTTTGACGAGGCAGAAGCCTCGATCAAATTGATACTACATCTTTTTCGGCAGGAAATCACCAATGAATCGGTAGAAAGCAACAATCTATTGGGTGCTTCCTTGAAGTGAACACAGCAACCATGGCTGGAACCGGGGTGTTTATTCTACTGGCCTTAACGGTATGTTGTCGCATTGAGATACTGAATCAGACTCAGCAAACCTCTCTGATGCTAGATGCTAACAAGTTTGCTCAATTATAGGTCGTAATGGCGTTGGCGTGAGTCCTATAATTCTCGTCTAACAGCACACACCCTCAAACCAAAGACTGACGAATACAGATCCTTTCTCGCCGGCGCATTACCATTATCTATGTCCTTATCACAATCACAACTACGACTGATATCGAGCATCGGCATAGGTATACTTGTTGGTACATCTCTGGTGGTTATAATACCAGAGGGGATGGAGGCCATAACAGAAGCTTCGATTCCTACGCATTCTCAAAACACAAGAAGCTTGTATAGCCCAGGACATATATCGGCGGTTAGATGGGCAGAGGGGACACAAGTCAGCCCGCGAAACGACTACAGTTGGTTGAGCGACCATAATACCGTTACCAGGTCCGAGTCGATAAGTCCTAGCGAGGTCCATTCTAGTCCTGCTCTTCATGATAGAAAGCCAGCAGAAGATCCTGATGTAGTATCAGGGGGTGAGGGAGAAGCTGGTTCGGGGGATCATCACGCAGAGGGTGGAGTTCCAACTTTCTATATTGGATTTTCTCTCATTCTCGGGTTTGTCTTGATGTTCTTGATCGACCGACTTCCTCGACACGCATCCGAGAACTTCCAACCACCTCCGCCACCAAGACACATCAGCTTGAGTAATCTAGGTGGCTCATCCCTTTCCGGTGATGAGGAGGAAGCTGAAGGTTTCTTGGGGTCCCTGACACCGACGCCGAAACAGTCGAGAAGTCTTGCAACCACTACAGGTCTCGTCATACACGCGGCGGCAGATGGCATCGCAATGGGAGCATCAGCTACTTCGCCAGACACAAAGCTAGGCTTTATCGTCTTCATTGCTATTATGGTACATAAAGCACCTGCGGCTTTTGGTCTGACATCCATTTTATTGAAGCAGGGACTCTCAAAACGCGCAGCTAGAGGCCATTTGATCGTCTTCAGCCTGGCGTCTCCTTTCGGAGCTTGGGCAACTTTCATACTTGTCAGTTTTCTAGGTGGTGGTGGCGAAAGTCGCTTGAACCAGTGGTGGACGGGAATGCTGCTATTATTCTCGGCGGGTACTTTCCTGTAAGTCGAAATAAGCATACTATCACACTCTTTTTCGGTTGTCTAACTATTTTTCTAGTTATGTGGCTATGCATGCTATGCAGGAAGGCGACTCGGGCTCGAGTCACGATGGCTCGATTGCTAATGGCTACGCAGACGGTGGCCCACGGAAGCACGCGCACCCGCAGATGCGGGAAACGCTTGCAACAGTGATTGGCATGTTCTTGCCTCTTCTCACCCAGTTCGGTCACCATCATTAGATAGAGCGAGTCCGTTCCTATTTCTTTCAGAACCTGCATTGCCATGAAGTGTAGGAATCAGGGTCTTGAGATTAAGTTTCTAGCATGTCTAGTCTAGACATGAAGCGCACCTTAACCAATACTATTCCACAACTTGCCTACTCATGCAGTATGGTAGACTAGGAAACATGTATTGCATACGTCGAGTGTCGTATGATCTCAACGAGGTCCTCGCCGGATAGAGGGTGTCCTATGCTTGTTCATATATGGAATATACCCTCGGATTGTAAATAGATCGATTCGTTGTTAATCTCTTCGTTATACACACAAAAGCAGGCTATATTCACTTCATAAAAGGAGGCGGGTTCTAAAATTGAGAGGGTAGGTTTATCATGTGTTGTATAATATAGTGTTCTTTAAGCAAAGCTATGGATTAACCTATCCAGGGTGATTCTACGTGATATTTCCATTCGACCACCTAGTATGGTGAGGTCTAGGATAATTCAAAGTGACGCAATGTCTCTGGTGCTATATAAATCTGATGAAACAGGTGATGATACCAGGAGGATTTTGATATTTGTGCTATCTGTTTCTATCTTTTCAAATAGGTTTCATGATTCAATCCTTGCCAAGATAGGTATACTAACAGATACAGTATATACCTAATCAAGTGATGTCCGAGCAGTAAGATCTGCAGTAAACATCGTTAGCTACTTGCTAACCCGGTTCATCAACACTACTCTTCATAGATCATCGCCTATGTCGCTCTCATAAGTAGATGTAACCTAACCCAGTAAATGCTTACTTCGGGATGGCTTCTAATAATGTATGCAACTTCGCTATCATGGATATGTTAGCCAAGATGAAATATTGCTACCTAAACCCACCTAGAAAACCATCGCCTACGCTTCGATGATATAATGCAGCACGCAACACAAGCTACATCTTTTTATCTAGCACCATAGGCCTTTTTGTCACCAGCTATTCCGGATTTTGTCCGGCATTGCGGCAGTATAACTGACTCAGTAAACACTGCCTCGGAACCTCAACCCACAGCTCGGGGCCTAAGAATCGTCGGCGCAGAATCTTAAACGCAATGTGGATACTTAGACATTTCTGACATCGATGTCATCCCACAACGACGGCAGGTCTATATATTACAGTACTTCTACCACTAGCCGGACGCTCCGAGTTGCAATAGTGTCCGATATCTTCATATAGCATTCGGGGTTTCATCGACCAAGAACAACTAGAGCCCGTGGTTGTAAGTCGCCATGGCATATCTGGCAATGTGCTGGCGCGTTCTGATAAGCTGGTCAGTGCAAGGGAGATAACAATGCGCTGCACATAACGTCAAAAACGTCGAACACATGGAACGTAGTTGGGTAGCCCAAGAAATAATCATCAAGAGGGACCAGTGAGTAAACAATAGTCGACATGCATGCTGCCCTTCATTCGTAATAGACGTAGACGAGGATGGGTTAACTGCAACGTTGAGTTGCCCGCATGAGGAGATACATCTGATGTATGGCTAGCATGTTTAAAGGTAATTAAGTATCCCTCCTATTCGGTTAACGACAATTCCAAGCACAGAAGCGCCGCGGCATCGATGTGGGCACTTAGCGGATATCGCCTTCCAGCGGACATGTTGACAACCAATAGGAATTTAAATATGTCGACAAGTAACTATACGAATTGGGACATTGGGGCGGATGTGGTGCACTGTATTTGAGATACACCACGATCTATATTAGCCCCGGCCGTTGTAGCCGCTGGGGACCTCGAGTCACTTGACAGTGGTTTATATGCATGATTTATAGACCACATCTGCTAGAGTGTTATAGTAATTGCATGTATACCTAGGTAGGTATACTACTAAATTTGTGCTGACCATAAGTTGGATGTATGCTGTCAAGCTGTCAAGTCGTTAATACAGAATACAGTAACTTTACGCTAGAAGAATGATTGACGCGCACTACCTTTTATAGAAAAACATGCAGAATTATGTACTCGAAAGTTTGGAACTGCATTTGATAGACCCTAGCAAGAACGAAACGTTTTAGATTCCGAGGCGTTACTAATTAAGAATTCGGATGCGAACACTGTGCCCGACAGATCGTTTCCTTATTTTTACTAGGGGATGATATGAATAGATTATCACCTTTTTGATCGGATTAGGGTCCCTGGGGTCTTTTCATCCAAGACTGCAAGCTTAAGAATTGCAATGCCAATGCACAGCCGATATGAGCCTCGATTATGAAGGCTATGCAATTATATGCATTATAATAGGTACATAAGTTATTAAATACATGTACCTAATCTTGAATGTCTCATATGTATATGCATGCATTAGTTTAAAGAGATACATTGAATACATATTACATGTACTTAATTTGAATTGATGTTCATTGGCAGATGGTGGCAGATTGGGTACTTAGTATATGTACATAATGGGTAATGGGCTTAATACCTTGACACAGTACTAATACCTAATGCACGAGGGCGCTAGTGTAGCACCTAACCCCCCGGCGGGAGAAACTTTATGGGCAACGTTATGGGGGGAACCTTAGGCACGTTCCTGCTCATCTCTGCTTGGTCCGGCCGCTCCTGGCCCCCGTTCCACTTTCGAGAATCACATCTTACCATTCTTCAACCGACTGACTGATTTAACAACTGCATACTAACTCTAACTTACACCACCGCCACACCACAACATCATCGTTCCGTTTATTTCCAAAGGGAAAAGGATCTGAAAGAACAAGGGAGCTCGGAGATTTCTTCCTATCCTTCTTGTTTATTTGTGGTAAACTATCTATCCCTTTCGCATATGAACTATTCCTACGAATAGTTTCACCCTTCTCCCCTTACTTTCGCCAGGAGCCTTAAGAGACGTTATCCAAGTCACACCTTTGTCGATGCCGTATTGAACCCTCGCGCTTCAATCTCGAGTCGCCATTCTTAACTCCCTTCGTCACGTATCTATTTTATTTATCGACATAAAAGATTCTGGTCCATCTTTGGTTGTTGTTGTTTTTTTGGCATCTTAGGTGTAGATGCTACCAAAGGTCGTTTGACCTACCAATTGTGTCCTGAGACGTCCTGTCTCAATTGATCCGAAGGTATGCAGACGCATCCTTGTGTTCCTACTCCAACACATGCACCAACCCTCTGGGTAGTCACACCTATACCAACCTCTAGACAACGGTCATCTATCATTCATTCCATATTCCATCAGCAGGGGAAAAAGACTGGTACTCTGTTCATGGCAGTAACTAATATAAGTCAACTTAGACCGATCAAGTAAATACGTCCCACCCCGAATTGGCCGACGATTTCCGCATCGATCGCATTGTCCACCCCTCCGTAGTAATCGTGTCCCTGTAAATACACGATCCTAGTATATAGACTCGTACGGAAATGGCGAACTACGTTCCGCCGCTTAGTCTCTCAGGCAGAAGAGCGAGCAACCTGAATTGCGGCGAAGAGTTAACCTTAGACACAACGAGTACCGCACCAATAATCATAAATCAAAGGATGGAAAAAATGATCCAGCAACCTCGTCCGAGAGGTCCGCCTACACCTAGCATGAGTACGCCAGCGCCAGACTTCGACCAGCAACTCACAGGATCACCCCCGCCACCTCCCACGCCTGCCGCTTCGCCAGGCCCGACTGATGCGCAACCCGACTGGAGCGACGCTGCCGACGACGAAGACTTCTTTCTCTCCCATGTGCGCCAACACTTCAAAAACTGTTCAGGGCCGCAGAGGAATCGGATCCTGGCCGACCTGTTAAACATGTGCACGACACAGCAGCTTAGTTTCGTACACCAATTCGTAAGCCCTTTGTTAAAAAAGGACCCGTTTACCAGCCTACCCGACGAATTATGCCTTAGGATATTGTCATTTATCGACGACCCGCAAGTCCTCGCGCGAGCGTCGCAGGTCTCTAGAAGATGGAGAGACCTCTTGAGCGACGATGTAACATGGAAGAATCTCTGCGTAAAGCATGATTATGGTCGCCGGCTCTCCGAGGTTTCATACGGCGTGCCACAGAACGTCCCAACTAGGCCCGGCGCCTTGCCTCTATCCGATCCCGAATACACACACAGCTTCCCTGGTGCTGTACCTGGCTCCTCTGCATTCCACGCGGCATCTCGCAGTTTTGACTCGTTTTCCGAGAGCTCATCAGCCGTCGGAAGACCCAAACTTCGATCATACAAGTCACATTTTAAGCAGAGATACCTGGTAGAATCTGCTTGGAGAACAGGTGGTCGCAATACGACACGGACTATCACGCAAGACGGCAGAGTTGTTACTAGTTTACACCTAACGCCGAAGTACATCGTCGTCGCTCTTGACAATGCGAGAATTCACATCTTCGATCGGGAAGGCAATGCCCTTCGTACCCTGCAAGGCCATATTATGGGTGTCTGGGCCATGGTTCCATGGGAAGATATTCTAGTTAGCGGTGGATGCGATCGCGACGTTCGAGTTTGGGACATGACTACTGGGTATGAAATTCGTTTCCAAGCTTTGATTATGAAAATTTACTAACTAAAGTAATAGACGATGCTTGTACACCTTGCGTGGTCACACATCAACGGTCCGCTGTCTTAAGATGTCAGACGCAAACACGGCGATTTCTGGTTCGCGTGATACCACCTTGCGGGTCTGGGATATCAGACAAGGAGTTTGCAGAAATGTCCTCGTCGGGCACCAAGCAAGCGTGAGATGTCTGGAAATCAAGGGCGACATTGTCGTCTCTGGCAGCTACGACGCGACGGCCAAGATCTGGAGCATATCAGAAGGCAGATGTCTTCACACCCTCAGCGGTCACTTCAGCCAGATATATGCCATTGCGTTCGATGGCCACAGAGTTGTTACCGGAAGTCTCGACACCAGCGTCCGCGTGTGGGATGCTCACACAGGGTAAGTCAGATATGAATATTAGATGAAACCAAATAATCTTGCTAACTTGGTCAACAGCGAGGCCATCGCCGTCCTTCAGGGACATACATCCTTGGTGGGCCAGCTACAGCTCCGCGGCAACACTCTCGTCACCGGCGGCTCGGATGGCTCGGTCAGAGTCTGGTCTCTTGAGAAGATGTGCCCGATTCACCGATTAGCAGCGCATGATAACAGCGTCACCAGTCTTCAGTTCGATGATACTCGTGTTGTAAGTGGTGGTAGCGACGGAAGAGTGAAGGTTTGGGATGTCAAGACCGGCCATCTCGTACGAGAACTTATTACGGCCGAGTCTGTTTGGAGAGTGGTATTTGAGGACGAGAAATGTGTTGCAGTTGCGAACAGGGGAAGCAGAGTTATGATGGAGGTAAGTTGACTCTTTCCTCGCATTTGTCATCCGAAGTCCACTAACAAAATCTTAGGTATGGTCGTTTTCACCTCCCGAGGATGCATTTTGTGAAAGACCACTCTCACTACCTCAGAAGCTCGCTGAGCCATCACCTACGCGACCCTTAACAGGCGATTTTCGCCGGTCAGCGTTAGGCCTTCCCGGCTCGAGTGAGGATTCCAGCAGTAAAGATGTCGATATGAGCGACGCCGGTCCATCTACGGCGCCTCTTGTTGGAAACACGACATTCTTCCACGACGACTGATGCGTCGTCAAACGGCATGCCAAAAACCCCCTTATGGCTAGCCTTTCGGGTATTTCTACTTTGGTCGCAGTTCAGTTGTTGGAACAGTACTTTGAAGTATTGCATCGTCTGGGCGTTGAAAGCATGGTGGCATTTCTACTACGATAAGCATTTGGTGCGCCATTTTTGTGTGCGAAGGGGGGTTTCTGTCTCGAAGGGCGAGCAAGGAAACAAACAACCCTTTAGGAGGAAAGGAAGGAAGGCGGACGGCGTAAATATCATCATGATTGAGAGCAGGCTGTGATGCTTGGCTTTTTTTCTTCTTCTTTATTTGAAAAGGCAAAGTTTGAGAACAACAGGTTTGAACTGAACGTTGGTCCGAAAGGCGTCACAAGATTGGAAAACGGGAAGGGGAAGAGTAGTTGATTTATCTGCTCATCTTCACACCCGTAGGATGGTATTTTATTTTGATGGGAGGGGGATTTTCCGTACTGTCGAGGGCCTGTCACACCCTGTCATACCAACAACAAGAACGAGACCGAGAATAGGAACGCATGTGTATATGCTCGTTGAGATGGGAATGGCAATGAGCATTAACCATAAGGGGACCGGGGCGGTAGCAAGATAATTATCGAGTGTCGAATACTTCTAGGGCCTACTACTTAATGTTGCAGTGATTGGTGTTTGGCCAGGTTACCCGTTTGCTCTTCACGGCTCTTGTATATACTTCTCGATAGGTGTCTATTGATTATGAGCTGCTCTTCTCTGTCTCTGGAAGGGACTATATGTCCTTGCTGCGGCCTAAATATCGTGTTGATGGTGTTCATAAGTTACATAAATTGTACAAGTCACCACACCTCACCCCTCAAGCCTCCTTGATATCGTAATCTTTCCCGAATATGACATTCAAGACTACTAACTGATCGGCAACTCAAATGATAGCCTTATCCCCAGCAACCGCCGCCCACTCATCCGCCAGCACCGCACTCAACCTCCTCTCCCATGCACCCAAGCCCTCCTCCGCACTCCGCGCCCGCTCCACCCGCGCCATCTCCCTAGCCGCATCCTCCACACCACTCACAGCCGCCCGCTCCAGCATCGCCAGCCTCTCGGGATCCTTGTCGTCGTCGTCGTCGTCGTCGAGGAGCGAGGCGTACAGGTAGCACAGGTCCGCGTTGTCGGTCTCCCGCGCGCCGGCGCGCAGGATCGCGAGGGCTTGCCTGCTTTGTCTCCGGCGCAGCAGGATTCGGGCTTGGGAGAGCAGGGCTGTGGCGCGCCATTGCCATTCTGTCGGTGTTGATGCGGATGGGGTGGTGAATGCCTTGCTGGCGGAGGTGAAGAGTTGCAGGGCTTTGTCGGGGTTTTGGGGGGCTTGGTGCAGGCCTAGTAGGGTTAGGGCGTCGGGGCGGTAGATGCTGGTGTCTTCACTGTTGCCACTGCTGCGGTTTGAGGTGGCGGAGGGGTTTGCGAGCTTCTCGAGTGCTTCCCTTACGCCTTGGAAGTGCGGCGCATCGAGTTTGTTTGCTTTCAGGCCCAGTCGCGCGAAGGTTAGGATCGATGGCGCGTAACCGAGCGTCACGCCTGTGTTCAGGATGTGTGTTGCTATGTGGCCCCCCTGACCTGGGGACTGCATGAGCATGATGGCTACGTAGTGCAGCGTGTATATCGATATAGCCTCTCCCTCCTTTGCTGTAGGGGAAGAACTGATAGTGATGGCACGCTGTCGCCATCCTGGGTTATCTTCAATGGCTAGGGAGGCATATTGTTGACATGCCTCGAGACACTCAGTGGGAGAAACCTCCTTATTTTGTACAAGTGGTGGATGTACATGTGCAGTCCAGAAGGAGAGGGCCGGGACATCGGCGGCTGTAAAGCGGACCTGGGCGAAGCTGTTCCGGTGTGGTACTGCACGGGCTTTTGCTTGTGAGGCCGGAGTGGATGTTATTGACCGGGCGGGATGGAGTCTCCCGGCGAGGAATGTGGTTGCTTGACGAGGTGGGTTACATAGCCGTGTCAATTGCCGAAGAATTGGTACGGAACGTACTGGATGCATGGTTCCTAGCTCTGCGATGTCCTCGGCTCTATAGAAGAGCTGATTCAACTGGATTTAGAAGTGAGGGCCCTGCTATGTCTCATTCGAATAGGGTCATCTCATAAAAGGGGGGTGAGTGAAAACTTTGCACAGAGCAACACAACTCATATATCTCGGACACACAACTCCAGTTGAAACTGTAATCATGAGTATACCACCCAAATAATTAATTTTGAATAATTAAATCATAAATACCTACATATATGAAAAAGGTAGTATCACATGAAATTGAGAAGTTGAATGATCAAGACAATGGTAGCCGGTGTTTTGCCGCATCCGCGCTATTCTAGCCCCACTTGAGGTACAAGTACAACTTACAAGTACTTTTTTAGCTTATCGGCCTATCAGTTCCCCTGTTTATCTTATCCATCAACAAACAAACTGGGAAAAAAGTAAAAAGTTGACCAACTTTTGCGACTTAACACCTCTATTAATTCATTCGACCGCGATTGGTTACCAGGCGTCATGGCTCCAATCACAAGAAAGAGTGCAAGAATCGCCGAAAAAGTTCAGATAATTCCACCAAGTCCCGAGAAGAAGACCCCTCTGCGCGGGAAGCGGAAATCTACCGGAACCAACAACAACAACAACAAAACCCAGGATGATGGTGGAAGCCCTTCTGTAAATATGGAGTCGACGAGTCCGAAGCGGCAGGGACTAGCAGTGCGCACGAGGGAGGATGAAAGCACCGGCAATGGGCGCAAGACATATCTCGAGGTGGAAATCCCAACCGGCGAAAAATCTAAAAAACTTCGAACAAGCGCAGTCAAGGAAACAGAATCCGAGTCCGATCTTGAGCCTTCCAGTGCTTCGAAGCAGCTCGAGGAGGAGGCAACTCGGAGACTAGCCTCGATGTCGGCCGAGCCAGAACGAACACCCATGCCCAAGCCGAAGGGCAAGCATCTCGTGTTTGATGACGACGACGATGTGGAGAACTTTGTGGCCGAGGCGAAAAAGATAGAGGATGCGAAGAAGGAGATAGACGAAGCGAAAGAGGATAAGGAAGGTAGCGATGATGACGATGACGACGACGATGCGCCCGAGGCCGTATCAACACAAGTCGTCGCCAAGGAAATCCAGAAAGCGGCGCAAGTTGCTTCAGAGGCAGCCGAGAAGTAGGTATCCCCTCCCTCGATCACAACTATATACTTCCCAGCCCAACTCTACTAACTAACCAACCCTTCCAGACAAGCCGCCTCCCTGAAGCGCAAGCGCCAAGAAAAAGACACACTCTACAAGCAACAAGCACAACGCCGCAAACGCGCCCGCGGCGTAGAAATCCACCAGACCAAACCAACCTCCAGAGACGCAGAAGGCTCCAGCGACGACGAAGATAATAATAACAACCCCGAAGTCGAGAAAGCAACCACAACAACCGGCCGTCGTCGCGCCCAAAGACTCGACGTCCCCACCGTTCTGCCCGCCGAATTTCTCACCGATTCATCTGACGACGACGAGGAAAGAGGAGACGATGAAACCGCGCTGGTGAAGAGGAAACAGCCTGGCAAGCATATCAACTTCGACAAGCTAGCCAGCGCCGAGGGGCGCAAAAAGCCGCGCGACAAGACCGTCGGCGCGACGCGGTATCGCGTGTTGACCGCCGACCAGGCCGAGCATCAGAAGCTGACTCCTCGGGCTAGTCGGGACGCGCGGGCGTCGCGCGAGAGTCTCTTAAAGAGACGCCGGGTCGCGGCCGTGGCGCCGGTTAGGAAGGGGGCTAAGGGGCCGTTTTTTGTTAACAAGTAAGCTAGGTAGCTAGCTGCCTGGGTTCACGATGGACGCGTCCCCTGGGCTGTGAGCTCGTTACGTTAGGTGCATATCGAAGATATCCATCCATTTAAATCAGTTATAATCCTAGACTTGAATGCCATCTTTCTGAGGTTGTGGTGATTTGTACTTTGACTTTGATGTGAAGCTGTGAGGTAATCTGCAGGTCTAGAATGCCGGCCGTATATTACATCTACTACCCCCTTTCTATCTATTGGAGGTAGTATAGATCACAACACGTCGCGTTAAGCACTTCTAGGAAATCAGAGTAATCAAGTAAGCGGTACTTCATTTTGCACCTAGGTAACCCCCCGGCTGGTATTTCGTTATGTACCGAGCCGTACATTGAAGTCGTTAATATACAACAATTTTTTTTTGCCTCGGGGAAAAAACACACAATCAACCAACCAACCACCAAAGCTCTGGTCCCCAGGTGTCATTCCTTCCTTTCCCATCTCTTACAACCATACTCGAATGTCCCATGGTTCTCGTCCGTAACAAGAGACACATCCAGATAATAAAAAAGGACGCAATCGACCAACCCAACCCAACCCTTTGCTCCCTTCCAACCCGTCCCTTAAAGACACCTTCCCCAAGATTTCCAATAGCAATGATATCGATATCCCCATCCTCCGTGTGATAAGAACAGTCCCCTTTTTCTGGGGTCGCTCAATTTTCCACCTCCCAGGCAAGCAACAAAACCAAACGCTGTAGTGTAGGCGGTCGATAGGTATCAGATAGGTAAGGTAAGTAGGTGTACAGAGGTAGATAGATGGGTAGGCGAATAGGTAGGTAGGTAGGTAAGCGACATGGCGCAAACAGACAGACAGATGGGTACTCGCGTGGGATTGCGCAATAAAGTCTGAAATGGTATCTTGAGGTCATAAAAGAAAAAAGAAAAAAACCCAGCCCAAATGTATATAGGATAAATCAAAAATCGAAATTTGGACCAGATAAACGCGACTAAAAGGAAGCGAATAAAAGCGTAGGTGAAGAGGTGAGATAGAACCGAAAAGCTCAAAAAATGAAGATAAATGTAATGGTGTATATAGCTTGAAAAATGCTTATAAGCAAAATATTCGTTTCAAAACATGATACCGTAGAGGTCGTTGGTCTATGTGGGCATCAAAAAAGGAAGGTCCACGGATGTAATGGATGTGGCATATATATAAAAAGATGAGAACGCAATAGATAAAAAGTCATCATGGCTCTTCGATAATTCCCTCGCCACCGGCTTCTTCTCGCCATTCGCGGCTCTTGTCTGTCAGTTTCTTGACGCCAGTCACTCGGCCAGCCCACAAGCTTTCGATTGGCGTTCGGAATGTAAATGCTCGCTGGCTGCTTATAACGCCGATGGCCTGCAAGACAGCTTTGCGGCTGTCACGTCCGAAGACTGCGGGATGACTGATCCACTCGAGGCTGGCTTCCAGTTCAGCGTCGAGGGCAGCGACTGTGCTGACGTCAATGCCAGTGTTACTAAGTGTCAAGCCGTCGTTCGATCGGCTCCTCGCGATGGGTGGCGGGAAACCATTAACGCCTGAGTGGGCCGAAGCAGTGGGTGATGGAGTATGCTTCCTATCCGGAGTGGCAGAGATGGGAGAGGCGTCCGAGCCAGGTTGGGGAGTAGACGAGTTCGATTTGCTGTTAGGTAGCGGAGGTAGAGGCACGGGCGGAAGACCACCCTTGCCCAAACCCTTTAATATCGACCGAGTCTCGTTCAGGAGAGTGTGTGCGCGGTCATGCTGGCCACGTGAGACTAGTGTTAACGCTCGGGTAAGCATGTCCGAGGTGAGCAATTCCATTCGTCGCTGCACGATATGCGGGTGTGGAGGAATCGGAGGGTTGTTTTGCCATGAAGCTGACTTCTTCGCGTTGCCCGGCGCTGGTAGCATTGTGATAGCAAGCAACGACGGCCTAGGAAGATGCATCATGGTGCCATCTCTGAGTATGTCGCCCCACACAAGGTCGGCTTGGATAAGCGGTAATTCTTCAACAGAAACCGCCCTTTGGTCATCATGTTCCACAGGGCCGCCTAGCGCTTCCAAGCCAGATACTATCGTCTCCCACGGATCCTGAGGAAGTTGTTCTTGGGATGAATTGTCGGGAACGATGACCAGTTGAACCAGAATATCCCGCTTGTCGCCAAACCGAAGGTCTCCCAGTGAAGCTTCAGCATCGCGACCAGTAGCACGCTTAGTGATCTGTAACGCTCCGCTAATCTTGTGGAACCTTGCAGGTGAGCCTTCAGGTAGCTTCAATTTCAGCTTAACGTTTTGGTGAGACAGAGACTGCATCGATCCCAAGCAACCAGCCAAGCACTCGCGCAACATCATCCAGTCCTTCACATATGTGTAGGACGCCTTAGTTCGCGTAGATAATTCAATCATGGTATCTGGCTTGTGTGTCATTCCAAGACCAAATGAGTGAATCGTTATCCTGCACATTGTTAGCACTGATCATTTGTAGAGAGTAGGGAGTTATCTTACTTGGCAGCTTCTGCTCGCGAAACGACAAAGTCAACGCTATCGACATCGGATGTTGAGGCGTCGCTTATGAGCATGATGGTCGCGATCGGGTTGTTGTACTTGCGTTGCATAAGTAGATCCATGGCGACATTTGCTCCTTCAACCACATCCGCACGATGGCTCTTCTGTCCCACGGGCTTGATGGATGCCAAAATGTTGTTCCATCCATGCCATGCTTTCGTAGTCATTCCAACAATGGGTACGCCGCCGCCTCCGGAACCAAAGGTAACTAGACCCATGCGATCTCGCTCGCCGAGTGTTTGTACCATAAATTTCAGAGCGTCCCGAACTAGATTTATCTTGACGCCTTGCATCGAAGATGAGATAGGCACCACGACAACCACATCGATAGGTACGTGGAATGATGATAAAAGAGGGCTCTTAGCTAGGCTGGTATACTCAGTCGGGGCCGTCGTAACCGACTTAGGCCCGTAGGAGGATGCCACCGAGGAAACCCGCTGAGGTCGGTTTCCTCTACCCCAATCATCCTCGTCATTTTCAGATGCATCAGCACGCTCATAATCTGGGCTTCGAACGGGAGAACGCTCAACAGCATTCAGATCAAGGAGAGCCTGTTGCCAAAGCTTCAGCTGGTTTCGGTTGTCAAAACGCAAGTGGAACTGCGGGAGCTCAGCGACGGAGAGACTGAGTGTCAAAACATTTTCATCAACTGTAACCGAAAAAACATTAGCTTAAGCTCGTCGAATAAGAGAGGGCACCCACTCATACCAGTTTCAGATACGTCATTAAGATGCTTCTTTATGAGAATGGAACCCTTGAGGGTACACCGTGTGGCTTTCCGCGGTAACCCGTTTTCGTCCCATTGTTGCTGCTGTGCGGGTGGGAGGTTCTTCTTTTCTTTGACACAAATAAGCATCTCGGCAAAAAGATAACACTCCAATTCCTGCCACGAAACTTTGTCCTTTCCCACTCGGAGAGTGCCGTAAAGTCTGAGCTTCCCAAACCTACAATTTGTTAGCAAACCTCATCCCAAAATCCTACAGTAATTGAGACATACCTATTGAAATCGAGACCATGCCAGTTGTCAACTCGGTTTCGCAGGTTTTCGGTCATTTCTTCTAATACCTCGGGTGCTTCGTACGGATAGAAACGAGGCTGTGAGCTTCTCGCAGGTGATGGCGGTCTCTGTGGTGCAAATGCATCTTCCACCCGCATCTGTGGCGCGGGATTCACAGCACCGAGATCTTCGGGATCGGGCTTCCACTTGCTATCTGCAACTTCTACTGTCACCAGACACGTTAAAGTTTGTTGCTGTCGTGATCGGGTTATCGTGGGGAATTCAGATCGAACAACCACTGACGGTGATGGGATCGGATTGCGTGACATAGCTCTCGGGCTTCCTGGCGTTGTCTCCATTGCCTGAACATCGTAATCGTGTCGGCGTGGCGGCCCACTCTGTGCTGTCTCGGGGTAACCCGTCGAGGATGCGACACCTGTCGCTTCGCTATCACTACGGCCGTGTCTGTGGGCTGCATAACGATCTGAGCCTTGCGTATCCCGACTATCCCGAAGGCTTCCTCGAGCTGCACTCTCGCGGCCATTGCTAGGGGCCATACTCCTGCCGTTCGACTCGCCGCTTGGTGGTCGGCCACTCTGGCTCTCCCAAGGGTCTCTTGGGGTTGGCGTAGTTAACGACCTGTTATCTCCATTGGATGCTGATCGCACCATACTCGTTATTTTCTCTGCAGGCCGGTCAGTATGCTTTTCGACTCAACATCACAACATTGCCTGCTTACCAATATCTAGAACATTGCCACCGCGGCTTGTGTCCAAGTGCAAGGGTGCGTCACATTTTGGGCAGTATTGTGACTCGAATTCGCGTATAAACTCGTAAAAGCAAGCCTCGTGAGAGACATGCGAACATGAAAACTGTAATATCCTCTCGCCACGAAGTGTGTGTTCTAATGGCTCCTCGCATACGGCGCATTCGCTCCCAACAAAAGTCCTCTCCCTCCGCGTGCGACTCCTGTCTGAAGTCATTCCGGACATGCTGCCCTGTCGCACAGTATCTCTGGAGGTGGATGAGCTTATAGAAGCACCCGAACGATGCGACGGGGCGCGCGTTGGTTGTGGCGACGGGCGAAGATTGGCAGCGGTGATGGAGTGATCTGATAATAAGGCAAGACACACAATCAGCGGACGATTGCGCAATGGCGATACACAGGATTATGTGTAACGAGCGACGACGTGCGAAGTTTCTAATCGCGGTTGCAGTCGCCGAGACGGGAGGAAAAGAGGCGAAGCGAGGTAGGGGACTTACTCTTCTCGGGATAGGAAGGAGTGCTGTGCAGAGTATTCCAGTCTTCTTCCTTTCTCCGCAGAGAACGCAAGGAGCGCGACTCGGCACCAGGCTTCAACAGACCAATTTCAAATAATCCTTCACGAAATCTATGGTCTCTGGAACCTGTGTTGCCTGAAAGTCCGTGCTGTTTGGACGATGATCGACTGAACATGAGCGACGGTAGGGTTGCGCGACTCTTTTGGGTATGTCAAGTTGTAAGTCGGTAGATAGGGCAGTATACCAACTGATTCTCCAGGATGGTTGAGTTTCGGAACTGGGTGCGTCAAGAAGTTTAATGGTATGTAGAAGGATCCGTCCCGGTTTCTAGGTGGCTGTGACAGCGGGTTACGAAGGGACTGTTTCAAGTTGGTGGTATCGTTTATGCTTGCTGTTGCTGGCTGAAAGGCAATGACGGCGCATATAGGTTGAAATCTAAAAAAGCAAGGCTTCTGAAACGGAAAGATTCGTTCTATCGGATCGGGTATCGGTTTCGCTTTCAATTCATTCCAACTTTGGTCAATCGATCGAATATTAAAATGTCCAGTGGTTCGTGGTGGTGAGAGAAAAAGATGTCAAGGTTGTCAAATTACCGATTAGGAGGTAGGCAGGTAAAGTAAGGTAGAGACGGGAGGCAGTTAGTTGCCGTTGCCGTTGCAGGTGCAGGTGCAGTTGCAGCTTTGGGCAATAATAAAGTTTATAGGGGGGAAAAGGTTCGTTAGGAATCTCGTTGGTGGAAGGAAACGATGCCCCAATGTCTTCCAAATTTTTGGAGCCAGGACCCCCAATAAGATGTCAATTAATGGTCCAATTTTCGGTGGCCGGAAACACCAATCAACACGCCGTCAAACCCTTTTTTTCCCTCTCCTTCCCTGCAGTGTATGTGCTTTCTTAATCTTCTTTAATAGGGTTTAATAGGGATTTAAGAAGATTGGGTTAGGTAGCTGCAGTGTATATGCAGGTTATTTAGTGACTGTGACTGCCTTGGGGGGAGGAATCAGAAATGAAGAAATAGTACTGTTAGTTAATAGTACGTTTCCCTTTTAGATCGACTTTCGTCTTTCCCTCTTCTAGCTTTCCTAGGCCAGATTCAAACCCCGTCGAAAACAAGGCAGACCCTAGACTCCAAACGCAGAACACCGATAGTCTGCTGCTTGTAATTTCATGGATGTCGATATGTCGATGTTGTCGATGTCGATGTCGATGTCGATGTCAATGTCGTTATTAGATCGCACCCAATATCTACAGAGTGTTGTTAACAACTCTGGTGGTGAAAAGAAACAACACGACCATGACGAGAGAAAAAGGGTCGTCAACTAGGAAAATGAGATCAGGAGTGAGGGAAATGGGGGCCATAAGGGAGCCAGTACATTTGTATTGGAGGAACCCAAAGGTACGATTATTACCATTATTGTCTCGTTTATTATTACAATGCTACGATACTACGGTACGACGATGCTACCTTGGGTACTAAACTCTGGAGATCCCCTCTCAAGCCCTCCCAAGACAAGCCCAGCGACAAGGGTGTGTGGTCCCCTTGGACCTTGGACGTTCCTGAAGTAGGTAGGTACCTCGTCGCCAATGGACTTTGGGTCTTGTACTCCCCACGTAGTGGACAGGTACACGAGGGAATCGAAAATCGAAATGGATCTATCTGTATGTAAGTAATCATAATTCATCATTCTATCTTCAGCGCTAATTCGTTCGTTGGCTACATAATGTAGCACATCAGCCACTTTCCCATGAGGTAAGCCAAAGTTTCCATTGACTCATATTATTGCCCTGTGTAAGCGATGCTAACAGTACATCAGAAGAAGAAGAAGAAGAAAAAAGAGCTCGCTTCTACTGTGCATACGCACCCAAGCATCTAATTACCTACCTGTATCTTTCGTAATGTGGCGCAAAGGAAGTCGATGTCAAAGCAACCGAGTGGACGGGTCCGTACCTGAGAATCCAAAGTGGGCGAGGGAACCATTTTCGATGAACCGTTCTGCCATTATCAAGGGGTTCTGTGGTCTGTGCATACCACTGCAGCATGGGATAGGAATTTTCTTCATCCTTGTCCAGCAGGGGTTGGATCCTTACCTCCAACCATATTGCAATCCACGTCCATGGGTAGGTAATAGGTACCACACGTACTCACTCTACCGTGCTAGGAAGAACCCAGCAACGGCCCTCACCCGCCTGGGCTCAGAGAGCCAGAGAGCTTCGTAACTCGCCATTAAACGGGCTAGGCCGTTCTCGCATATCATTAACTTCCGACGTGAACGTTAAGCTTTGCATGGCTTTGCATGTCTTTACATGGCATGTGGTGTAGAGGGGATATCAATTCGAATATCTACGATACACAGTCGAAGCATATCGATGTGGGCCTCATCACCTAATAGATTCAGATGAGTAATGAATAAGAGAGTGGCTTCATTTCGTGTATCATTTAAACAGCAGCCCGTCTACGAGCTGTCATGGAGCTACAGTCCGGAACAAGATGAGAAAGCCGATAGGACAGTCAAGGTTCGGCAGCTTTTTCCATTACAGGCTTCGGATCTGATAAAACAACCTTTCAGCTGCGCGTCAAAAGGTTCTAAAGCAGCTCTAAAGGCGCTAGAATCGATAGGTCTAAAAGCCACGATGGATATTAGAGACTATCTTCTTTAAGTTGTCCGCCAGGTGTTCGGAATAGCATCAATTCGAACTGCGCTAATGCTAGGAGCTTTCTGCACGTGGTCCGCGGCGTCGCCATCGTAGTAGTCTCAGTTTAGTGTGCTCCGTCCTAGTACCTATGTAGCATAAAAACAAATAAGAGTCAAGGCGAGTGATGAACTCCCATTCGACCTTTTGCTTTTGCCACGATCGTTGTGTAATTTCGTCTTATGAGTTTTTTGGTCTCTCCTCCACAAAAGCAGGGTCCATGAATGACGAGGTCATACTATTAAGGAGGAGGATGGGAACAAATCCTTAACTCCGATCGGTATGATCGAACGGGTTTATGTAATTATATCTAGAATATACCTGAAATGGTATTCATGTCGAGATATCACCCTCTAGTTTTATCATTGCATTCAAAAGGTTTCATAACTGCTGTCGTCACAAAACCCCCTATCAGATTAATTACTTAGCAGATGAAAATTCCCCTATCTAACCTATATGGGTATTTATCCAAGCGAGCGAACTCTCCCAGCCTCCACTCTACCAAACGAACTAGAATCCCGCTTTGACGGCAATGCATATGACAGTCCAATCGCAGACAGAGCAGCAGATTGGAGAAAACCGTACCATACGTGGAATGACGCCATGTAATCCTACGACCGAACCAATTGAGCCCGGTAAAGGGAAAGCCACCAGAACGGGACAAAACTTGCCGTCGGCGACTAATGGAGTTCAGTTCGTGAACATGCAGACATGTCATCTCAGCCTCCCTTTCAGGGCGTTTAGATGCTAAGGATCAAGCCAGCTGTAGGTATGCAGCACTAATCATAGCGTAGGTATGGCGAAGGGAAGACGCTCCGACTCGTCTATTCTCGGTAACAACCGAGAGACACCGTAACACAGCTATCCGATCCTACCTATGTATAGGTACTCTATCTCCAAAAATCCGAGACATGACGAGCGCCCTTTGCTATTTTCAACTGGCCTACGTAAGTCTTGGACCCCGCCTCGGCGGCAGTTCAGAGACCTCTACCCAGCATCCGACGATGAGCAGCCACTGGTACATAGTAAGATGCCTGGGTTAGGTACATGTAATGTATTCGCTGCAATGATGCGCTCTTGTAGCTTATTTGGCAAATCCATACGAGACCGGCAGGAAATCATGCACACGTTATTCGCTTGCTGTCACTAGACGATTCGGGATCCAATGGGCGTCGTCCGTGGGAACAGCTAGATGGTTGTCTCTCTACCATCCGTCTGACACCCCGCCCAATCGACTCCAGGATGTTGGGATTGGAAAATTCTCGAATCATTTAGCCCGTCAGGAGCATAGGGCTACAGTTCCCTTCATCAAACCGGCAAGCTGTTCACACACAGGTACCTGTAATATTGAGCTACGATTCACAGGATTCCCCCTTGCCGAAGGGTCCCGGTCAACGGCATATCAATCCCAGCTGCCGGAATCCGGTTGTACCTGACTGGACAGGCTAGGACTCCGAGCCTCTAACACCAATATATGACGTTTGAGACAAACAGCCATCCAGCATACTCTAATACATCTGAATCGTTACCAAGCCCCTAATCGTGTGACGTGACAGGGCAATCATCTCGCATTTTATCTAGTACTCTAGTAGAATGGATTTCGCCTTATGGAGACAATGTGGTGTGTCAGTTAATCTATACACTGGAGCTATCTCACCTCAGAAGCTCGTTTAGCAGTGGCATGCATCCAGTCCAGCACCAGCTTTTATACGAAACGTCGGCGCTAACGAACGCAATCGAGCGTCGACCATGATAGGGTCACGAGACGCATGGCTTTCAGCTCACAGCAGCACACAGACAGAATGACGCGTCTAATGCATGCGGTGCTTGCTATATCTTAGTAAAGATACCTCGCCGGACGTCATTGATGCATCCTTTGCACTCCGTCGAAGTCGCAATGATCTGATATGTTGTCAATGAGGAATGTGGAAGTATAGGTACTGGGCGAGTAGCGAGACATCAACCTACCTGCCTAAGGTATGAAAACTGCCGCTCCTCATAGCCGATATCCTCCTCGTCCTCGATGCATAAGTCAAGTCACACAAGACACACCGAGGAAGCAGATGTCAAGCTGTAAAGTTGGTGCTAAATATCTCATCCCACGTGGCTTATAGCTCGCAATGTTCTAGATAAAGGTGGTGTGTAGGGTCTAGCGGCCTATCAAACTGACGGGATCTCCCTTTTTCTCCGGCGCCTACGTTTACTTACACCACACTTCGATGAGTCCTAGAGAATGGCCACTATGAGAAACTTCCAAGCTAGTCAGCTACCTGTCATCTGCCAATCATGCCAAGCAACGCCAGCGGTATCATCAACGTTAAAACGACGTATAGAATTTTGCAGGACTAAGTTTACTGTAAAGCTTCTGGTGAAAGGGGCTTGATAGGTTGTCAACCCCGGTGACATTTGATACGAGAGGCTTCCTGTAGCATCAGTTGTCAAAATGACAAGCCAAGTTCAGCTCCCAAGGCCTGTATCTGGTCGAATATACGCTCGCTAGTTAAGCCACGTGAATCCTTCTGTGGTGCCGTGGTAGCACAAGCCGGCGATACTGTATCACTTAGGACTCACTCAACCGCCGCCCAGGCCAATTGGTTGATCTTACGCATGCAAGTATCACAAGAAGAATAACCAATGGTATCATTCATACATTGTAGCAACTAATATAGTATTTGTAAGCATCATGGTTCGATTGTATCTTCCTGCAGTCCGTAGAAGCTCGGTCGTCTCTCCATAAAACCATCCTGTATGAGCCTTAACGCGGCCTTCTAAGACAGCGCCGGGACGCCTGGTTCCAGTCTCATCGAACATTGGAAGATGCTCCGGAAATCATCAGGGACGTGCAGCAGATCAGGGGTTACTATGTAAAGATAGCAAAATGCGGGACTGCCCTCTCGCACCGGTATCCTCTCCAACTTTTTTCACCCTCGTAAAGACCTACATACATACATACATGGAATGCATCGAATTCGGACGTTCTGCACGGATCGCAAGTATTGCGTATTGGTCGCCGGTCATGGGGTACCGAACATGGGGGGGGATCTTTGTTGCTGCAAGGCCCGCCCCGGTGCTACCGCAACACGAAACAGACGCCGTATCGTTACAGTACACAGCTCGCCTAGACTTAAACCCTACCGCGAGCACAACCAACGCTCTTAGCGAGGTTGATAACCATGCAGTTAGTTTGATTGTTCCTCTTTGACTGCCTAGGTATTCAAATAGGTTGTACCGCCGGGAGTTCAACTCGTTTGTGTCCTAACGGATAATACCTTAAACCTACCTGTGCTGTCAGAACTCGTTATCCGGGAGAATAGATCTACGAGCGGACTGTCCCGCAAATATTCCGCATGCTTCAAACTGCTAAACATGTCGGGTCTAGCCGACCTGAGCTCTAACGTGCTTGGTAGCGGCGCACAGACTGGTTCGCCCGGAACACAGAAGAGATCTCGCCTGCAAGGTCCTTACGTTGATGAACCCCGAAAGAGTACGTAGCTCTTAATTTCCATCACCTCTTTGCGTGTGCGTCTGGCTGTGATCGTTAGACGTGACCCTACATTTTATCCGATCCAAGAACACACACACACACACACACACATACGATGTTCCCGACCTGATGGTTAGTCTCACCATCAATACGTAGATACCTAGGTATGTCTTCGCAGCTCAGTGATAACTTAACACTATTACACCAAACGAGGCAAACCCCAACATGGGCTAAGCTGTGTGATATGCATCTACAAGTGATTTCGCAACATTGTCAATATCGGTAATCCCCCCTCCCCCCCAGCAAACGCGGCAGATCATTAACCAAAATTGTGTCAAAATCTTGTAAGATCTAGGTTCCTGTTTCAAGCCAGGATTCCCAGGGAAGTTCAACTCTGCAGCGTTTATGGACCAGGTATGTATGTATGTACGGCGTAAGGACTAACCACTGCTACGCAAGCAAAAGCTCGTTGTAACCTCATCTGCTGGATTCTCCACCAACTCCTCTCCACATGTTCGGTCGACACGCCCGAAGTCGATAAACGCTGCGAGCTAACAATTGTGAGATATGCAGCAGCGCTTTGTTGCTTGTTGTTTCTTTTTCGTCTAGGTACATATGTAATAGCGTACGCCCCAATGATACGTCCCGGAGACTAACAACGCACAATCTTTTCTACGGCGCCCTCAGGGCATCCAACATAGACAAGGCCTTGGAGATACATAGGTCAGGTACATACAGTACCTATTTCGCGTAATCTGGAGCAAGGTCAAATTCCTACCCGGTCGTCTTTTCGGGATGGCTCGCTATTAACGAGGGGGTCACTTTCTGCAGTAGGAAAGTCATTGGCCGAAGAGATGATAGGTCTCAGTCGCACACCATGTACATATCTACCTATCGAATGTAGCGAGCTGCAAGCCATTTATTGCCAACCCCCCGCTTCGTCCCAAGAGATTTTATGATCATCCTTCTTCTGGGAGAAAGAGAGATACGTACGACAAGATCAAAACGTCGGGTTTCGGAATTTTTTTCCACTCGACGGTTGCAAGCGGCAAGGTACCTACGCTGGAGACTCCCACGACCCCCGTGAGATGTCAAGCTGTCGCATCATCCCACGTTCGTTTTTTTATGCTTAAGTTTGTTCTTCTGAAATGAACGGCTCCGAGTGTGACCCTTGCATTCCCGTATCGTGGGACCCCTGGTTATCGACTACAGCTACGGGATCCAGGACAAGTGATTTACGCAAGTCGATGGATACAGCTAAGGCATATCGCACATGGTCGACTACATAGACTAAAGCCATGTATAAGAGATGGATTAAGATCTAACTAATTAGCAATAATTCCATGTAGGAATGTCAAGCGGCGAGGCCGTAATTTTAGTGCATGTTCTTATATTCCTCTTTCTTCCTACGTTGTCTCCATGCCTCCATATCTAGGTAAGTGACACTTTACCGTAAAGTTGCTAGTTGGAATCAAAGTCACACTTCCGACCCTTTCAACTCTACACGTGTTGATCCTACATGATATCTTCTCATACCCAAGAATTTCCGAGTAGGTAGGCAGGTATCAACTAGTACTTTTCCCAGACGTCAGATATGTCCCATTTTCAGCTTTGTCGCCTTAACTACCCACCAACTCGCGAGGCGGGAGGATTCACCTACAACATAGGTGAGACATGTAGCATTCGCAGCAACCAGATTCGTTCGAAATCACGTCAACACACACACACACACACACACCTCCCATGGCCACGGGGACCCCGACTACGACGTATATCGGAAGAGCATCTGTCTTATCCGGCCATGTGGTGGTCAAGGAATGTTGCTTGACCGTCAAACGTGTGTACATAGGGTAGCGCGGGAAGGTGGGTGTGAGTGACATCGTCCTAAGCGCTATAATAGATACGGTAGGTTAAGACATCATGATGGAGATGGAGATGGTGGTGGTGGTGGTGGTGGTGAGTCTCCATCTAGTCTAAGGTACGCTTGTCTATCTGCAACCAAGCAGTCAAGCCACATTGCCGTCGTCGTCGTCGTCTCCTTCCAACAAGCGCGCGCCATTCGCCAACCAGGGCTCGCGAGGGATTCGACTCCTTCTGACGTACTTACATACCTACATATCATCTACTTGCGCGATACAACCGCATAACGTAGGGAACTTGTCCATTGTGCGCGAGCATGGTAGGCCCCGAAAGTGAATAAATCCTTCGAAGGGCCACCCTCTATTCGGCTGCTGCGCCGCTCTCCTGCCTCTCTAGCACCGGCAGACTTTCTTTCCATCCTCTCTATCTGCCAGCCAGACAGGCCAGTCTGCCAGTCTACCTGCCGACCTACTCGTTCCGCTCTCGTGCGAAGGGCAAACGTCTCGCTGACACCCCCCCCCCCCCCCCCGGGGACCGCCGCGGGGGCCACCAAAACCAACCCCCCTTGACCCCCTCCCTCATCATCGCCTTGTCTTGTCTCGCCTCGCCTCGCCCATTCCATCCCCATCCCCATCCTTCGGCTCGTTCTCGCCCCTCGTGGCTCTCGCGTTTATTACGCAGCTTGCGTGCATAAAACATAAATTAGGTAGGTAGCCGAATACTATCGTATGCACTAGGCACATCATCCAAGTCTGCGCTAATACATCCCCTTCCTCATCCATACCTACCTACCTCAATACGCAAGTCAGCCAGCCAGCCAGCCAGCCAGCCCCAAGACTAGACGCCTATCATGTTGCACCTTCAGGCACATCGGAGAAGGTGGGGTCGAAAAATCAATAAAAGGCTACATCAGGTAGGTCCTGCAGGCCGTGTGCGATGTGAAAGGGCGGTTGGATAGCTGGTTGGTCGATTTGGGGGCCGGTTGTGTAATGCGTAATCGAGATTTTTTTTCTTTCTGACCGGAGATGCTGCTGGCTTGACTATTCGAGTAACGAGCCGCGAGCCGCCAGAGACAGGAGGTTTCAGTACCTAATGTATGTATGTATGTATGTATGTATGTATGTATGTATGTATGTACGTAGGTAGGTATCAGCAGCACGCAAGCAAGTTGGCTGGGTGGGTGGATAAGCAAGATGCCACCTGGGAAACCAGCTCTTCCCGGCTTGTCGCGATTCCGTGTTCTGGAATCAGTCTACCGCCGCTGCCGAGCAGATCTACGGAGCTGAGCAAGCTAGCGAGTCTTCTGGACGAATGATGCCGTCGTGTCAGATTCCGAGGAAGTCCCATTGGTTAGATATGTATGTAGGTACCTAGGTTTATATACGTAAGACACAAAAATGTCTCTACCGTCTGCCATAAGAATCACCCACTATAGCGAGGGTACACTGCAGTCAGCTTATACCGATGGACCACGTGGAAGCCGCATCGCCGTCATCGACCGGAGGCGTGCTTACTTTATAGCGATCCACCGGAGTGGTCGTGGTGGTAACAAATCACGACCACGGTACCTACTTTTTCTGCTACTCGGGTCTTGCTATTCCATAAGCCAGACTGAATCTCACGGCATGGATATGCAACTGAACGCTGCATAGAATGTTCTCTGTTGTTATGGGGCTTTTCGAAGCCGAAACCCGGCTTAGGTTTCCTCGAAGGATTGTCGTAAGCATCCCCAATGCATCGGTACTAAGTTTCCACGAGGATGGTGATTTTGACAGTTAGAACAACATGCTAAACTCGTCGCTGTATAGTCCTTTCGCTCTAGTTATGTTGAATCATGTTAGCTCAGGGATTAGTCGACGTTATAATTAAAGGTCATCAGCACAGCTTGATGAATCAACTATCATAGCACCTAGTGGCATCTTACGATGCTTGTGTAGCATACATATGAGGCTCTTCGTAGCGACTCCATTCCATTCGGATGGGTGATGTCTGCTTATTCTGTCACTATATCGACACAGGCCTTGGCAGGACTTCAGCTTCTAAGAATTCATTGAAACTTAGCCCTATGGCTACTTGATGCATACATACGTACATACGAGAGACTTTGAAAGTTAGGTGCGATGTGTCACTGGATCTATAGACCCAGATACCCACCGTCTATCGGGAAGGCTACTCTAGGACGTTTTCTCTCCCTTCCCATGCCGCGTACCTGCTTATGTAATGGTAGCTAGGTATATGGTTTCCATTGGTATAACAGTTGGTGAGTTGGAACTGGGCCTAGGACAATTAATGTAAGCTCATCTTGCTGAGACTTGAGACTTGAGACTCAATCCAGAGGACAAGCTAGTATGAACTAGTCACTGGAATGTATTTCAAACGTACGTAAGCCTCTCTGTTCGGTCCGCGTGATCATGAACACGACCGACCCGTTCCGCCGGTACTACTTAGGTCGCAGATCCGAGTAAAACAGTGTAGTGCTTGGGCCGTCAAGAAGGGAGTGTTTACAGGAGGCAGAGAACAAACAGGAACGCACGGCTCTCGAGTCTTTCTGCCTTGCTGATCTCAAGCGAACATGTTCATAAACCTGCCTTGCTGATCTCAAGCGAACATGTTCATAAACGGAGACATTTGATTCGGTAATTTATAATACCCTCGTTTCGTAGTCTTATCATCACAGAGCGATGTTTGATACTTCATGCATTATTACTACAGGTAGAAGAGAAGTTGTACAAGTTATCCAGGCCATCATATAGATACCTAACTTTGAACTTTGGCCTTGACGTAAGTAGTAAAAAGCCAACATAAATTATTGGATACGGTTCTAAATGTCTCTGGATCCGGGTTCAGCATAGTTGGGGGCCAGCAGGGTCCTTGATATCTGCAGGGACGAATGATTTGCGTCCTGCAGTGTCGGACCCAAGACTCTGGACCCTGTGCTCTAACCTAGAAGCTGAATCATGGATCTATCGATGGATCTACATCTAAAGCAGACGGTTACGGTCAAAGCCAGTAAAACCATAGCCTTAAAGGGAACACCTAATCAGGAAGCCCGGGTAAGCGCATAATGTCACAAGGGACGAATTGTATCATCCAGGTCGTTATCATGTCTCTGCTGGAGATATTTTGCCATGTCAATCCAGATACATTGTCTTTTCATAGTATTTCTATCCTGTTCACTGAGAGGCGGCAAATGCATCTATATTAAGGACTTGGTATGGTTAAACTAATATACCGAGGTCATTTTAAGATAATTACATGTAACTCCTCAATACCTGGGTTAGCTTATTAGTCTTTGTAACAAGACACCCTACCGTGTGACTTGTACTTATGAACTAGTTGCGTGCTGTATAGAAAATAAGGGGGAGGGAATGATGCTAATAGCTTCTAAGGTAATGGCGTTAAATGGGGACGAGGAAAGCTGGATAGATGGCTCTAAGTGAACACTCAACGACTTCGACAACACCAAAGCCATGTTATGCCCAACAAAATGATTGATTGGCCTTTATTTTAGGTTTTGTCATTGACAAATGCTATCAGTATCTATGGTACTTGGAGGTGGGCCGTCTATATTCGCGTCCTACTCCGACCTATTCGAAGATCAAAGACTATCCTTTTTATTTAAAACCCTGGTAGAACTTTTAATCCTCATCCCAGTTAGGGTTGGGTCCCGGCGGCTTCGGTCCACCGGCTTGTCTTGCCACGATGATCTGGTCTACTGACAGTACGGTTCGTGCTGCTTCCGTCGCGAGTTTGATGGCCCAGGATTTGGCCACCATAAGATCTAGGATACCTTCCTTCTTAGCATCTAGAGTACCGCTGTCATCATTGTTCTGTAACCAAAATCATTAGTATCACAACGTTAATATAAGTGACCATAAAAATTGTAGTCTTACCTCAATGTCAACTCCAGTAGTCCAGCCATCCTTCTTGTTGTGTGCCGTGTACAGTCTGCTCAATATTTCGGTAGCGTCTAGACCGGCACTCTCCGCGATAACTCTCGGCACAACCTCGAAAGCCTCTCCGTATTTACGGATAGAATACTGCGGCAGACCTGATGTCTTGTCGCCGAAAGCTTGTATCCTTCCAACGAGTTGTAGTTCTGTGGCACCTGCACCAGGAACTAGTCGTGCATCACGGGTAATGGCCTTCACCACGTTAACACCGTCGTCCACTGCTCGCTCGACATCATCAAGATGGTTCTGTGTGGCGCCTCGGAGAACGATGGTTGCTGTTCTCGTCACCTCATCTTCTTGTCGGAACACCGTTACGCGATCTCCACCAATCTCAAGGGTCTCGACGACATCAACAGATCCCATCTCCTCTGGCATGGGGGCACCTAATCTCGCAAGAGGCGTGGCACCAACGACTCGGCACACACGCCGTAACTCGAACTTGCTCATAATCTTGATGACGAGGATGCCGTATCGGTTAAGGTAGTGCATGGCGAGCTCACCCACAGTCGTACCCGCGACAACAACTCTCAATCCCGCATCGTGGAGCTCCTTGATGGCGGTCTCTAGCTGCTCCTCCTCACCTTTGGTAAAGTCCATCATCTCCTTGGCATTGTGCAACAACACAGTGCCCTTAGTCTCGGTCTGGCTGATATCGATGGGGCAAGAGAAGACTCCGACCTTGGCCTTCTTCGCCTTCTTGACCGATCCATCGGGTTCCTTGGGGAATACCATTCCCTTCACCACTCTGCTCTGCTCTAGACTTCCACCCATAATCTTGACTACTCGGATGTTATCAACGTTGAAGTTGGCAGCGTTCTTGGGGAGCACAGCAAGCACAGCCTCAGAAACAAGATCGGCAAGAGTGTCCTCGTTTCCGTTCTGCTTGCTTGCCACCACCGTTCGGATGGCTTTGCTCAGCTCCTCTTGGTTTCTGAGATCATCTACCTTATCCACGACTAATGCCTCCAAAGCCTCGAGGGCGTATGCTTGAGCACGCTCGTATCCTTGGACGATGTCGGCTGTCTTCAGGCCCATTCGTAGTAGATCTTCGGCTTTCTTTAGGAGTTCACCGGCGAGCACAATGACTAGGTTGGTTGCGTCACCCATCTCAGCCTCCTGCTGCTGACTTGCCATCACCAAAAGTTTGGCGGCGGGGTGGACGACGTCGAGTTCCTTGAGAATGGTGGCAGCATCGGAGGTGAGGATCATCTTCTGGAGATGGTTGATGATGATCTTATTTCGGCCATAGGGACCTAAGGAGGTTTGCACGGTGGAAGAAATTGCTCGACAAGCATCGATATTTCGTAGCACGGCTCCATCTTCGGAATCGTAGCTAGAAATTTATTAGATTTTCTGTCTTGATCATTGGGTTTGCTGGCGATGGTGGGGGTAAACGTACTTGTTGTAGCCTTGCTTGAATAGGCCAGCATTTGGCGCGTTGGGAATATTAAGCGACATGTTTGCTGAATCTACTCTAG
The DNA here is from genome assembly GCA_002120315.1 of Hypoxylon sp. CI-4A. Lineage (NCBI taxonomy): Eukaryota > Fungi > Ascomycota > Sordariomycetes > Xylariales > Hypoxylaceae > Hypoxylon > Hypoxylon sp. CI-4A. Next base: position 597,555 of record KZ111526.1, read on the forward strand.
GAAACTACCCAGCCCGCTTGTTGACCTAGAAGTGGTGTTTTTGAGGGGTGGTTGTTGTGTAGGTATAAAATAGATGACCGCCTAAGCAGCGAAGAATGGTGGTGGGATAACAGAAGCTCCTATCAGAAAAAAATTAGTGGAGCTTCAGCACCAAAGCTTTACAATCAAGGGGGGAAGTATCAAGGTACCTCTTAGCTGAGCAAGAGGGACATAGGTGGGCTAATAGGTAGCCTTGCAGAAGCTTTGGTGGGTAGGTGGGTCACTGATGTAATATTGTCGAATCAAAATCATGGATCATCAGCCTCGTTAATTAAAGTTGCATTACATAATGAGCCTAACTGATAAGATAGTAAATAGTACGAATACAATTGAACAAGTACCATTGTGGATTCAATGTTGCGCCCGTGCATGTAAGCTAAGCTAAGCACTGGCAACTCGTCGCGCATCTGCATCCTCATCAACTTTCTTTCTATACCAATTTCGCATTTCTAACCTCACCGCTGTAGGCTGAGCAGACACCTCGCAAGCTCATCCTATTCCGTTGGCGACGAGCAATTATCATCAAAGTCGAGCATCTTTTCCTTTCATCTATTACTCGATCTCGCCGATTACCTTGTGAAGCAGCGCGACTGTAGTCGCATTCCATCGTCAAGATGGCTCCTCAGAATGGTAAGTGGTTTTCTTCATCGTCACAAACAGCCAGCTGCAATTTGTTTCTGGGGTTATGAGAGGACGAAGGAGGAGTCATAATAGATTCCTCCAACCTTTACTGTCCATCTCCTGGCAATAACACCATCACCATCATCACCACCACCACCACCACCACCACTTTCGCTCGATAACCAACACAACAACCACCCACGATGAGCGGCCTGCCTCCTTTCCGACCTCAATTTGGGAAGTTTTCCCTTCCTGCCGCCTCTACTACTGCGCCTGCTGAGGACGAACGTACCGAGTCCGAGCTGTCTTCATCCTCATCTACTATTATTGAGTCTAGTCCCGAACTCACACCCGAACGCGATGCACAAGATACACGAGATGCTCAAAGTCGGGATTACTTCCATTTATGTTTTCAGAAGAGTGAGCTAACCAAATCTAACTCAGCCAATCCCCCCTCCCTCCCTCCTACCGTCGAGGAAGCCTACCGTCGCAAGTGCATTCAGCTGAAGGAGCGCACCAAAGAGATCGAGGAGGAATCTAAGGCCTACCAGTTGCGACTCAGCCGGCTTCAGCGCCAAGTCCAGAAGCTTCGTCTGGAACGTGCATTCCTCCTCGAGCAGGTCGCTAAGCGTACCAGCACCAATGTCGAGGATTCCGAGGGTAGCCCTAGCCCCCCTCCCACCGTACGTGCCTATTCACACCCTACCTACCCTACCCTTTTGAGGAATAACTTTGTTGAACTTTAGGTCTAACTATCTAGCAGCCAAAGGACAAGCCGCTACGAACCAAGCGAGGCCATAGAAAGCCCTCCCTTCTCCCGGTCTCCGAGACTGGCGCTAGCTCGAACCCGACCTTCGTCAACCAGAACGTGACCACCCTCTCGCCTAGCTCCGACGCTTTCTCGCACTCACAGCTCGAGACCCAGAAGGACCACGGTAGCCGAAGCACCAACGGTGTGGCCAAGCGACCCAAGCGACCCAGCAACGCATTCGAGATCTACTGCAACGACACCCGACCCATCCTCCAAGCCCAGCACAAGGATAAGATCGCAGCTGGCGAGTTCCGTCTCGAAGAGGAGCTCGCGCGTGGTTGGAAGGATCTCCCCGAGAAGGAGAAAGAAGAGTTTCAGGTTCGCTACGAACAGGAACTGGTCCAGTACAAGGAGGCTGTCGAGGAGTACAAACGTGGTGCCAAGGATGCTGCTCGTGAGCGCTCTCGCGGTCGAGACCGAGACCATGCTGCTAGCCGAGCCAGCCGAGGCGGCGGTGGAGCACGCTCTACTCGCTTCGAGGAGGTACAGGAGGACGACGATGCGGACGAGGATCAGGACGTCGAGATGGCCGAGGCTGGCGACGCCGAGCCGGCCGGAGATGCGGATTCGGACCCGGAAACCGAAGTTGACGGAGATGACGATGTGGCAAATGAGTAGAGATTGTTGATGTCGTCACGCAACGATCCCCGAAATCCTTCCCAGGGTCCTCCTGCAGGTCTCTTGGGGCCGGTTTCCATCCTCTACCACACACGAGCCTCAAGAATCCCTTGACGCCAAAAAATAAAAATAAAAAAAAATTGGGGAGTTTTCTTTTCTACATGTCATTACGAGATCAACATCTGATCGATCGATCACACCAAAAAGGGCGTTGCGGTTACTTTATCACGCGTTGATTTGATTTTTTCTTCGCTGTACAATATCAATCAGGCTAGGGAAGAAGACACATCATGTCACTTTCCNCCCCCCCCCCAAGGTAATCACTCGAGAGGATCAAAAGGGACAGGTTTAACGCGGCACTTCATGATATGATAATAGGTTTATGGAACAAACCTGTGCGGCTCTTTTTCGAGCACTAGTTAGACTCGTGAATCAAATACGTTGATTTTTCTAATTTATATTGGAACTGTGGCTCTGCTTTTGCTACTTACCTTGACTTGACTAGAGCGATGGAGGATATGATCTCCTTATTCCTATGGATCTCGTCTATATATACGTCGTATTATCGGCGAGTACACTCACACAAAACACCACATACATGTTCGCTAGGAGGTAGATTTACTTGCGTAGGTAGGTAGGTATGCTATGCTATCTAAATGATTGCGCCCTGAACACCGCCCGTTTTTCCATTGCATCTAACTACGAATGTACAAAAAGCGAAACCTGATTAATGATCCATCCCGAATTAATACCTATGTAGGGATGGTATGCTTTGTGCGAGTGCGTGGTTAGCAAAACACATTAGTCCACGCCCGCGTAGAGATCAACAACGATGTTAACGGCCGCGACCAGGATCTCGGCTGCGATGAGTACGATAACTAAATTATCAGGTCAGCAGGTTAATTCGTCAAGAAAATGTTCTGGGACATGGCTCTATGCCAATGAAAGGGGAGATGGAGAAGCTTACCGATCCATTCCAACTTCTCGCCATGCCCATGACTAAGTTGGTCCTTCAACACAGCTAGTAGGTCCGCAATGACATCTAGCCTCTCCGTCAATAGACCGACACGCTGGTCCATCTCCAAGTAGCTTCGGACGGCCTGGTAAACGGGCTCAAGGTGAGGTTCGACCCAGAATAACTCCGGAGTATCAAGAACGCTACCGTTGAGATGAATATTGATGCGCAAGATGAATAATTCGCCAATTTGCATGTTGATCTGCGCGCGTGAGAGTGCGATCTTGCCTGTTAATGCGATCTGTGTCGGGATATCTTTGCATGTGTCTACAGTCGTAGCAATGAGCTCTTCAAACAGGGATGTCTGAGTTGATGTTAGTAGATGCTTAGGGACATATAAGGGATAAAATATAGGACGGGATATTCATACCTTAACACTTTGCGCGAGTGCATGCGATATAGCTAGCTTCGTCATGTAGTTCCCCTTGTCTCGTAACGTGATAAAGTCATTGTATATCCGCGGCTGGTACTCGTTGGTGTAGTAGAAATTAAAGCATTCCGTCTCAACATCGTCCAGCTCCAGCTTCTCGAGCTCAAACTTGGCGATGTCTTTCAGGAACCGTTGTTCATGTGCTAGCGACATCCCCCAAATTACTACAACACCGTAGTCAAATAAGAATACTTCAGGCGTGTGCACATGAATGTCGAACTCGGCGTCATGCCGCTGATGGTCCGAATGCGAATGCGGATCATGTATGGCGCTTTCGTCCTCGCGCGAAGGGTAGGTGAGATTATTGTGCATATCCCGGCCGTTACTGAATGCTTGATCGGCATCTGTAGCTTCGTCATGTTGCGCCTGTAAGGTCTGTAGGTTCTCCCTTCGGTATGTTTCCGAGTGTTCCTCTACTTCTCCCGTCGAATGTCTCCTCTCGTATGTCTGAATAGGTCTCTCCCGTATTTCTTCAACTACCTCGGCTCGCTCCGCTGACTTGCCGAGTGTATAGTTGTAAGGTGAATATATGCATTCGTCGATTAGCTTGGGGTTCGCGCCCCGATTCTTGCCCCTGCCTTTCAAGAACCGCATCAAGCCCTCCATCTGGTACTTTGTCGCGGTACAGTAGGCTGTCACTCTGGGTAGTCTATCACGATCCGCCTTTCCCAACCGTGCAGCATCACGTCTCGCTGTTGGATCTTTTATACGAGTATACTGCGAGTAAACGTCCCTACCATTCTCTTCGTCCGGTTGCTCATCGTCCAACTCGGGATTTGGAAGTAACTTCAGCTTCTGTGCAGTCTTGGAACTTCGCTGGGGACCGATCTTTGGCACAGGTCCGATGGCAGGTGGGAGAGCGGTGAAGACGGCGCCGTGACTATTTCGCCGGCGTAGACGATTGTTCAAGGCAGAAAGCATAGGCGGAGGGTGCGAAGAACCACTCCCCGAAGCCAATGATGCCGTTTTACGTCCATGTTCAGGATGGCCCACGGTACTAGGCGACGAACTCAAGGAAGAGGGATCAGGATCGATGGTTCTCGTAACAGGGTTCGGATTGAAGGTTACGTTGCGCGAACTTCTGGGACGAGCTGTATCCTGGCGTAAAAGAGGTGTTCGTTCCGATTGGGGACTCGAATAGCTTGTGGAAGCTCTCGGTGATGTAGCCATCGTGATATTTCGCGTTGGGTGACGGGTATAAGTTGGTGGTATACAGACAAGAGCTGGTTGGACTGCCACGGTGGAATACAAAAAGTGAGGTTAGCTCTCCGTCTCGTGTTACCGCGATGCCATAAGAAAAATCTGGGTTCTGAATATAATAAAATGAGCAGAATTATTCGGACGATTATTTGTAAAGCTATGTAGAATTATCAGCGGGATGAGTAGACAAGATGAATGGTAGCTTGACGAATGGTGATCGAGTAAGGAGACAATGTATCGTTTGAAATTCTAAAGATGCAATTCCCGAAGCTATTAGCTCGGCCTTATGACGTTACGAATTGACCAACGCTCAAAAGGAAACGAAAAAAGGGTATTATGTAGTAAAGGAAGAGGCCAGTATCGGCTAGCTTAACGCCGATCCCTGTATTTCTGCGGGGAATGCGTTTCGCTGTATCATTTCTGCTTCTACTTTAACATTGATGGCTTGGCAGGACGTCTGCAATTCAACCTTCCTATTCTTGTCCATATCACCCGTGGAGCGTGCCATCTTGGAAAGAGGCTCAAGAATGATTCTTTTAACCTTCATATATTTACATATTACTATCTTGAAATCGTTACATTCACCGATAAGTCCTTTCGCTGGAAGAGACCTATACACGAATCTGTATATTACCTATTATCCCTTCATCAGCAGCGTTGCCGCTCCTTAATCGGTCTAAATGCTTCAGAATATTAGAAATCAAAGGAAATTCAAGCATCAGGCATCAAGCATCAAGCATCAACCATCTTCGTCTCGATCCTAAAGCCGGCATCGTTCAATCGTTCGATATATCCGTGACCAAGACAAGCGGGTGTATATACACCTCCTGTGAGGCCGAGGTCGTCCTGCAATATCGTGCGAGCTCCTTCAGTCAAGAATATAGCCGTTACTATCACAATTGTCAGCATACCCGTTCTGTAAGTACCGCAAACTGAATGCTTACAATAATATAAGCCTCCCTTGTACTCAGCTCTGCACCATGCCTTCTTTTCAGGCTTAGGTTCAATATCTGGTGTAGCAACGCCCTGCATCTGAATGTATTCGCTTGCGCTTTCTTCCTTGGTACGTCCTTCACCTGGCTGGTACACAAGTTTGCGCAATAGATTCCGAACAGGCGGGCAGAACATAAGCAGCATGCTGCCTATCACAAGGCTATAATGCATTATCATACCACCCAAATGGTTTTTGGCCTTCATCAGTTCCCGATACGTGAAGTTTGGCCCATAAAACTGTTTTTGAAGCGAGGACTCTCGCTTAAACAGGCCCCAGGTACGCTGCACAACAGCTGTGTTTGTCCCTCCAGTTACCGACGTCGACAAGAGACCTAAGACAGGTACGGTGTGGAGACCTGTCAATTTCGAAAGTAATGACGACCTAGGTGGTTGTGTCGAATTTGGAACAGGAGATAGGGCATATGGCTTGTGAGACTTGGCCACCTCCTTCCAGTGGTAGGCGTCGAAGAGTCCCAAGACAGTATGAAAAGTACCGCCCGATGGTTTTCCGCTGCATTGCTGTTAGCCTCGTTGAATCCAAAGGAATATTGGAGACAGACATACTGTATCTCTTGGATCGCAACCACGACGTCGCTGACAGGAGCTGAGTGTTCCGACTGGATGAGCGATGCCATAGACAGAGTCATCAGATCTGATGGCGCCGACTCAATGGCGGCTTGTGGGAATAGACAGGCACCTGTCGACTTGGCCACTGCTTCGTATTTCTTGATCATGGACATGTGCCAGACGGCTTCACCCGTACAATCAAAGTAGTGCGTTCCATTCTCGGCACATGCCTTGAAGGCATACTCTCCATATTTGGCATAAGGACCAACGGTTGTGATAAGAACAAACGTCTTCTTAGCCAAGCTTGCGAGGTCCTCGTCGTTGAGATTGCATATCTCGATGCTGGGAGGCTGACGGTCAGGGTTCAGAGCTTTGCATTCCCGAACTACATTTCGTAGTTTTTCCTCGGATCGTCCAGCAATGGCCCATTTCAAGTTGGTCGGAAGGTGAGTTGTGATGTGCTCAGCAGCTAGAAGACCGGTATAGCCTACTACAGTTAGTTATTGATATAAGCGTTGGATCTTTACCATGATGATTTACCCGATGCGCCGAATACTACTATATCATATTGACGAGAATGCTTCTTGAACGACATTATGATAGCTCCGTCCTCGAAAACAAGGTGATTGATGAGAGAAAGTCAAGGAAAAGTAAAGAGGCTATGGTCAGGACAATCGGTGTAGGTAACGAGGGGATGGGCTATAACACAAGGCTCGTTTCCGTCTGATATCAAAGTAACTCGAAGACACTGAGAGATACAACAGACAAACTGACACAAAAATGTGGCAGAGGTCGTTCTATTAGGGCTATTTACAAGACAGCGCAATTTTGATGATTGCGGATCGGGGGCGTTTGATATTCGGGTTCCCCATCTCTGCACCGCCTCTGTGCAGCTAGGATACATACAAGAGGCTTCAAACGTGGTAATCACGGAGCGCAGTTCTAGCTGTGAAGGGAATGAAGCGCCGTACGTGCCTCGGCCCTCTGGCGTTTCGTAGATGTCAAGCCGGCTGAAGGCGCCCTAGGTATCGGCATCGTGCCTAAAGTGGTTTAGTGATTAGAGTGATCAACACTAGGATCTCTCTCCGGTCCGGCAGTCTCGCTTCTTTAGTAGATTAGCCAATGAGATATGGTGGTGTCGTCCGTGATCCGTCGTGTACCGTCGAATCGGGGGATTTCTTGAGCATGCATGAAAAAGATTGTTTAATTGGTTGAGTGAGTGATGCTGGGATTTATTTAGTCTTAGCAGTTTTTGTTGTTCTTGAATCACCTGACTTTTCTTATTCATCACATTGTCCTTCCTTTTCTGCCCCTCAATTCAATTTCTGACGTAAGGTGGTCTAAGCTTTCTCTCTTTCCCACTTTAGGCTCGCTTAGACCCTAGGCCAGACCACGAGTTTGCACTTTTTGCGCAAAATCGAAATTGTAAGCTTGTGCAGCCCACTCAGCCAAATCCCAAACTTTTGCAATTAATCGAGGAAACTTTTGACAACAACCGAAACACGCAACCCTTCCACATCGTCATCTTCACTCCACGAAAGACGAACCTCAGATCCTTCAGACAAGATGACGAAGCGCACAAAGAAGGTCGGTGTCACCGGCAAGTACGGTACTAGGTTAGTATTTACCTGTTCTTCTATTAATTGATCTTGTCGCATCCATTCAACACCGTCGCCGTTGTTGTCGCTAGAGATTGAGGGCGATGCAACTACCAGTCAACAAGCAAAATTACCCATTTCCACCAGAAACCAGCCTCGAATGAAATGGGTGATGGGAATCGGGAATAAAATCAACTAGGATGAAGGAAGAATCAATCGCTGACGATAATCACTGCGAACAGATACGGTGCCTCCCTCCGAAAGCAAGTCAAGAAGATGGAAATCACCCAGCACGCCAAGTACACCTGCACTTTCTGTGGAAAGGTTTCCGTCAAGCGTCACTCAGTCGGTATCTGGGACTGCAAGTCGTGCGGAAAGACCGTTGCCGGTGGTGCCTACACCGTATCGTATGTTAAACAAACTACCCACCCATTACCGAGAGCTGTATCAGGCTAGATGACGAAGATGTTCTGATGCTAACGCTTGTGTTACAGTACTGCTGCCGCAGCTGCCATGCGATCGACGCTGCGACGATTGAGAGAGATCCAGGAGGTTTAGATGCGTGATGAGAGGGGGAACGGTTACTTCTTTGCATTTGGCTTCGGTGTACAGGAAAACGGATTTTTCTACGCAACCCAATAAAGGGTCATGACGAACGATCGATGAAGTCCTTCGGTCAGCATCAAATAAAGATCGCCTATGGATCGAATCATTGATCGATCATAACCAAATGCCAACGAGAATTACTATGAACAAACTATTCGGCTAGTTGGGAGGTCGCGTTATACGCAAAGGCTTCGTCAAATGCTATCTTACGTGAACCTATTTTCGTCTTTTTATTCATATCCATATCCAAAAGTGCATCGGGGTCTGGTCTCTTACTAGAATTTGTCGTCCACAAGACGAAATTCGAATCTTTAATTCGACCGACTCGTATATTTAAGAACTATTAGTTGGGGTTGCCCGAGCCCGATGTCCTAGATGAGTTCCTGTTACTTTATATAATGAGCGACCAGCCTTGCTTAGGCTTAATTTAACACCCACAGGAAATAGATGTCGATCGGCGTTTACGAGCGAGGCTTGAAGGCCCGGTATCGTCAACCTTGTCGATTCTTTCAGGCACGGGACTCAACCGCCCCAACTCCACTCGCATCGTTGACGTCGTGTTGTTGGCAATGGGGTTTTCATGTGAGTCATCTGGCTGCCTGGTATACTCATTCCTCGAGCAGGGTTGACGCATGCTTTTAGGGCGAAACCTATGAGACAAGCGTCACGTCGGAATCGACCCGCCTCAAATTCTTTACACGTAGAAGCAGATACGAAGATATCGGAGCGAATCACCGACTCTGACGATCACCACAGAAAAAAGGCTCCGATGCTCGACTTATTGCATTATCGCCTCCTCCTGTAATTGGCTATCAAGTTCGGAACGGGCTTTTCTCTCCTCCCACCGCGTAACTCTTTATTTGGTGAGAGATACTATCTTTGAATTACTACTGGAACACTGTCCTAACTCACTCATGCGCCCGCCATTGGTCTTCGGACTGTACCTGAAATCGAGGTTATCCCCTTTTCGGTAAATCGAAGATCCCGTGGCACGCATTTGGGGAAGCACCCGCTCTTGGCCAGGATCCTGTACACACCCGAAAGAGCCGGGGTTCTCATTATTCATCCCCCTCAACAAGACGACGATGTCTTCCATGAAGCATAGATGGGTAGGGGAGATGGACCGAAGATAGGTGAGCAAGTGGATAAGAAATGCATAGTCAACATACCATAGCATTTATTAAGGGGAAATAATGTGTAAGGTACGTCCTCTGGCAATCCTCCCGAGATCTATCTGAGCAGCGATTGGAGGAGCATCCAAAAGAGAAGTAACACTGCATTAGCCGCAGCATCGTAGGTACCTGGCTTATTGTAAGCTACATGACTTGCTGAGTCTCTTACTAACGACGAAATCCGCTCATTTGCTGCCTTGGGAACAAGTTCACGAGAGCACCGACCGAGGAAGGACCACAGAGAAAGGAACCTTGTGGGCAGCCGACGAACCCACATCAAATCCATCCATGTATGGAAAGTCGCAAGCTGCAGTGCAGCATCTCTATCAAGTTGCCGCCAAGATGAACTAGCACGAAATACTTGTACCAAGGCACGACCCTTTCGTCAGCAAAACCTTGAAGGCTTATCTCATCGTCTTATGATGTTTTATTATCGAATAACGTCAGGCTGCCCGTTTCAAACGACTTGCTACCGAACGTTCAACGCTAAGAGAGTAAGTGAGTGGGTTAAGCTAGCTGAAAGTATGTCCGAGTCGAATTAACCATGAAACAAACCCGCGCCCAAACAAGACCCAAGCAAGAAGGACAACGATACCGGAAAGCTTGAATTATTGAATTACACATTGTTGATCTTGATCACTCGGGATTATTAGTCGGGGATATTGTAGGATAAATCAGGCGAGGACTGAACTTGCGTAAGTGAGTACCCAAGTCATCCATCACCCCCTGTCTTATCCAGGCTACCTATCCAGCGGGCATTCCCCTTTGAATTCTTATGTACATACGAACCCGCAATACGTACTATGTACATACATATGTATGTATCGTACCTATTACATGTAGGTAGGTACGTTAGGTAGCGTCCAGAACGTTGTACCTTACATAACGTAGACACCTACTAACATGTATATTGGTAGGGCATAAAAATACCTATATGATAAAAATAAAATAAAATAGGTAAGAAACAACTGCAAGGGCTAATGAGTACTAAGGTAGAGAGGTAGGTCAATACTTTGAAGAACGCAGCTGTTGCCCACCGAGAGAAAGCAGAAGTACCTAGGTACCGATTAAAGACTTAAGAGGGGCACAGGGTTCAGTTGGCCTCAGCTGATTGGATACGACACTAACAAGCTAGCAAGCTTGGGCCAACTGATGGTGGCAGCGCTAAGCTCGTCAAATTCCCATGGGCTTCCACTGGGGCTTCAGCGCCCCTCCATTCTTTTTCTCGACTTCAATGACTTTCAATACCTATTGAATTGTCAACCACCTTTTAGGACCAATTTCTACCACCCGTTCCCTTTACCACTCCGGATACGCTATGTGATTTAGCACCACCGCAACAGAACACAGGGCAGAAAGACATCCGTGTGCAAACCACTATATTTTGCTCTGCACTGCACTGTTGAACAATTCATCCTTCACCTTCACTTGGATTTTACAAATTATTCTCCAAATCCAAGAAGCTCCCTAGTTGTTATCCAGAGGACATCCACAGGAAGCAAACATTTCTCTTTTCGCCAAATCATCACCTTGGTTTTTTATTTATTTTAGAGGTCGTCATTCAATAAGGTGCAGGTGCAGGTGCACTGAACCATTGAATTCCGCCACCTTTTCGCGCTACTGGACAAAGCTCGGCTATTCAATGATCATCCCCCGGAACGCATTTCTTCTCCAAAACGTTAAATCGTACTACACCTATCAATCCATCTATTCTCAAAGCTTGTCTGGATTATCAACTCTTTTCTCCTTCCAAACCAACATTGGAAAACAAGCAGATTTGGTCACGTTTTCCTATCAACTTTCCAGATTCCGCCAATAGGGCTAGTTGGCACCCGTTACTACTAGTCACCAATCCACCGATCCACCAATCCACCAATCCACTGCGGGCAACAGCATCAGACACCCCGACAATTCACTAATCCCTCTCCGGGGTATTCAATTATTATTCTTGTAACACATTTTATTACTTTACCCAACACTCTTCCACCACCTCTTCACTTTTCCTCAAACCACCCCTCGAGTATTATCGACTTCTATTTTCCCACCTTATCAATCTACAATCAATCCACCAAACGTCCACCATCCACCGTCCACCGTCCACCAAAACCACCCAAATCCACTCACCCATTAATCAACCAACCAACCAACCAATCCACCATTTCACCAGCTTCCTGCAGTTACCTACTACCACTGCCTCACCAACGAATTAACGAATCCCATCCATTTTTAAAAGCACTTGCTGCTCGAGGCTGCAACAAGTCTTAAATTCATTAACCTCGACTCACTTATAAGTGGCATTCTCTATAAGGACAATTCACGAAATTCTGCCACAATGGCTGATCAGTGCATTGTCTGTCTAGATAATCTAGACCATAACTCATCGTCGCCTCGTTCGCATTTGCATGCATTCGAGGACGATTCACTACAGAGCTCGTCATCGTCGGTCGCCGATGCACCAGCACAACTCTCACCAAAGTCGCCTCTCGACACCACGAACAGTGAACAGCACATCGCCGTCATAGAGACATGTGGTCATACTTTGCACAATGCCTGTCTGCGGGAGTGGATAGGTAAAGCAAATAGCTGTCCCATATGCAGACAGACGTTCCATTTAGTCCATGTTTATGACAAAGTTGGAGGTATGTCTAGTTCCTAGTTACTGCGATTTCGCACCCGCAATTTGAAGCTAACTGTCTCGTTTCTACAGGTACGCAATTGTCCTCGTATACGGTAGAGGATAAAAAGCAGGTTGCCGAGTTCGACATGCAAGCCTGGCTGAACGAGAACCCCGAACTCGAAGAGGAACGACGATCCTGTCCCATTTGCGACCGAAGCGACCAAGAGGATGTACTCCTACTCTGCGACAACTGTGATGCGCCTTATCACACACACTGCCTCGGTCTTGAAAGCATACCGCATGGCCACTGGTTTTGTTTTGAATGCAACCACACCGGCGCAGAGTTGCTTGCAGAAGAGCTTGAAGAGGTTGAGAATGGTTCAAGCCATGGGTCCAACTATTTGCCTAGGACTCAGGCTACAGTGCGACGGGCTAGACAGCAATCTCGCTCCAACGATTGGCAAGGTGCCTGGGGCCAAATTGCAGGCCGTGTATGGGACGTATTGAACATCGACCTCGACAATTATGACGATGACGAGGTGTTGCGAGACTACCGAACAACGCAACAGCGAAGAGAACACGAGCACCGCGAATTCCAGAGATGGCAGCAACGCTTCAGTATCGCTGGTCGTGCTGGGGCCCAGGATGTGTTTACGAGAAACATATCGAATGTCCTACCTCCACCAGTCGTGCAACAGAGACCAGCACCACCACCACCCGCCGAGGAATCATCAGCGGAGAAACGAGCCTGGGGAGCGCTGGAGAAGGCGATAGAGGCTGCTGATTCCGAACGCACGACGCAGAATGGTCGAAAACGAAAATCTCGCTCGGTCACGGCATCCCCAAGTGAACCAGCTCAGCAGCCAGAGCGCAAGTTGAAACGGCCGCGGACGAGAAGGGTTCCTGATACAGCCGAACCGTCGTCTTCTAGTCGATCTGGGACACTTACCACGCAGCCAGCATCGGAGGGTACCAGTCCGGTTCCCACACCTAACCAACAGACTAACGGCGAGGCTCCATCTTTTCTCTCTTCGTTATTGAACGAAGTAATGAGCAGGCATTCGGATGACGAGAATGTTCGATCGCGCTTTAATGCTTCGAAATCAGGACCAGACCCTTCGTCGCCCGTTTCTTCCCCTTCGCTTTCCGCTCTCAGCAGTCCCCGAGCGATGTCAGCCACACCACCACCACGTGCAATAAATGAACGAGCAAGTTCACCGTTAACGACACTAAGCTCACACATTGAGCCGATTTATCCGCCTTCCAACTTTCTGGCAAGTCTCAGCAATAGCGATACCAGCGATTCTGAATCGAGGCCTCGGCCGCAGCCGCGACGTGGACCATGTACCAGGAGTAGGCATGGGCCTTTGGAGATTCGACGACCTCGGCCCCAGAGGCAGCGACCGGTGGTAACCAACAATAACCAATCTCGCTCACAAGAAACTTCGCCATCCCGAGCGGCATTGCCATTTGAGATGAAAGAGAGCATCAGTGGCATTGTTAAGGATGCACTGAACCCATATTACAAGTCTAAAGACATCACGGCAGACCAATACGCGTCTATCAATCGTGACCTGAGTCACATGTTGTACAAGGAGGTTTCGAACGAATCTCTTAACAACGATGCTCGACAGCGCTTCGAGCGCATTGCTACTAAGGAGGTGGCAAAAGCCATTGCGGGTATGAAGGCGTAATGTGCAACGAACTTGTTAAGATGTTTTTTTGGCAGCATGGGATATAAATGAAGATGGATGGGGCATCGGGCATCTTATACGGCGTTTCTCGGGCTTGTCAGGCATCATTAGAGACATTGGGGTGACCTATAAAGCTATGGATCTTATTCAAGATACCCTCCCTCGTACGGGCTTGCTTTGCTTTCATCATTCCCGAGGTTGCTGCTACTACTTACCGGCACCTCCTCTTTGCATACTTGGCGGCGTTTCGGCTTCTGGCGAGCATCTATGTGTCCGTATAGAGGAGATACGGATGAACAAGGAACCTGCATATCGGATTGGTCTGGTTTGCGCTTTTGTTATCTTGTAGCTTAGGAGGAGGCCCCCTTTTCGGAGGCGCTCTCCAATATAAATCAACTTTTCTACGTACTACGGGTATTTTTGGTTTGACTGTGAACAAGATGTAGAAGACCTGATATGTGATACTTTACTTTGGCGGTCGACATTTCTATTGTGACCGAATGATTCTTGTCAGCTCTATGATCCAGGTCTGTGTAAGTCGAGTACCTCTATGTATATTCAGCCACAAGACTTGTCGCTCAGCTGGAACCCCACCTATTGAAGTTACTAACAAGACTGCAGTGGCTTAGTATCAGCCACAGTTTGACCCACCTAAGCTTTTTTTTGTTTTTCTAGTTTAAATAAATTTCCTCAACTTTTTTTTTTCTTTCCTTCTCTTCCTTCTTTTCTAGGAATCAAGGCACCATTCCTTATCATCAGACCTCTAAATTCTTTCGATTCTCGAAACACCTTTCCCAAGACGTTCTGATCATTTACGCGTGCCGAGAGTGGTAGAGCAGCCTTTTTTCGCTAGCAGTACCTGCAAAAAATTCGCACTGGGTTCGCTGTTAGATAGACGCTGCTGACATTTATTTATTTATTTATTTATTTATTTATTTATTTATTACCTGCCTAGGTACCTACACATATACGTACTGTTCTACGGCATAGTGTGTGTGTGTGCTATGGATGGATATGATACATCATATGAAAGATTCCTGCTTGTTTCGGTTGCAATGTGTTTTGAATAGAACACAGCAATAATTAGCTGTTTAGATGTCGGGTTCGAAATGAGAAGTGCGACATGGCTTGAGTCTTGAAACTTGAGTACTAACAGGATTCAAGCGGAAGTCGAGGCACTTAGGGTATTCTGCCTGATGCGTTCGATCTAGGTAGTATATGGATTCTATAGGATGCCACTTTCTTTTTGCTTGTAGATTCGTGCGGGAACCATGATCAGTACTTGTTCATGGATCTCCATTCACAGAGGTTCTGGCAGCGCCATTATAATGTCTTGGTATAAATATGAATAGGCTATTCATGAGGTTGATACCTTCATCCATAATAACTCATTGCATCGCATATACCACTGTTACTAAGTTAAAGTCCATTAGAGAAGAGTTTTTTCTGTTTTTCTTATTTCAAGACTGCTAATACTGCACTGCTAAAACGTACTCTAGAACGCTTTTAACAACTCCCAGCTTGGGTATCCTTCCAATCATCTTCTCCCTCGGGTTTGCTACGTACGTTACGTAGCTAAGACATGTAAATATTCTCTCCTATGCAAATGCTACTACTGCCCGACGCAAACAATCCATCATGACGACGACGCTGAGTAATATCTGTTTTGTCGTCCACCTGACCTGACCAACTCTCCCTTTCAAGCCATACCGGACGAAAAAGGATAGGAATATGGAGAGGTTCCATCTGCTTGACATCTTGTATCGGTTTCTCATGTACGACTGTCGCATCACGTCTTGGCACCCCCTCCACCCGGCGGATCTTCGTCGCTGTCGGCAGACCCTGAGCTGAGTTTCCTACCTTCGGCTCGCAGGGCTGCTCCCTCGTTGTGCTCCATCTCGTGAAGTCGCTCTTTGAGCAGCTCCTCACCCGGAGTCACGTCAAATTCCCCTTCAGAATCCGATTCCGACTCTTCGCCGCGATCTCCAGACTTCTTCTCAGCAGGTAAGCCTCCCTTGCTCACTATAGCGAGAGCTTCCTTGGATACGTCTGGCGTTGATCGACGACCATAGTTCTTTAGCAAACTGGTAGGATCGATGGGCTTGATGGTGGGATCGTAGGATGCTGGCAAGCCGACGGCTACTGCGACGCGGTGTGCCTCTTCGTCGGCGGTCAAGTTGGGCTCCAGCTCGTACACACTGCTGTTCTCGCTGTCGGCCTCGTGTGGCTGTCCAAGTAACATCTGTGCATAACTTTGCCTGGCGGGGTCATGTGCACGCTTAGCTTTCTTCTTCTCCCGCTTCTCGTTGGGACGCACGACGACCACGGGTACCGGCGAGTACTGCAGGCAATACTTTGAAAATGAACTACGATTCACTAGGAATCCTTGGACCCCATCGAGACTCCTGCCCTTGGTGCCGACTATTAACATGGACGGCTGGTAGATTTTGATCTAATGCGGTGTTAGCACGACTTCCTAATTTGACGAGCCAGACCATGGTATACTGACAAGATGCTGGAATGTGTTATGTAGCTTGCCAACAGCGTACTCCAAAACCAGACCAATCGCTTTATTCTGGGTATTTTTTGATTGAATCGATTCCATCAAAATTTTGGCGTCTTCCTGGTACGCTTTGTCGGTAAGACGGACTTGCGTTTCAATTACGCGGACGCATACTATCTCGTCTCCGTCGTCGACCAGCTCGTCCAGCAGCCATTGCAAGGCGTGGTCAGAGTATGAGTTGTCGTCCACTCCAACCATGAAGGTGCGGTGCCGTCGCCTGAATTGGAAGCCCGCATGTCGGTAATTTAGGGTGAACGAGATTGGATTGTACTCGGTCGATTCTCCGAGGGGTATGTTGTCGAATGCTACATGCGACTCGAACCTTCGCGAGTAAGGAAACTCGGTTAGCGTTTCGGTTGCCATCAGCCGGGAGGATACAAAGAAAAGCTGGATATGAAAAGGGGAACAAGATGTTGGTGACGTAGCAAATTGGGTCCACGAAGGCACCTTTTGCGCGAAATTCAACGAACGACGGAGGAAGAGTTGTAAGTTCAGCTTTGGTAGCCACTAATGCCCAGCATGCTTCGCCCTCACCGTCTAGGCAGCTAGGGTCAAGGTACATATCGAAGTACGAAGCACGGGGGGGGTGGCTTTGGTGGGGATCAGACAGAGCGGGAGGCGGGGTAGCACGGGGAAGTCGACGAATAGCGCTCGCTTTATCACAGGCCGCTCGATTCGAAATCGGACTAGCTCGACGATCCTGAGCTGAACGACATGCGACCACCTCTCCTCTGTCATCTCCTGAAAGATCACACAAGTCGCAAGACATTGCCCCTTCGCCGAAGTCATACGAGCAACACCCACCAAGCACATCAGATCCTCGCTTGGGTTAAAACCGGCCATCAAGCCCTAGGGAAAGGAGCTCTATGACCGTGCTCTCCAAGTGGATGATGTATGATGTAATAGGTAAGACAAAGCAGACCCCTCAGCCACATAAGAGTTTTCCGCCAAGAGATATCGTCGTGTCGGCGCCTTCGCTCGGTTGTCATTGGTTCCAAGAGGGTAACAGTTCACTTGAACCTAAATGTATTGGGACGGTCCGACTCATGGGCGAGATGAAACGTGCACGGCTGTACTCGTGGTGGGCGGCGACGACACGAAGGAGAAAAAAGAAAAGAAGAAAAGTATGTCTCATAACTTACCTTCGATGTGGTGGTGAAGCCGCCCGGATTCGGCTTCCGGCGTGAGGCTTCTTTAAGCCTTGAGGTAATGATGGGTTACGAAGAGGTGCAAAGGAGATGGACGAGATCGATCCTTTTCTAGACGGCGGTCCACTACTCCCCGCACTAGAAGCTGTCTCGCCTGGAGTCGTCGCGCTCGCATCCCCGGTGCTCTCGATAATCTCCTTTCCTTTACCCTTTCTGTCGATGGTGGCTCGCGGCGCCGGCTCAGCACGAGGTGTGCTTTTCGAGCTACTCTGCGGAGAGCTGACACCGGGTGTCGAGCTTGGCTTCTTCTTCTCGAGAGCGAAGTAGTCGGTCTTCTTGGTTGTTGATTGTGACTTGGGGGAGATCTCGCCTTCAGGACTCCTGACTGAACCTGGTAAACCTCCCGACATTTTGTTTCTTTCCTTCCTTTATTTTCCTCAGGTTTGATGCAAATTACGATTATTAAAAATAGCGCCGATACAAGCGCTCTCTCTTCCGGCTGTACCTGACTCACGTTGCCTCGACGAGAGGGCGGAGGAGGCAAAATCGTACTGACGGCATTGAGCGTGGATGGTTTCAAATGGAAGCTTCAAGGAATAGCTCGGGGCTATCCGCTCTCGAGATGGTCCGATGGCCGCGTGGAGGGGAAACCAGATGAGTTTTGGGTCTCGAAAGATGGATTCGATAAACCACGTGGAACAAGGATGATTGTAAAGACAGGATATCGGCGCGTGAAACACAAGAAGATTGATTGGTTGATGGATGTCTTTCTTAAATGGTGGCCAAATAGGCGTAGGTTAGAGATAGGTAGGTAGAGGTATGTATGCACTGTTTTGGGTGAATGGATGCGAGAGGAATGAATGATAGGTAGGTAGTTGGAAGTACTGAGTGTATGTTCCTCGATGACTCGTCTTGATGATTATGATTACTCCAATAGAGAAGTACTTGTTTCGAAACACCTCAGTTCAAGCCAAACCAAACAAAATAAGGTGTTGTTATCAGGGTAAGCAGATCGAGGTAGACATATCCGATGATTTAGATAGATGAATGTCGTATGTTCTGTTGTTCTTCAAAGGCAAAAAGGCAAGCTTAACTGTCGTTCCAGGTCCAGGGTGGATACGAGTTGTCTTGCACCAGCACCAGCACCAGCACCAGTACGATGTTGAGGTGTTCTTGACTTGTCTGTCAAGCTGAGCTTGTCTTGACTTAGGTTGGCTTGGCTGTTTTAAGCTTCAGCAGCGAACAAGCGAAACAATAAACGAATCGTCAACAATATGTGTAATGTACGTAGATCAGGTAGTTGTCTCTTCCATGTATGTACGGTATGCACTTGACGCCAGACGAACGAGACAAGTGGGGGGCCAAGGCAGCAGAGGAGTAAAAGTACAGTACACAATACGTAAGATTAATGGGCTGATGAACAGGAAACTTGGCAAAAAGAAGTTGAGGAGAGGGACGGGAAATTTGGGATAAATTTTAAGTTTAGTGGCTGGGGGATTTGTGTTAAGTAGAAAGTAGAAAGTAGAAAGTAGAAAGTAGAAAGTAGAAAGTAGAAAAGAAGGAATTCACACTCTTCGAAATAATGATAAAGCAAAAATAGAGGCTGGATTGGGCGTCCATGGTCCATGGATTAAAAAAAGCCAAGCAAGTAGGCATGTAGCTAGCTAAAGTAGGCTGGTTGTAGCTGCCCGGGCGAAGCTTTCTATTGTCTCCAGGGCTCTCTCACTCTTTCTCATTTTTCAATTTTTAATCCTCCTCCAGTCTTTCTATCTACCTAGCTACGTACATACATGGAACCTTGCAACATTCAGTGCAACCCTGGTTTTCTTGGTACATACGTACATGTATTAAGACACGTAAATATAAGCAGCAGCAAGTACATAGTAGCAGAAGAGCAGAGGACCTGGAGGAAAAGGGAAAGTGAACACCAGCAAAAGCTTGCCAACTTGCACAACCTCTACTGTAGCCAAGAAAATTAAAACCTTGCGGCAGATGACGGTTGCGTTTCCAAATTTCCTATTTTTACATTACTGTAACTAAGTCCCCTCATCCCTGTCATTTCTTGTACATGTACTTTTTAATTCTGGTCGAAGCAATCCAGCCTGCCGTACTGCCGTCATCCCCACTATACATTGATACCTGTACATACTAAGTTAATCCTCACTGTCAATTGTCTTGTTCCACTACATAGTACAACTGTACTGTAGAAGTTCCAAAACTTCAATCATTGACTTTCTGCATACTACTTAGTATTCCTACTCTACCTGTCTACCTACCTAATGCACGATGCTTGCGAAAGCGTCAGTCTTTCACATCTCAACTGGGGTCTTAGTATGCAATGTAAGTCATCTTGCCTCCATCCTAATCTAAATCCTAAAGACCATCTTTCCCATCTTCCTCTCATCATTCGACCTTGTTTTCGTCGTGTTCCTTATTCTTCCCCTCCTCCAATAATGCGCTTCACGGCAGACTCTCCAATGCGACGTAAGGTCCGCGTAATGGTCAGATCAGCCAGCAACTACTCTCGACGTCGATATCCCGAGTCTCAAAAGGGTATCTAACTAAATACCTGCCTACATATATCTATGTACGTGTATTTAATTCCGTGGGTTATTGCAGCCGACATACGACATAATATCGAAAGCCTCGTTTGCTGTTCGTTGTATCTATCTACCTACCACCTTCTGGACTCGTCATCCATCTCAACATCAGTAATCTCAACTCGAAATATGGAACCATGATCGAGTCAAGTTCCTACGTGCGCATTGTAGCACCACGTTAGAACGAACGTTAGATATCTAAATTGATACTATAAGTAATCCATACGGATTACCAAGCCTTTCCATCCGCATCATCCACGACGTCTGCGCCTAGTAGGAAGCCAACCGCCCTCCCAGACCGGCGGGTTAGGGCCAAGAGGCAACATTGCACCCCTCCTCTTCTAAGTCTTCTCCTTCGCCAATCCCTTTGTGGGGAGTGTATTTTTGCTCGAAGGATATGCACGATGATGGTCGTAATGGTCGAGATCCGCAAAGCCCTCGTCCTAGCCGAGAAACGTTATGTACTCCAAGAAAATGAAATTCAAGATCGTTTCCAAAAGGGTCACCCAGGTCGTGGGGAAACAAGTGCGAAGGCAACAAGACCTACGGGAGTGATACAATCTTGTGCTCTTGGCGAACTTGGCGCATACTTCGCGTAGCCAAGAGGCACCGCCGATGGGCAAGGATTGTTTTCCTTTCCACCAATTTTTCCCATCTGCAACTGATGATGACACAGCTGTGCGACTCCTGCGGGAAAGATAACAAGGAAATTTAGGCACGTAGCACGACAGACGTTCTGGTTTAATGGGCAAAAAAAAAGGCCACACGACATATCTCCGTATTCTGAGAAGAGGATACCTTACACTTACTACTACCTACTATAATGCACTGCACTGCAGTGGGATGGGGTTGCGGATGAAATCTGGCGCATCTCCGCCTCTACAACCTCCACCCACGAGGTAGCGGTACCTGGCAGTCCTTAACAAGCAAACCCTCGCATCACGTCCACTGTACGCTACCTACCGAGAGGCGGGCCCCAAAGTAGTGGATGAGATTTGAGGGAGCCAACGGGTCGACCCGTTTTCGAAACCAGCCATCCACCACGATCGAACGCTGGGAGATGCAGTTCCCTACTTAGGCTACATTTCCCCGATTGCCCACGCCGGATAGGATAGATCTTGTCGCACCGGCACTGCTACCCGTCGAAAACGAACGAGAGAGGGGAGGGGGAGGGGAGGGGACATTATCCCTACCTGCCTACCTACCTCATACTATGTGTATCTTTCCTCCAGACTGCTTGCTACCTATCCAGTCGAGAGGTATGTAGTATGTATGTTGTATGTGCATGCATATATTATACGCCGTATGATCGTATTATTACTCCTATTGAACGATCGACAAAATTCGGATATCTTAACTATCCGCAATTCGCGAAGCTTCTAGGAGGGCGACGAGGATACGTTTCCTCACGTTTCTACTTGTTCCTGAACGCAACGAGTATAGCGTCCGTGGTCGTGGTTTAGGCGGTGGGATATTCTACCGTAACCAATTCTCACATGCAAAGTACAATTGTACGAAGCAGAGAAAGCACATCAGCACGAGGTGAAAGGATAAGTAAGCTGCCCTGTCCCTGACCTTGGAAACGAACCAACTAGAGCATGATCCATGTCTCCCCATGCCTGTCACGTCAGCCACAGACGATGCAAGGAAATCTTGGCTTCCTGCAGCCTCACCAAATATATCACTGCTTCACCACCTCGTGGCTCCTAGTCTCCTACACGGGCTACCATGTCGTCTGTTTATTTGCTCATGCCCGACCCGGCATTTTCCTACATTGCAACTGCGCCGCTTCACGCTCACCGCAAAGGTATCTAGGATGCGATAACCGAATCAAACAACCAGGGATAATTCGTCAGAATAAGAGCAATCAGAACCAAGAGATTCGCGAGTCCCATGTCTCTCGGACATAAAAAGCAAGTTTCAGCTTGACTAATTCACCATTTGAAAAAGACAGATAGAGATGGCTCTTCTCGCACAGGCAGACAGGCTGACAGGGTACTTGACCGCCTCTCAGCGAGACGACATGGAACTAACCATCGGCCGGTAATAACGTCAAACCCGGTCGTGATGATAAGCTCCTTCGGCGTGATTCGGGCCCATCTCCGACGGTTCTACACCTATTCTGTCGTTAGGTTGCTTACAAGGCTTGCAATCCGACGGCATTCCACGCTGTCATTTTGTGTGAGTGGCGATATACGTAATTTGTCAAGCAATGATGGCAGATGGATCATTCTCCCGCTCTCATCATTCAGTTTGATAAGCTCTGCTTTCTCTAATCGAATTTATATTGCTAATCGTTCAATTTCAGAGCCAATTCGGCCGTCCCAACAGATTTCCCGTGTCACTCTATTTTTTTACCCAGCCGCATGGGCATCTAATCTAGCCCATCGTCGTCATCGTACAGACGAAGGAATCTCGCCCTAGTCGTTGTCGCCTGTCGCGGCTGCTAGTTAGTTGGTATGTTATTTCAATGTGCCATTAGTTGATAGGTATATCTTATTCATAACGTACTATATCATTTCAAGCGCCTTTCTCTTTTGGTTTTCAGCTGTTGGTATTTTATCCTGGTAATTTCTGCATTTTGTACCGCTTATTGTGGTACACAACTTCGTGACACTTTCCGAACACTTTCTTTACAAGGATAAGAATCAAGGATGAGATATCATTTCCTATCCTCTCAGGATTTGTAATACTCATTCATGTCTGTCGGTAACAGTTTAGTAGGTACATGCATTATAAGATTCATCATCAATCGAAATTAATCGACTTTTTCTCGATAAAGTCAACACCATCTCACAACGAAACATGTCAAGAGGTAACTCGTCAGCTGCTCTCACTAGCTGCGCTTCCATACTAAGAACAATGTAAGCTCATATGAACCCCAATTGAGCAATATATGTATTACTTGGATTAGCTTCTAGTAGTAAATCCTAAGGCACCTTATGGATTGGCGGGGAGTATTCTCCTGGATAATCAAGAGAACAACAATCAGCTTTAGGAGCAAGATATGTGTGGGAGTACAGAGTGAGTGAGCTGGCCAGTCCAAAAAGTCGAGAGCTATGAGACTGACTTCAACGTATACTAGAGACATCAGATTCACAACTCAAGGCTTACCGTTATGATTTCTATGGTTTACTGACATAGCAACAATCTCTACGTACAACAAATCCCAAATGATTGCCACTTCTACCATAATCACACTATTCACATTTCACCCGTCGTGGATCAAAAACGTGTCCACGGACGGACACGTCGGCGCTAAACAGCTCCAAATTATTACGACTTGTAACACACGGGATTTGAAAAGGCAATCTTGGCGTAAGCCTTTCTCCAGGATATCACAAAAGGCCGTCGACAGGATGGGGCTTTCCACTGATTATGGATTATGCCCCAGCCGGGGATGGGCCTGGGGAAATTGACGAGTTGGCGTACGTACTTTTCCAGCCGAGTGGCTAGGGGCTACTCAAGTGACACGTCGGTTCTAGATCTCGACCTTTATGGATCATGGCAGCTAATTAGGTTAGTTACCAAGACGAGATTCAGCGGGTTATCTACCTATGCTACCCATGTACCTTCAAACATGAACACGTCCCAAGCTAGGTACTATTCACTTATGCAGGATGCTTAGGTAGGGCCCGCGTTCCTTCACCACACGTCGGGCCCACGGACAACTACAGGCTGAACGGATAGACTTAGCTAGGACAAATAACACCAAGGATTGCCGACTAGCCGCCTCCTCGTCGCATCTCCCGGCACGTCTGCGCCGTCTGGGGGTGGCGGTGCGAGGGTATAGTATCTCACATTTGAGATGGGGGAGCATGTCCCACCTGGCTAGGAGGTAGGTACCAAACATGATCTGTAGATGGTACCACGGGGTACGGACTTATTTTTATGAGGTAGGTAGGTATATAGTATGCAACTACAAGATGGATTGTGTCTGCCATGACAATAAGGAGAGCCCCGTCCGGTATTTTGTGTGCATTCCTTAAGTAATGATCTGTCGGTAGAGTACGTAAGGGATGTTCGATGTTCGGGGATGAAAACGGCACCAGTACCGTACCGTACATCTGCCTTTCCCCTTTGAAGCAAGCAAGCAAGCAAGCAAGCAAGCAACGAGCATTGGATGGGAAAACACCCCGCTCGTTCCAGTCCAAGTTCAGCTCCTCGCTCCACACCTACCGAACAACAGGGCTCTTGGCTTTTCTCTCAGCCCTGCGTGCTGCGTGCGTCCGTCACAAAGCGGGATGAGACCTAAGGCAGGCAGTAATAATTATGTGGTGTACCTATCGTGCTGGATATTGGGCGCCGCATACACACATACATACATACATACATACATACATACAACATACTAGACTACCTACATAAGTACCTACCTACCTAACCTCCCTAATCTCCATGTGGACTACTCTGCTCCTTGGCTGCTTGCTTGGCGCAGCCGCTTGTTGTCCACGATGGGATGGGAAATACCCTCACCACACCACATTGTATTGAAGCAGCGCCGGGAGGCCTCCTGACTCGGCCGACATGTGCGTGTCTGTATGGGTACTATGTGTGTATGTATGTGGGTGAGGGGACAGCATGTATGTAGGTTAGGTAGCGAACTACCTATGTAAAGTACTCTAGGTAGGCTACCAAGTGGACATCAATCTCAACTGACCGGTCCTACTATCTCATCCCCTCACCTGCCACCGTAGACGGCAGCTTGGCCGAGGCTGAGCTTGGTGATCATCATTAATAACACGTTCCATACAAGGGGGACGTATGTGGTGGTGGGTGGGTTAGTAGTCAGTTATGTAGACAATTTTAATCCAAGACCTGCGGAGCTGCCCTCCACGCATATAGAGACCTACATACATACATACACACGCACACACACATATATGTGGCTGCAACCGACCTGTCACGGCCGCGCCCAGGCGGGATCTGAGGGTATGTGGGAAGCAAATGCACCCCAGCTTGCCTGAGCTCGTGTGTTCACATGCTACTTATTTTGGGCCTCATACATACATAGGTACCTTGCGCCGCACGCAGAAATGCAAGCGCGTGCATGCTTCCGCGTCTTGGCTTGGAGTTCTTGATACTTCAGGTACGTGCGTATATATGTATGTATGTATGTATGTATGTATGTAGGGACATACATAGGTATCCATATCATGATAGCTTGGCTCGCCTTTGCTTGCTTTCCAACTTGGGGATCCCGCGACAAGGCTGCGAGAGAGAGAGAAAAAAAGTTTTCAAAGCGTGTGGTCTACTGTTGGACGGGATGGCAACGCATGTACGAATCAAAAAAGCTGCATTTGATTATCTGTGTCCGTATCTGTTCGTGCTACCGCAGACCGAAGACAGAAAACATACGATAACACTCCTCCGGCCGATGGATTTCTTTCTTTTCTCTTACCAGTCACTCTTCATCGTCGGCCGGTCCGTCTTCTTTGATCGGTGTGTGATTGATTTTTGAGAGTGACATACATTATATCCCCATGACGCCTGTGCAATGCAAACCGACGACGAAAACCTGCGAGATCCTTATTTCCCCTTCCCCCTCCCGTCCTTGCCGAAGATATATGAAACTTTGGCGTCAGACAAACGCGGACGCCCTCTAGGGGACAATCTTAGTTGTACGTCCGTGATAAGTTGCGGAGGTACCAATCCACCAGCTTGCGTCCCACCTTGGCTTCCGAGATGTGAATCAAATCCTGCAGGTCTCCGTTAGCACCAGTTGTACATAAAAAGCTTGACCGCCGCGCACAAAAGCTTGAGTTGGCTGTAGGGAAGGATGAATAGGGAAATACATACTCCTTGTAGGGCATAGTCCAAATCGCTAGCGTTTACCCACTCTCCCTCTAGCAGGGCTTGATCGGACCATCGCAACTGCTTGGTTCGCTGCTTGTTGACCAACAGCCATGATCTCAATTCCTCAGGCTGCACCTCTAGGAAACCAGCGAGCTTCTTAAGATCCATAGTTGTGTAGAGGCGTAGGTAGGATTTGACAGTGGGGTTCCACATGTTGGTCTTGACCTCGTCCATGAAGACGGAGAGGTGGTGGTCGACCGGGTCGACGTTGGCCTCTGGGTTGTCAAAGTCCGGAGGAACGGGCGAGATGAACTTGGGGCAGGCAGCCTTGAATAGCTCCTCGAAGATGGGTAGGGCCTCGGGACCACCTCGCTGCAGCTTAAGGAGCTGGTCTCCGTACTTCTCGCGAAGAGCAGTGTGGATGGTGTCGTCCAGACGGGTGGGCTGGAACGCCACGCAGATGGCAATCAGAGCATACATCTGATCGTTCTTCTTGGTGATAGAATCGTATTGGGCGTTCTTCTGGAAGTTCTTGGTACGCGAAACGTACACGAGGATGTGGCTGAACATGCGAATAGCATCGGCATATCGGTGCATCATCATGTAGGAAAATCCTACGTAGTAGTAGGTGGTGAAGTGGGCAGCCATGACACGCGCGAACATGGCCTTCTTGTTCAACTCGATATCGTCGAGGGTCTTCAGCGCCAGGCTGAAATCACCAAGGAGAGTGTGCACACGCAACAATCCAATGATGGAGAAGTATCCGAGCATTCGGTATAGTGTCTTGGAACCGTACTCACCAGCGACGGCGGCCGGCTCCTCGTTGCGCTTCATGGCGGCAAGCTGCTCGCTGATCTGCGATCGTTGGATAAGGGAGTACAGGACGTTGAGAACACTGTAGCAACCCCAGGTGTTGGGGTTCTCGCGAAGGATTTGTCTCTCTTCCTCATTGTCTCTCGCTTGTCTTGCGATTCGTAGTCTGTAGGAGGAAAAGGAGTTGAATTGGTAGATGAATTCGTCGATGACATCCCAAGCCCAGTAATGCTATAGTCTTGTTAGTGCGATGTTACCTTATGGAGGATATATGTGAGATGGTAGTTAACTAACAGACGGGGGTTCCAAGTCGACAGGACCATCGGAGTTGAGGATGAAGTGGAATAGATTGCAGTAGGAATCGTAGCTCTCGAATTTAACGCTGAGAGGCGCAGAGAAGTCTAAGGGTTGGGCGGCGGCGGCAAGTCGGGACTGGATATCGTCTGTTTGCTGAGCCATAGTCAAAGAGCTGACCTGCTCCAACTCTTCCATACCATCTTCGTATTGGACCTGCTCGCGGTAGTCAGCCACGAGGGCTTCCTCCTCAACATCGCTGTCATCCTCCATGGAGCGCACAGGCGCCGAACCATTTCGTAGTCCGCTCATGATGAGGGTGGTTATGAAATGTCACGATGGGGTTGGTTGTCGAGATCGTGGAGGGGCAGAAGGCAGAAGGCAGAAGGCAGAAGGGGGTCTCGGCGCAATTTTTTGGCTTGCTGCACTGAATCTTGGAAAGTTGAGAAAGCAAAAAGAAGTTCCGAAGTTTTGGCGAGTTAGGGTTTTTCAGTGGTGGTCCTAGCGTTGTTCCTGGTTTTCTTTTTTCCTTCTTTGCCCCTCCCTTTTTTTTTTTTTTACTTTGGCGGGGTAGTGACAGCGGAAAATAATATTCTTTATCGATAGGTGGCAGTTGCCCCACGATCAGTAAAGTTGAAGTAATATTAATTATTATTAGTGAGCAGGAGCAGTCTGCTGGTTCTGATGGTTTGAACTCAATTGCAATTAGTGTCTCAATTAGGTGTCTTCATAGCCTCCAATTTCCACATTATTCATTCTGATGCTCTATGATTTCATTCTTGTAGGTAGCGAATAAAAGCCAAGGCCTGTAATAACTCACTCCCACCTATCCTTGTGCTTACCCCGTTACTTAGTTAGTCACCTCCTCTCGTCCAATCAGCGTCTTGCGCATCCTGCTTGGAAATACACTTTTCACTTACAACTTCCTACCATCTTTCTAGATATTTAACATATACGGCCTTGTATATACCACTTTTATACAGGCACATTTCATCGTTTGGTATACAAGATAATCACAATGCCGGTGGTCACCCCAGAGAAGCTTGCGACTCTGCAGCAACATGCAGACGACGTCAGAAATGTATCTCCCTCTATACTCCTTCTCCTATCCAGTTCATCCATACTCCATACTAATGCATCTTAGATTTGTATCCTAGCACATGTTGACCATGGAAAGACGTCACTTACCGACGCTCTTCTGGCCACAAATGGCATCATCTCCCCTAAACTCGCTGGCAAGATTCGATATCTCGATTCACGGCCCGATGAGCAGATCAGGGGTATCACCATGGAATCTTCCGCCATCTCCTTATTCTTCTCTATGTTGAGAAGACCAGCACCAGATGCCCAGCCAGTACCTAAGGAGTACTTAATCAATCTGATAGATTCACCTGGCCACATCGATTTCAGCAGCGAAGTATCCACCGCTTCGAGATTGTGTGATGGTGCCGTTGTTCTGGTTGATGCCGTCGAGGGTGTATGCAGTCAGACCGTCACAGTTCTTCGTCAAACATGGACAGAGAAGTTAAAACCACTTCTGGTCATCAACAAGATAGACCGACTAGTCACTGAGTTGAAGATGACACCAGGCGAGGCTTATATCCACCTAAGCAAACTTCTAGAACAAGTGAACGCCGTGCTAGGAAGTTTCTTCCAAGGAGAGCGTATGGAGGAGGATCTAAACTGGCGAGAACGAATGGATGAGCGGGTTGCTGCCGCCGCCGCAAAGGAGACCAAACTAGGAGATATCGAAAGCGAAGCAGGAGATCTACAATTCGAGGAGCGAGACGACGAGGAATTATACTTTGCCCCAGAGAAAAACAACGTAATATTCAGCAGCGCCATTGACGGCTGGGCATTTACCGTACGACAATTTGCCGCCTTATACGAGAAGAAGCTCGGCATCAAACGAAGTATCATGGAGAGGGTTTTATGGGGCGATTTCTACTTAGATCCGAAGACCAAGAAAGTTCTAGGACGAAAACATCTAAAAGGCCGAAACCTAAAACCTATGTTTGTCCAGCTCGTGCTTGAACAGGTCTGGGCTGTGTATCAAGCAACTAGTGGTGGAGACCATGGAAAGGGGTAAGTCGAGTCCCTTGAGATTTTACACCATGTTCCCCTTTACTATTTGGATTTCTACTTGTATAGTTGCATTTTACGCGACAATGTATTTGTATGGATACTTTGATATCACCCATATTTTCGGGATTGGCTTGAAGAGAATAATCCTAAGAGTAATACTCGAGTCCGTATGGGGATACTGCTAACAATAATATAGTGACCCAACTTTACTGGAAAAAATTACGAAGTCATTAAACATCAATATACCTCCTCATATCGCCAGGTCAAGAGACCCTCGACTACTCCTTACTACGGTCTTCTCATCATGGCTCCCCCTTTCGACAGCATTGTTGGTTTCCGTCGTCGAGTCCTTACCCTCTCCCAAAGCAGCTCAAGCAGAACGACTACCCGAATTATTAGAAGACTCACCTGGCTCAAGTTTCATTGCGCCATCGGTTAAGAATGCGATGGTGAACTTCCAAACCTCAAAATCTGAACCCGTTGTTGCCTATGTCAGCAAGATGGTTTCAATTCCCGAAAGCGAACTGCCAGAGAATAAGAGGCGAACTGGTCAGCTTAGCGCCGATGAAGCAAGAGAGCTGGCTCGAAAGAAACGAGCAGAGTTTGCGCGCGCTCAGGCGGCAGAAAACAAGACTGTCGATGATATCACTACGGCGCTGGATAGTGCAAATCTAGACGACTTCGTTCCTGAAGCCGAGGAGAAGGACATTGACCCAGAGCATCTAATTGGGTTTGCACGGATATACTCGGGAACTCTATCGGTGGGCGACTCGATATACGTCTTGCCACCGAAGTTCTCTCCTGCAAATCCACATGCAGCCCCAGAACCGCAGAAGGTAACCGTCACGGCACTTTATATGCTCATGGGCCGTAACCTGGAATCTCTAAATTCCGTTCCGGCTGGAGTTGTGTTCGGTATCGGCGGCCTTGACGGCTACATCCTAAAATCAGGAACCTTATGCAGCCAGCTCGAAGGGTCTGTCAACCTGGCTGGTGTGAACATGGCGGGAAAGCCCATCGTGCGGGTCGCTCTCGAACCAGTGAACCCAGCAGACTTAGATAAGATGATCGAAGGTCTGAAGTTGCTCGTGCGGAGTGACCCTTGTGCTGAATACGAGCAGTTCGGAAGTGGTGAACATGTCCTGCTTACCGCGGGCGAACTTCATCTAGAACGTTGCTTAACGGATCTAAAGGAGAGATTCGCAAGATGTGATATCCAGGCTGGTGCACCCATTGTACCATACAGAGAGACGATCATACGTGCGGACGAGATGAAACCAGCGGCCAATAAGGAGCTAGGGCGAGGTGCCGTTGTCGGTGTCACAAGCTCGAAACAAGTCAACATGACAATTCGAGTGCGGCCGTTGCCGGCAAACGTTACTGAGTTTCTACTTAAGAATCCTGGAGCCGTCAAGCGTCTATACTCTGAGAGGAAAGATCTCGAAGAAACCGAGCAAGAGGATGGAGTGGATGTGGAACAAAGTATCGAGGCGGATGAAGACTTGTTGGAAGGGAAAGGTCTATCTCTTGACGATTTCAAGAAGGAATTACAGACCAACTTAGAAAGTGGAAAGGGACGTGAGGGTTGGAAAGGCGTCATCGACAAAATAGCAGCATTTGGACCACGACGAACAGGTCCGAATCTGCTAATCGACGCTACCAAGGATGGATACTTCCCCAAAGTCTTCGCTCCGGAGAAGCATGACGACGAAACTAGCCCAAGGGCGGGCGAGGCTCTCAAGGCCGCACATCTATGCGACAAGGTCACGTATGCATTCCAGCTATCGATGAACCAGGGTCCCTTATGTAATGAGCCGGTACAAGGTGTCGCTGTCATAGTAGAGGACCTCACAGTCGCGCCTACGGATGAGGAAACATCGGCCCGAGACCAACTTGGCAGGCTCACGGGTGAGGTTATCAAGACGATGCAGCAATGCATCCGCCAGGGCTTCTTGGATTGGTCACCACGCCTTCTGCTTGCCATGTACTCGTGTGAAATCCAAGCAAGTAGTAAGTTATCCCCTTTCCTTCTCAATCCACGCCGAAATATCTTACTAACAACACACACGCAACAACAGCCGAGGTTCTAGGTCGCGTGTACGAGGTCCTGACACGACGACGTGGGCGTGTGCTCTCGGAGCAGATGAAAGAAGGCACCCCGTTCTTCACCATCCAATCGACGATCCCGGTGGCGGAGTCCTTCGGGTTCGCGGACGAGATGCGCAAGCGCACGTCTGGCGCGGCCCAGCCGCAGCTCATCTTCGCCGGGTTCGACGTCGTGGTCGACGAGGACCCCTTCTGGCAGCCCTTCACGGAGGACGACCTCGAGGATCTCGGTGAGCTCGCAGACAGGGAAAATGTTGCCAAGAGGTATATGGACGGTGTTCGTCGTCGGAAGGGGTTGTTGGTTGAGGGTAAAGCGCAGAGGGTTGCTGCGGAGAAGCAGAAGACGCTTAAGAGATAGACGGATAGATATGGATACCTAGGGTTGCTTCTTGGCTAGCTGACTGGCTGGTTGGTGGATGGCCAGACATATAGACACTATTGCTAGGAATGGTGAAAAATAAGATGCATATATCCGCGAACAGAGGAGTGAAAAGCGTAGAAGGTTACTTGTGGCTTCTTGTGAAGTAGATCTCTACATGACTACTCCGGGAGAATAAATCGTGTAAATCACAATGACATTGTAATTTGCAACAAGTCAAGTCGTGAGGTCTATTTAATTGTGTACTATACTCGACGGAAACTCGCAGAAATTGCGGGCGTGTATACTATTCGCGCGCAGGCAGGGAGGAGGATATCTAGGTAGATAAGAGACTTGGTCCAGTCCCAAAAACCCATGTTAACAATCTCTAATCACTTAAAACCAGTTCGTTCATTATTCGATTGTTTTTGATTTAACTCGATACGATATGATGGGGCTTGTTTCCCTAACCTAGTTCCGTCAACCCCCTCCCCAGTCGAATCCCCCCAAAACTCCTAAGTAGTAGTAGTAGGTATGTGTGAGTATATACATGTACGGTGATATACTTGACTTCTCCCCCTTCCCCTTTTTTTCGGGTATCCCGATGATGTTCCAGCTTGGTTGTTTCCCTCCTGTCCGGTGGTATTCTCGTTCGTGAGTTTGGCAGTCAGTCTATATGCTGTTTCGTCCTGATAGTTGTTGTTGCTGTTGTCGTCTGTAGTATGTAGCGGGGTTTGATGATTGTTGCTACTCATCTGTATTTTGGAGAGGCGTGGATAAGATGGTGGGATGGATGGTGTACTAGTGGGTTTTGGAGCCTAGTCTATCCGGGTGGCAGATCGTGAGCAGATTGAGGATGGCTTTCTTCTTCATGTCGTTCTGTGACATTCATTATTTCGTCTCTTCGTCCCAGCCCCAAACTTGTGAGAGGTATCTCTCCATGTTGACCCGCTTGGTTCGCATCTCTACCATCCATGGATGCTCGAGCATTCTCCATGGGCTCGCCCTGCGGCTGGGTTCCTTCTCAAGACTATGGACGATTGTGTTAGCATATGGACTATGTGCTCATCGAAAAGATATAGGCAACTCACCAGCACTCAATGAAATACTTGAAGCTATCGCTCCAGAAGATGTTAGCATCTGGCTCGTCCTTTAGCTTCGGTATCGGTTGTCGGACGATATATGTGAGCAAGTCAATCAATCCTGCCTTAGGTTGCATCTCGGTACCGTCGGCCGGGAATGGGAACCGATGCTGAGCAACCTCGAGAAGAGTGACACCCGTAGACCAGACGTCTGACGTGATGGTGTAGCTCTGGCCAGTGATACGCTCAGGGGCCATGTAGTAACTCGTGCCGATGAAGGTGTTGGCTTCGCCTTTAGTTCCGAAGTCACCCGAGACACCAAAGTCGCATAGTTTCACCTCTCCGTTGCGGCAAAGCAGAATATTGGATGGCTTGATGTCACGGTGGATAATCTTCTTGCTGTGGAGGTAGGTCAACCCTCGGAGGACGCCTTCGGCGATCTTTCCTAGGACCTTCTCGCCTGTTCGGCCACCAAGTCGTTTTACCTCCTTGTAGATGCTGTCGAGGGAACCACCTTCACAAAACTCCATAGCGATAGAGATAGTAGCTGTTGCCGGGTCGCCAAAAACTCCATAGTATCGACAGATGTGTTCTGATGCACATTCCTTATTGAAATTGATCTCACGGAAGATTTGTTTCTTCACATCGGGATCTGGGTTGGTAGTGATGACCTGAAAACATATTAGCACCTTTCTAAACCACGCACTTTAGAAACAGAGCCTATATATCAAACATACCTTCAGTGCAAATACCGTCTTCCCTCCTTTCAACTGACATCGCGTGACAGCACCACCAGCACCCTCACCTAAGCTACCTAGCTCGATGATTCGGTTTTCTGTGCTCGCAATTCTCCACCCGTTATCATCAAGTTCGTCTACATCAGCAGTTCTCGCCTTTTCTAGAGTGAGCTTGTCAAAGCTGTCCTCGAGTCCTTGTGTGCTCCCATCCCGTTCCATGGGGACACCGCCCTCGCTTCGTTCGGAGTAGATCGAACCAACAGCAGATATGGGGTCGGGAGTGCCTTGCGGTCGCGAACCGATACCGTACTGCGATGCGAAGGAGAGGGCGGAGAACTGGGAGCCTGCGGACGTGGGGTTGCTAGCTCTTCCGTCGAGAGGACCAAAACTGCCGGACCGCGAGTGCGCTGCACTGCTCTCGCTGCCACCACTTGCGGATTGTCCCGGCTGGATCGACGGTCGAGGTTGTTCGTACGGTGCGACGGTGCTGCCCATAGGAGTGGCAACGTGTACCGTAAGTTGCGGGCGCGACGGAGGGCCTACGGCGGCAGCACCAACGGGCTTGACATTGGGAGACGGAGGGATAGCTAGACCCAATCTCGGTGTTCGCCCGCCGCTAGGTCGGCCACCTGCGAGCGCCGGTCGAAGAGGAGCGGGGGAGGAAGACATGAGGGGGATAGACATCGGAGCCGGCGGAGGGGTACTGACGGCTGCATCGATAGATGCGGCGGTGGAAGCCTTCATGGTTGAAGAATGTTAGCATTGCACATTGCAGACAACACACGAGCGGAAGAATTCGACTCGATTAGAGCAGCCAGTAACAAGAGTAAGGCATGCAAAAATGAAAAACAAGACAAATTCGAGGTTGAAGAGGAGGATCATTTACATTTTGGACTACTGGCTCAGAGGCCTGAGCGGGATTCTCGTGGTCGGGCATTTGTGCTAGTCCGGGTTTCTATCCACAGATTGCACAGCAAGCCTGTGGGTATTTCTTTGGTGGTGGTGGTTGTTTGCCGAGGAGGCGGTCGGGGCTTGCTCGTGTACAAAGAGGAAATAAAAGGGCCGAAGCTGGCTGTATGTAACAGTCCAACAGCGAAAGACTCGTCCAAGTATTTGCTCGAATGAGGTAACACAGCGCCGCAGGTAATATATTTCGAGTGACGTATTATCTTCAAAATCCCTTCGATGATGGTATTCTGAAACAAGAAGAAAAAGAAAAAACGAAGGAGGTATAATAGTCCCAGCCCTATAATCTACTGCATAGACGAAAGAATGAAAATCCCAAGCATTCGAGTTGGCTGTGATCGTTTTTGTCCCAGATAGAATAGAAATGAAATGAGCAAAGTCGTGTGGGATAAAGGGAGGAGAGCAAGGAGGAGGCGGTTTGCTTGTGTGCCGCGCGTAGTTTGAATTTCTTCCCCCGGTATTTCGAACGAGCTTTTGGATGTTCAGCGTCCCACGTAGGTGGTCCCCTTGTCTGGGCTTTTTTCGTTTGGAAGCGGAGAAGTGCTTGGCCGGGGATCTTGGACCTAGCGTCAGTAGACCAGACCCAGATCTCGAGTTGTTGACAAGTAACGAACGTGCTAGCTAGGGACTGCTAGGCTGGCTATTGGGTTTGATATACGGCGTACTGTAATGTTGATGTGATGTGATGGTGTTCTGCTGCTGGTGCTGTTGTTTTGCTGCCAGTTGAATCAAGGCCGGATTGGAGAACCAGAAATGCTTGCTTTCGTTGCAGGGATGCTGATACAGGCCTTTCTCATGCCTCGTGCTCTATTCTTCCCCGGCGCCAAAGTCCTATGGATTGGGCGACAAAGACGACAGGAAATCGAGCAATGACCGAACTGAATCGATGTGGGATGATTTGATTGGTTCAGTTGCTAGTTAATTGTATGGTAGAAATACGCCAATACCTAGTGCTTGTTGCACCGCACGAGCTGCAGAGTGCCCGGCAGCAAGTATTTGTAATAGCAAGATTGGCGGGTAGGTACAACAGATCAAGTACAATAACGCCTGGCCTTGGAGACGTTATGTACAGTATGATTATAGGGGTATTTACTGGAGGGGAAGCTAGTGATGTAAGTATCAAAGTTAACAAGACCGGCCCGAGCCTAGTATTAAGTCGAGACCCAGTCGACAGTTATCGGAGGTGTCAAATAGACAGTGGTGAAGTTTCGGATCTGGATGCGAGACAAGTTGGTCTGTCTGGCGGTTAACAAGAAGGGGAAAGAAAAGCAAACAATGGGAAGAAACGAGAGAGCAGCCCGCTGGAGGGTTTTGAGGAAGAACTACTCTAAGTCGTTTGTACATGTGGATGGTATACATGATTCTCCAACCGCCTTACCCCTAGCACCCTTCCAATGTGACGACGGTCAACTGTGGAAGGATCGTCATCCACATGAATGGACAATCAAAGCAGGTCTGTCTTATTGCGCGCAAGGGGCAAAGCTTAAGTCGTACAATCCAGTCTCAAGGGTCTCAAGGGTCGACCGATCATCTTGGAGGGGCAGAAGGGGGGTGGACCACCGGCACCAAGGAATCCAATCGTGGAACTTCGCACCTCCAACGAGAACCTCCAGAACCCCCTGGCCGACTTAGCGTGAATCTATCCTGGCCCCATCTTCAACCACTCATGGGACACCATTGATCAGTGTAGACCCCATCGGCTTGTCAGAGAATAATCCTATGGTGATTTTTTGAGTCGAATATTTGCTGACATGTCCAATGCTAGGAATTGCTATGTCAGACTGGATTTAGGCTTGATGCGACTCTGGTCTCGGGGACAGCGAGATTGGCTCGATTATTTGGCGTCAGTCGACACGAAGAGACACCAAGGAAGGAATAGCGACATGAGGTACATGACGATATTTTGCATACTGTACCAGTATATGTAGAATCATAGCATGTATCAAAAGACATGTACATCCACCCAGTTTACCCCAAATCTGTGGAACTACATGTAGGTAGGTTACGACTTAGTATCCCACCACAGAGCCAGAAAGTCTGAAAGGCATATGTAGTTTAGCTTCGATTTTCGGGGTCCAGCCCTAGAGCTGGGGTGAGACAGCATTGGACCCCAACTCTTGATAGCAACGAAGCGACACGAGGCTGGAGTAGATTGGCTCCGGATTTCCGTCTGAAGCATTTTCACTTTGGGGTCCAAAGGATCAAGTGGTGTTCGATGAGAGTGTCGGGCTACCACGGCACGGCAGCCAGGCGATGGTGGTTCGACCTGGTGAGGGAAATGCAACTCGCAGATAAGTTCACCGAGGTGTTCTCTGTCCCTCCCGTCCTTGGCTCATTTCTCATTTGAAATCAAGTCTGGTATCATGGTTTCGGTCAACCAACCCGGTTCGGCGTGCAGGAAGCACAGGGATGACAAGTTGACAATTGACAGAAACTTGCTGTCTAGAACCCTGTAATGCATCGTCTAGGTTTTGGTTAAATCACAGATTGATTCCTTACCTTCAATACATACCTGCATACCATAGTAGGTATATGAGGTACCTACCACATACGGTAGTAGATATAGGGCTGGCTACTGGGGTTAGTCATTTCGATTTAATATCCAATGCATTTGTGAATATGTGATACCAATAATGGGATATTCTCTTGGATCAATTAACCATAACACCAATTTCCAGATGCCTTACCAAGCACTGTTGAGATCATGGCAGCATGGATGTGTAAAATCAATCAATTGATGTTGTAGTATGAAAGTTGAATGGATTCGAGAGTTACTAGAGGTACCCAGGTACTTTGCTCGGTACTGCAAAACTGGAGAACCAAGAGTGGGTTCAATCTAAAAGAATGGGACAATCGATTGCATCCACAGCCGCGCGTTTATTAGCGTGCATCTGAGGCATGATATTTGATTGGTTAAGTTTCTTCACCCTTCCCCATAATTTTCAATCCTTGTACTTTACAACTTTTTTTCTGCTTCTTCAAATCTTTGGTAGCGCTGTGCTGGATACTCCCATTTACGCGGCTTTGTCCAAGAGAAATTAAATAACCTATCACTGCATACGCTTTGATTGTTTATTAATGCTAAGATGCCGTCTTCCGTATCTGTGGCCGATATAGCCGCCGGATCCGCATCCGAGTCGGACGATCAAGTCGTGAGCCACGCCAGCAGCTCAGATGTAAGCGAGTCGGCATCCGAGGACGAATCCGACTCGCTTGATAGTGCAGCATCTCGCAAAAGACGCAAAGTATCCAAGAAACCTGCTCCCTCTACCACAGATCTGAGTCCTTCTGTCATCAATGTACCGTCCAGAATCAAGCGGAAGAGTGCTGCTGTCGTGCAATCAAAACCATCAACAGACTCATCACCCACGGCCGTTCCTGTGAACACGCCAGCTTCTGCGTCCGTGGATCATCGTTCAACATTTGAGTCGTTGAAATTGAGACCATGGCTTGTCCAGTCACTCGCCAACATGGCTATCAAACGGCCAACTGGAATTCAGAAAGCCTGTATTCCCGAGATCCTCAAGGGCCGGGACTGTATTGGAACGAGTAGGACTGGTTCAGGAAAGACGGTTGCTTTTGCAGCCCCTATCCTACAGAAATGGGCTGAAGACCCAAGCTCCATCTATGCGGTGGTGCTAACCGCCACTCGAGAGCTAGCCCTGCAAATCTACGAGCAGTTCAAAGCCATTTCCTCGCCTCAATCTCTTAAGGTCATTTTGGTCACCGGTGGCTCCGATATGCGTCCGCAGGCCATTGCTTTGGCACAGAGACCTCACGTAGTCATAGCTACTCCTGGTCGTCTAGCTGATCACATTCGTTCTTCCGGAGAGGATACCATCGGTGGGTTAAGACGAACCAAATTCGTGGTACTGGATGAAGCCGATAGACTATTAGCTGCTGGCGGTCCCGGTAGCATGCTGCCAGATATTGAAGAATGTCTAGGCGTTCTTCCACCATCGACTGAGAGACAGACACTTCTGTTCACGGCTACTATCACTCCTGAGGTGCGCGCATTGAAAGACATGCCGCCGAAGCCTGGAAAGGAGCCAGTGTTCATATGCGAGGTCGACACCCAGAAGCTCGCCGTTCCCACCACCTTGCACCAGATGTACATTCAAGTTAACGTCACGCATAAGGAGTACTATCTACATGCATTTCTTCTCACGGAAGCGAATATTGAAAAGTCACTCATCATTTTCTGCAACCGTGCGTCAACAGCCGAGTATCTTCATCATCTGCTCCGGTTGCTTGGGCATCGTGTCACGTCTCTACATTCTAAGCTTCCACAACGGCAACGTATCGACAACTTGGGACGATTTCGAGCATCTGCGGCGCGGATATTGGTGGCGACAGATGTTGCCTCACGAGGTCTGGATATCCCTGAAGTGAGCCTAGTGCTGAACTACGACGTTCCCCAGGACCCTGATGACTACATCCACCGTGTTGGACGAACCGCTCGAGCGGGGAGGAAGGGAGATGCCGTCACTTTCATAGGACAGCGCGATGTGGAGCGCATACATTCCATAGAGACCCGAGTGGGTAGGGAGCTAGAAAAGTGGGAAGAGGAAGGTGTGAATCTGGAAAGCAGATTCATCCGTGACCATATGAAGGAGGTGGGCGAGAAGAAGAGAGAGGCTTTGTTGAATATCGAGGAGCACCGTGAGGTAGGGGGTAAGAGGAAGCGAAAGAAGCTTCGTCTCGAAGCATGATTAATAGTGTCGAGTCATAATGGCGTAGGTACATGGTGAAAATAAAATACCTTCATATCTACTATTCTATCAGGTTCTTAACTACCACCTTATTGTAGATAGTGGGTGTGTGATTCAAGTAGCTCACTAGGTCGTTCTTTTCAGCGCATGCATCCGCGCATATAATATCCCTTATTCTCGAAGGATTACTCACGTTTCGGGCAACATTCAGCTTCGAATATTCGGCTAGTTTCACAGGCGGATAGTCAGTCAGTCAGTCAGTCAGTCAAGTCTCAAAAAGATAGTATGGTACCTGAGCAAGCTAATAATGTTAGGAGTGTCTCAAAGACGCACTTCTAGACCGTCCGACTCCTGTCCCTGAGGCTGAACCCGAGAACTTGGTACCATCTAGATTATGCAGTTCATGCTCCTAATCTGCATATACCAGGTACCAATCCTACAGGAAGACACTGGCTAATGGCTACTATCCGGTACTCTACGTACATGGTACATACACCCAGCCATGCCTCAACATTTCCCCTCTTCCCTGCTGTCTCGTAGAGGAGTGAATAAAGTCCTAGCTCCACGGCAAGAGGCGGAAATACATGGTAGGAACCGAAATGAAAATGCCAATAGTATATCTGAATAAGGCTTGGTTAAGGGGATCAGTACCATATGAAACACGTAGCTTGGCTCAGCCGCTCGGTGGCCATTCGACCAAGGAGGAAAAGCTGACGCGAAATCTACCTACCTATGCATTGAGGCTTACGCATTGACGGTACCTACCTATCTATCTACATTGCCTGTACGCGTGGAAGGAAATCTTTTCTTCTCGAACAAACAAAGGGTGGTCATCTTTCAGGCACACTAGACCCGAGTCCGAGTCCTTGGGACGCA
Source organism: Hypoxylon sp. CI-4A (assembly GCA_002120315.1). Classification (NCBI taxonomy): domain Eukaryota; kingdom Fungi; phylum Ascomycota; class Sordariomycetes; order Xylariales; family Hypoxylaceae; genus Hypoxylon; species Hypoxylon sp. CI-4A. Next base: position 637,672 of record KZ111526.1, read on the forward strand.
TCCTAACTAGTAGTCAGCCGTCAAAAGCGATTATACGGAACCTACCTAGGTATGTACAGGGGACTGACTAGGTTACCCCGACTCTTCCTTCGCTACGAGAGCCAATACTATTGCCCGGAGAAGGGACGGGGTTTAGGCTAATAAGGGGCAGGGGATTGGATATTGGGCTTACGGTATTACTCGATGGGTTCTTCATGAGCGAAGTTAGCATGGAGATCTTACAAGCTGGCTTCGTTATCTGTCAGTCTGTTAAGGTATAAGGCATAAAGACGATGAGACCATCGTATGTCTAGGTGTACTTATCACTAGTTCACGGCAACTATCAACGACGAGTTGCCTTATGTATGAAGCGAAATTGTCACCGGCTCTTTACCATGGTAGAACTCATAGACCTAATATTGCTTATTCCAACTAGTATGACATGCCCCGAAACCCAAGGTGCTAGAAACGCCAATAGCCTCACGCCTAGAATAAGCCCTACCGTACTATTGGATCCGTATCATCTAGTCCCTAGCTGCGAATCGTTCGGTAACCCCGGGTTATGAGCGGTAATCTCCTAGATTACCTACCTAGGCACCTGCTTGGAGCCCGGCTTCAAGTATGTACCCTATCTTATGCACAGCCCAGCCCGGCAAGACGGAGCCGAGATCGGTATGTCTGTGTTCATCTATGTACGTAAGTATGCACGAAAGCAGCAGGAGTTGTCAGAAAGAGATATATGCATATTCTCCAATATCCGCTACTCTGACATAAGACCAGCAATCCAAAGAACTGGTGGGACTGTAACAGTGTCTACTATGCCGAAGATGATGATTAGGATACTGATGAGATGTATTCTCGGCCGAAAAAAAGAAACTGAGCTTCATAGATAAAGAGAAGAGAATACGAAAAGTGGTTTGCGGCCATATCCACTCGTAGGGCGCGGACTCAAGTCCCGAGTCTATGGTTGATGGCTTGGCCAGACACGCCACAGCTTACGGCGCCCCTGCAGCATATGCTTTCCTGCCTACTCTGCCTACCAGACAGCTAATGGTTAAAATGCTTTTGCTCGCGTAGGATAATGTCTATCCCGACCCAACTACCTAGATAGTTCAGCTACGACAGTGTGCTTCAGCATATCCATGTGCACTTTCAACTCAATAGATATCTCAAGTTGTTGATCTGCTACTAAACAGGACAGACTCGCAAATTACCTACCTACTTACTTGCCTACTCGAACAAGCATGTAATATGTAATCACTGAGATTACACACTCAATATTGCTTACATGTGGGTAGCAGATAGATACATGTCGTGCTGTGTACTACATAGTATGTAGATATGTATGTACCTCACGTTCTCAACCCAATCGAGTAGTCTCTTGAGCACACCTACTGAATTGGGCAGATGACATACATCTCACGCGTGCCTAGCAGGGATCTATATGGGTTGCGGGCCTTGTCTCACTCATAAACCCACGTGCGGAGAGACCAGGGGGGAGATGACCCCCATGCCCAGCCCTTGTGGAATCCTTCCAAAAGTCCCGCATACCTAGGTAGGTACAATTGGGGGCTGGAAAGGGAAAAGAGGGCGTTGGTTTTGCTCCAGCTACCTAGGTAGGCAGCTGGACACCTGACTGTTATTATGAGATGGAATAGAGAGGGATCTGATAATGGCGGAGTCCTTACTCCGGATGAAAACTGATGGAATTGGAATTGCGGTCCAGGATATCACAGTACCTGGGCTTGTTGGTTGGACTTATGTGTGTTGGTTAGTTGTATCTGTTGTCTAGGTACCTACTGTCACACAAGAGCACCGGAGAGCCACGAGGTCATCGCATTTGTCTCGCCTGCAGGGCGTCGATCATCTCGGAGACATTCGGTGACTTTGAGTATGCAACACCGACGAAAGAGGCTGCAATTCAGTTATCATAAGAAGCTTACCTATCATATGCATACGCCCACCTAACTAACATCTACCCTTCTAATAGGGACTCAGAGAAATACGTGCATACGAAGGATCCTGCATTGGATAGGAGTGTTTCGATGTCGCGTGCAAAGTCTGATAGCACAGGCAGTCCAACGTTACTTCGTCTGGTCTCCCTGGCGTCAGTCAGTTCACCTCTCAGAGAAACTGGAATTGCTGGAAGTGAGGGTGCGCAGCTGCTGATGTCAGAGGGGAAATTGTGGCTTGCCGACTTTGTTTGATAGGGTTACAAGACATAGGAGGCCGTGGATGCCACGTTTTTTCTGGCTGAGAGGTAGGGTTGCATGGTTTGAATCCTCCGGACTTCAACAGCCAATGGGAGTTGCTCCTCGTCCAGGTACCGGCTGGAGAGCATGGACATTGAAGCGCTGAAGGATTCGCAGATGTCTTGTCCTCAAACGCATTGTTACCGCAGCAGCGCTCATATCTTAGGTCTTAGGTACTTACTGCACCTAGTGTGAGTGTGCCTTACATGTGTGGCATAGAGTCGTCTTGAGTGTCAAGAGGTCGGATGTAGGCGAGGAGAGGACCTTGTCAGTCTGCTCAAGAACATGGATACAGAAGGCTATCGCGTAAATTGGGTACCATCGCTCGGCTTACGGGTTGTATCAGATCCGCACCGCGATTAACGAATGCTGCGAGATGACTGGCCGATTCGCTTCCAGCTGGAAAGCAATGCTACGATAAGACATTTTCTCCTGCAGCTTCAGCCACGTGTATGCACGCAATGGAAGTCTTCTAGAAGGTCTTGTGGAAGGTCGTATTTTCCCACACGAACGAACAGTACTGTCTGTAACCCTCCTTGCTCGCAATGCAAGGTTTTCGGAATGCGTGCCTACATTTTCTCTTCTTTCTGATGAAGCAATTTAGTCAATGCAGGTCTGATCCTTCAAGGTGTGAAGTCTAGTTAGGCTAACTGATCCCGGGAGGTTCGTAAGGTGCTTGGCGGATGGCATATACTGTACGGCTACATGGGTAGGTACCGTATGTGACATGTCTCCGAATGGAGAAAAGTCTTCGGAAACAATAAGGAAAATGGAATTTTATGTCCGACCCGGTGCCGTGTTTTCCAGGGGCAACGTGATCTTGATTTCGCGGCATTGACAGAACCAATCTCGGGAGGATTCCATCGTCTTGGCAGGAACAGATATTCCTTCGCTACACGAAACACGCCGGTTGCTTAACATAGCTAATAGCGAGTCATGTCGTTGGAGTAGGAATCCTACGTGGGCTTATTAGGTAGATACGTGTGGGTATATTCCGTACACGATGTCGTCAGTCCGGAGACCCGAAACAAGGGGTTGATTCAATTGATATCATGAGGAATCAATCAGTTAATTAATCAATATGTCAACCTACAATGAATCAACTGAATTGATGTGGTTGCTGTCGTCATAGCAACATCTTGGAACGCCTGAGAATAGGTACGAGGAACCAGGGGTATTGCAGTCTTGGTATTCTTTGTTGCTTGAATCGTATTGGCTGAAATAAACGATGCTGACGAGAAGTGAAGCTACCAAGGTGCAAAGCCACACAGAGTCCCTGTCACCAGTGTTGAAGGCTAAGGAGACTGGAAGATAGCGTTGCTACGTTGTCAACCAATAGCTGATAATTCACCAACCCCCGACTTGTCCTCATAGGGGTGGCCGAAGCGAAGAATGGGACGCTGGCATATATTGGCGAGCTTGGACGAAGAAGAAATGAAATTGGGGGCTCAGCTGAAGTAAAGATCCTGGGGAAAGGTTAAGTAGGTACCTCTTTAGGAGAAGGTCTGTGAGTAACTCCCGGCAGTTTGGATGATGGCCAAAGTGTCCTTGCTAACCACATCTGTCGTATCCCCACAATAATGTAATTTCAGCCCTACGGGGGTACAGTACTTGAGGAAGTACTTGCCGTAAGATGTAAGCCATCAATCAGGGGTTTGTCAGGGCTTTCTGGGTCGGTGTCCTTGTCTTTTCAGTCGTAATTCGACCAAGGTACTTGTACTATGTACCTACTCTATCCCAGCCATCTGTATGATTTTCTCCACATTCTCCTTTCTCCCTTCGCAAATCATTCTACTTTGTACAGGAGATGGCCAAGAAATCTCAGGTCATCTCGTCATGCCGACCGAAAAAGGAAATGTTCTGGAAGTAATCTATGGTGTCGTATCGACTCGTTTACGATTTTATGCAAGTTCCTTTGTCTCCAATCAATTCGCGAATGCGTTCCTAAACAAAAGAACATACTTCGCCCCGGAGCAATGCAACGAAAACGAATAGACGAATAAAATGGGATGGCCTCAGAAATTCATAGCGACAATATAGAGGTTACAACCGATGCATATGCGCAAGTTATGTTGGCCTTGACAAGCTTGAATCCCTCGTGACGCAGTCCTTCGGTGTTGAGTTGTGTCGCATTTATTTCTTTAGCTGCGCCATGTGGACGATAGATGCCTCATGAGTCAAGTGAGAATGCACCGCGTGTTTCGCTCGGTCGCGAAACCTGACCGAGCAACCGCCCGTCTGCCACTTTGCGTAACTACATGTATGATGCATACAGTACCTAGGATGGATGCCTTATTTTGCATGGTTAGTTCGTTGCCTTGCTTGGGCACAATGTACTACATACTATAACATTAGAGCCCGCGACCGTCGAGTCCATTTGATGTTGGACACCAGCTTAGGGACACCTCGGCACGGCGGCACTGTAACGGGTCCGAACCGGGTTTGGGATCATGAAATTTTTCAAACCCGAAGGCCCGTGAACATGGAAGCCTTGTGACAAGGAAATTGAAATTGAGGACAAAATTTTATGCAATGTGGCTCATCTTGATGTCGTCATGACTTTAGGCACGCAAGCAAGCAGGCTGGCTAGCTGGCTCGGCGAACAAGCAAGGTTTTGATTTGAATTGTTGATTGATTACAGTATATCCGACACTCAGCCCAGTTTCGATAGTATCAAATTATATAGCTGGGGTTTCCGGTGATATGATCGATCGATCCATTATGCACTCTCGTTCGATGGGCATAGGAACGGATTGCGGAGATCTGCGGACTTTAGGAATAAAATGCGAAAGTTGGGAAAATCAGAGATTGGCAATGAAGGGATTTTGTAATTACCATTGCGTTACGTTGCGAAAGGCTGATAAAATTCATATCCTGGTAGTTGTTACTATACTATGCAGGGCAGGATGTAAGGTCGATGAATGAATCATACTTATTAGCGTTCTGGCGTTTCAATTACTCACATAATTATGGGTGGACAAAATGGTAGCTACCTAGGCAGCTAGGCTGAATTTTATCCCTTCGGCAATATAATTGCGCCTTGTTCGTGATAAGTGTGCGATGGTTTAGTAGGAGACGGCATAATTATTAATCATGCAATGCTGAACAATCCATAAGTGCAGTGATTCGCTGGTAGCACGTAGAATATTGACGAATTGTAGGTACATGTAATTGTAATTTGATTGATTTAAGCTTTGCTTTTGTAAGTACCGAGTTATGCAAGTTTATGCTATGGAAGCTATCTATATGTATTTTGATGTCATAATTATGAACGAATTGCTAAAGTTTTCTGCCATGCTGCTACATAGTAATTAGACATCAATGCCCCTCGTCTGAATTCTTTCAATCGGATAGGTGCGAAGCCGAGAACGAGCAAAAATGTAATACTATGTACTTGGGTATTTAACCTAGGCAGCCTTAAAGTGCGGTGTCAGGGCAAAGCCACATTCCGGTCAGTCAATCCCGACCTTTCATGTGGATTGCATACTATGTACTACCTAGACGACTACCTAGACAGGTAGATAGATAGCTCGCAAATGAATGCTTCGACTCCGACGACCAACGCATCTACATAGTATACTATGTAAGCATACTAATTAGGAATCGGAGAGAGCGGTAAAAGAATTGCGGGCGGAGAATGTGTGTTATCGGGCTTATGACTTAAGCAAGGTTTTCGTTAGGAAGCGGTCGGCGAAGTTGAGGAACAGCGAATCGATAATCTGTGCAAGTCAGGCCTTGGCTCGGGTAGTACGGGGGGTACTTTTTTTATTGCGGTGAGTAGGACGAACTTACGTGCATCTAAGAGCGCGGTCACGTATTTTGCTTGAGCTTGGCAATTTTGTTGAAAGTACCTACACCAACGTTATGTACATGTAGGTAGGTAAGACAGAGATAACAGGGGTAACCTTGTCGACTTTAAGCCGTGGAGGTGAAGCACGGAGGTACTTTGCTTAAGTATGTACATTTATACGTTGTACATCAGTACATACTAATGTACATCGATACTTGGGCCTCAATCATTGGATTGAAGATGTACCTAGAGTGGATTCCAGATTATGAATTCAATTGATCTATGTATCGGCACCTCTCACTTGTACCCATTACCTACTGTACAGTACCTTCGTAGCATTAGCACCTAGAAACTAGAAGCTGCCACGCGCACTCGCAACTCGCAACTCGCACTTCAAATCCAATCCATCCATGGATTACGAATTCCAGATATCCCCGAACAACCCCGTCATCCGAGAAGTCCATCGTAACCCCATCAGATTTATTACAACTCGATACGCACGTTTGTGTACACCGTTGTTGTGTTTGCACAGGCACAGGGAAAAACAACCACCCATACGATTTGGTCAGCCGGTTTAACAATTACAAAATAAAGCCCATCCGCTTCCCATCTTCAGTATCCAGTTCTGATCCATCCATCTGCATACATAGTATCTACTGTATGTACTTGACTTAACATACATAGTTCCGCATTTTCATCAAGCTTGGAAGAAGTCTTTTTTATCCTTCATTCCATACATACCCATATTCATACCCACATCTACATCTACATCTACATCCGTATTTCAACCTAGCTGTCTTCAGAGACAACGAACAAACAACCAAAGCAACTACATAACTAACTATTGTACATAAGATAGATCTTATAAACGGATCTAATCTATACAATACTATTTGCTTCCAACATCAAAATCTCGTTCCAATAGCGTCAGGGAGAGACAAGATCTCAAGATCGTGGCACGGTCCAGATTCAATATTTCCAATCTACAGACGTTCCAAGTATTACGCAGTTATTACAACAAGCATACAACAAGCATACAACAGGCATACAGCAGGCACGGCGCCTTTCCAGCACAACACTTGCATCTCCACACCGCAAGCCTCGAATTTCAAGACGCAACGCAACGCTACACAACGCAAAGGCGGTCGGCACGATACACGTACCTTTGTAACTTGGTACCTGGATGGAGAGCACCCCCCGCCGCGCCCAACTAGTACCACAAGTCCCATAGTCTTACTCCTACACTCCACCCCCCTGTCGAAAAAGTTCAACCATCGTAGTTGAACATAAAAGACAAGGACTCGCTGTTCGGTCATCGCTCTACCCTTGGCCGGAAATCGGTGCCTGACTCACACAACGCAACAAAAAATTATTATTGCCATCTATTGCACCATTATAACAACAGACACACGGACATAGAACCATAATCACATAATACAAGATGGTTTCTGCAACTGCATCGTCGCCTTTCTACTCCCCTACACATCATCCATACCAATCCTCATCACCACTACCAAGGAAGAAGATGTCCGTCACTCAGACTTACTTCCTTGCCCACAAGGCTAGGGCCAAGCTTTCCAATGAAGCTGCCCGTCCCGACCACAACCTCCGACTTCTTGTCGGTCACGCCAACCTGCTAGACTCCCTGATGATCGACCTCGCCGAGGCCGAACGGGAGCAGGAGAGCTGGTTCAACCAATCCGTCCGAGGTGCCACACCCAAGGCCGAAGAGAGACACGTACAATGGGCCGACAACGCCACGGTGGAGGACGACTGGGAGGCAGACTCCTCCGACTCGGATAGCGACTCGGAAGACGAAGATGAGGATGTCGAGATGACCGACGCAGCTCACTTACAACCCCTACATCGGATACCTTCCAACGCTGCCGTACCACCTTCACCTCAACTATACACCATGGAGGAAGATGAGGAGGACGACTTCGAAGATGACGACGAGGACTACGACGCTCTTGCTCTCACACGATCACCCTCCCACTCCGTAACATCACCACCCGAACTAGAACACGACGAGGACTCATCAGAAGACGAGTCAATGCCTCCGTCACCACCCACAGCATCTATACCTACATTCACCGAGAAGCAGAAGGATAGCACAGTCACAACAACTGAATACTACGACTCGAGGCAAGAGGAAGATGAGGAAAACAATAAGGCCGACTTCTACAGCGAAGGATACTACCTGCCGCCACGAAATACAACAAGGGTGGTATCCGCGATATCGGTCTATTAAGGAATCTCCTTCTACTTCCTCTTCTTACGACTTGCATCAGCATCGGGTCTGATTTGACATAATGTGTTTCTTCATCTGCATCTGGGCGGCGTTTCAAAAAATACCACATAGCGGCATGGCATTTTTCCAAGCGCGAGCGTTTTCATTTGATTTCTTTTTGTGTCAACTACGATATCTTGGGGGGGGAGAGGATACCATCGGGGTATCATGGCGGGCCTAGAACCAGGCTAGGCACCACACACTGGGAGGATATTTCACCGCTCACAAGTTATTTTCTATTGGAGGACTATTGAAGGAATATTACCGAAAACGGTAAACATTTTAGTACAGAACAGATACTAGCGGGGCACGCTTTCGCTCCCTGGGTTTCAACCCGCGCACGCAACGCATAGCAACGCAAAGCAACATAATCGCTGGGCTCGAATCCCGAAGGTTGAGTGGAACATGAATGGCCTCGTCTCACCGGAAAAATCAATATTCATAGGTTAGCGATGGCTAAACACTGCATAAGCAAGAGCAGTTGAGGCCCATTACAATCACAATCAATCAATCGAAATACAAATACGAAATAATTAGTCAAACATGATTGTTCCGTTTCATTTTGCATCAGTGATCAATTGCCAATTACCAATTGGCCCTCGTGAATGATTACCATCACATGATTATGTAACAAGACTTTGAATGAAGCTTGGGGCCCATGTAGCTATTGTGTTCGGTAATTTATCAAGTCGATCTAATTCGTAAGTGATCGAGTCATGTGCGACGGGATTGATGGGATGGGAAGGGAAGGGAACAATTGGCGCGGTCGCGATATCGGTAATCCAAAATCCAAAATCCAAAACTTGATTCATCATCATTTCACACGGCACACGCATACATACATACATACAGTACACTTACACACCCAAATTGTTCACGATGCCGAGGAAGCGGATCTTACTAACTCCAGATCATCCAGATAACCGGCTAGTAATCGAAGTGTACGGAATTTCCTTGCAACCTTNCTACTACATACTATGTATGTAGATGTAGTATGTAAGGTAGTAGTAGATACCTACATACCACATGGAGACTACGGAGAATCGAAAAGAGGGATTTCGGAGAGAGGACAAACCCCGCCCTATGGCCGAGTCTTGTCTAACCTAGTTTTGATTTGGACGGCCGCGAGCGAGATAAGTCCGGATGAAAAAAAGAAAGAAAAAGAAAAAGAGTCAGAAAGACCCTGTTGGCTGGGCTGGGCTTGGCTTAGCTGGCTGGCAGCTGGGTGCATGATTGAAACAAAGGGCCTCGTTGAAACATGGGAACAATCAATGTGATGACGAATATGACGAATTCGCCCATCTTGTTAGTAGTAAGAGTATTATGTTTGTTTGTTTCAACTGTCAGTACTATGTATGTATGTATGTATGTAGGTAGTTACGTACGCATTCCCTGGTTGTTGGTTTAGCTAGAGCTCTAGTAGTTGTGACACCAAATACCAATCCTATGTAGACGAGAACGATGAACGAGAACAGAACAGAACAGAACAGAACAGAACAGAACAGAACAGGGATTTGATACCTAATAATACTCTAACAAGGAAAAAGGAGAGAAATTGCAAAGTTTGAAATTTTTGTGTGCGTTAGGTTAGGTAGGCAAATAACAATGTCCGAACACGCTCGGAATGGAGTGGGAAAAAATTGAACAGATAATAGAATCTTGACAACTAATAAGACGCTCAATTCTTTTTCTGCATGGCTTAGTTGGCAGACTTGATCAACTCCTGTTCGAATGGATGGAGTAAGGATTGCAAAGCTTGCTTCACTTTGAAAATACTTTCTGCCCATTTTTCAGGCAGACACATTTCAAACTCGAGGCTTTTCTGCTCTGGTCTTTTGATACGTGTAGCTTGAGGCCTACTAGCTGGAGTCTTAGTATGTCATCTACCTAAAATGTAAATGAATTTGAACTTTTGAAATCCCTGCGTACATGTACCGAGGATGAGATGTACACAAGTACATACATACGGTAGAGCTATGTATGCGAAGATAATCAAAAGATTTGTATGGGTAACCTTGCTGCCGGGCTGTCGGGTGATTATCTTAGATCCATCAGTGACCATCAGAGAGGGCTGGCTGTTTTTTTTTTTTGTGTCTATGTACTGTACACTACAAGATACATTGAGCATGGCTAATCCAAAAGGGGCCAAGTTTCAGTCAGAAAAAATCCCAACCGTCTGGTCTTCCCGCGCAAAGAAATAAAAAGGCTACACGGCAAAAGGAGCGGGCCGGTCTTCGTCCAATCAAACTCTGCCGCGAACGCCAGCACACTTTACTGTATGTACTGATGTACGTGCTATTAGCGCATAAGGTGAGTTGGGGGCTGAGTTTCTTGTGTGTGCCTGAGGCCTGTGAAACTCCCCACAATCTTTCGTTTACCGTGCCCGTATTTCGTATGGGAGCGAAAGCGCCCGAGCCTTTCTCCTGGGGCCTACCGGGCTGAAAAAAAACAACGCTATCCATGTAATTTGTATATAGAAATTTCTTTTAATTTTTTTTCTTCTCCTTGTCAACCCCCCTCTCCTTAAAAAAGCTTCTATTAGCTTCAAGGATTTCGGGGAAGCTAGGTACATAGGTAGCAGCCCAAAGCTAGGGCCTTATTGTCATTTCTTTCCTCTGAAATTGAGTCACTGGTTTTTCAATTACGGATCGTTTGGTACCGATTAGCTCGGAGCACTTTCTAGCACTTGCTACCTAATTACCTACATAACTACCTATGTACACATTTTGGATCTATCTTCCATCCATTCTTTTGCAGGGTCTAGATCTTCAACAATTCCAACGGCTGGAAAAAGCCGGTCAACTGCGGTAATAGGCAATTCGGAGACGTGCCGTTCAGGGATAATAGGGATGGGATGGATTGGGGAGAGGGAGAGGAGAGACGGACCCCTAGACTAACTCAGCTTAGTTGAACCCAGCAAATTGATTAAGATTTTTTTTTGGTCTTGGTCTTGGTTGACGGATAATATCCTGCACGCTTCCGAACTGGCGGGCAGACAGGTAGCACTGCTGCAGAAGACAAGCCCTACCTACTCTACACCGTCAGCCCACCAAGGCCACACATCTTGGTAGCTTGGGTAGGGTAGGTTGTTTGGTATCGTATCCATCTTCATATGTACTATGTAGGAGCTGTCTAGACTAGCGAAAGGGGCACGCAACGTAGGTAGGTAGGTGGCAGATAGCTCGCATTCCTCAACCGTGATCCATTGCCCTATCATCTCGCTCGTACGACGGGATGGTGAGAATGAGCTCATGTCTGTCTCGTTCGTAGCTCCCGAAGAGGAAATACGATAGAAGGGGGGGCACGGGCTTCGCTACGATGATGATGCTGAGATAATACGGGGTCTAGATGTTCGTGGTATGGGTATCTGGGTACGGTAGTACTTGGCGAGCATACTGGCATACTGGCATAGCAACATACACTCACGGCCGCGCCTTTGCGGAAGGTAACCCAAAGCTGCGGTCAGCTCTGGGCTTGTCACCGCTACCTCCACGGCGGTCTTAGGAGATAAACCATTCACAGTCGCTCTCGCCGCTGCTGGTTGTGTTTCATTGGTCTGGGGCTAGATAGGTATGGTATGCAGCAATGGAACGATTATTGCTTGCTTTCGTTCGCCTGTGGTAATTTACGATATATTGATCTCGTTAGGCGTGTCAGATCGCCAATGTGGCTATTGCCCTTTCAAACCCCGATACCTCAGAGTTCCAGATCACGATGTCGACGATATCGATATCGCGTCCTTTTGCCAACTTACGACTTTTTTGATTTTCGTCTTGTCTTGGGTTGCACTTTGATGTTATTGTTGCAAAGTCATGGATACCAATCTACGGTACGGATCGCACGTTGGTAATCGCCGAGGTGTCAATCTCAATACGAATAAGTCTACTGCTACGTTGTATCTATCATCTGATATTTGTTTCGACTAATATGTTATTATTATCTAACATGCTAGTTTGTGCTAAGAGTCGCCCGACCAAATGCTGTAGTAGTTAACCCGCGGCCTCAAAATCAAGAAATCTAGATTTTTTGCGCCTCATGATCTGTGCGTTTGATAGGTTTGGGTTCGTAGGTATTATACATGTGGATGCAAGTGATTAGACGGTACCGGTAGCCTCGATTGATCATCCCCTCAAACTCTATGAAACATGTCTGGAGTTATTCGGTGAAGATTCATACGCATACGTGCTGCTACTAGCTACATTAGCTTCGATGTTGGAGACGGTCATATAGCTGTAGCTCATGTGGATGATTGGTCTCGGCCAAGGTTGAGTACCGTGATGTGGCTATCGCATAGTGGGCTGGATACATACGTTGGTCAAGTTCCCTTGGGCCTCAAAAGGGGGGGGGGCCTCGAAAGTTAGTCATCTTACCGTCGATGCAACTAGAACTGAACCTGGCCGACCGCCAGAATCTGGAGGGGCTAACCACACAGATGTGCGCGCTTGGTTGCAGGCCTATCTGGAGAGGCGGTGAGATGTTGTAAACTGGCGGGACAAGACTTTTGGGGGGATATGTTGTGATGGTGGGTTGTGGGAGGGCGCAGCGGGGGGGAGAAGAGCTAACGCTGATTCATCGTTGTGACAGCCAGCCCGTCTGCCCGTGTGAATCATTGCGGGCTGCATATCGATTGGTTGAATCGAACGTGTGGAGAGGAGAGGAGATGTCTGACTGGCGAGGAGACAACTTGCCCAATGCACACAATTTGTGCGGAATTGTTTAGTTTCAATATTCTCATGTGATGACTAAACTAATTAGTTTGGTTGACTACTATGTAAACATGTATTGGACGTTGATAAGATGATATGTTGTCAATATACGATGCCACTTCACACATCACACATCACATGTGCTTGGGTTGGGTGTGTGGACTTGTCTACCGAAAAGTACGTCTTGGGTTGCAACAAATCGGGCTCTGCTTTTATGCAAGTAGATCTCTATGTATAATGTATACTGTATTGCATTGCATTGGATTGTATTCTCCATCAACTATACACATCGGTGTATGGAGTTGGTTGTGTCGATATCACGATGTGTACAAGGGGTCAGGTATTCGCGGAATACTTCCTCGGTAGAGACAAGACGAGGCTGTAATGATTTTTGCATACACATTTGTGTATCAAATATGTCACCTAATACTAAATAGTGCTCAAATCAGATCTGCCGATTGCTATTGCTATTGCTATTAAGCGTGTCCGCGGTATTTGATATACTGGAATTGTCAAAGCTATCGACTGCGTGCTGACGTGATAACCCTACTGCACAGCATACATACCTTATCATAATCGCATCGTATGTATGTATGTATGTATGTATGTATGTACCTTGGACCACAACTTACGGACGAGACGGCCTTGAAGTAATGTTCTGCATGAAGGGTCCAGAGGCTTGTATGTATCTTATGTACCTAGACTTTAGGTACATTGATGTGTGCGAGCTGGACAAAAAACGAAGACTCCGAATGGCGTGGCTACCTACGTGGTTTGTTTAGGTCCGGAGGAATTTGGTTGGTAGCCGGCTCCGGTGCTACGAAACGAGATTATCGCGAAGTTGCGGATTTAGCGGGGATCTTGATCGGCTCATGTGCGTATACTAATACCTACATTGCATCTATGTAGCCTAACCAAGGTAACCAAGTCAGGTAAGGGGTAAAACGGATAGAGCGGATTAATGGATTAAAGTTAGGTAGGCAAAAAGTAAACGAATAACAAACTTAATCTCAGCCGAGGCTCGCCGATGAAGGAATACTATTGTACTATTGAAATTCGGCGCCGAGACGACCCGATGCCGAGTCAACACCGACTAGGAAATTTAATTTTTTTTCTTGGGAGCGAGCGCGAAGTCGCATCGGTTACATCACCGATTCCTTCGCTCGGAACTTACGGTAACAGTAACAAGCCGAAGCCTCCAGCAAACAAGGCTGTCTACTGCTACCTTCACTTTTTCCCTTCCTTTCCGTTACAGCCTCATTGATATTCGCGAATATAGCGCTGTTAGGCTAGTTTAGGAATAGGAATAGGATCTGTTCCGACATCGCGCGGCTAGAGGCTTAGATACTAGTATCGTTAGTACATACATACATACCTACCTACCTTACGCATATGATCATACCTATACTGCGATGCAACAAATCCTACCTCGCACCGCCGTTCCGGGCCCCGGTAAACGCGCCTTGCAGCAGCTAAGCTCCTCCTTCGTATGCCAATCTTGCCAGCGATCCTTGCGACAGCGACAACAGCAACAGCAACAGCAACAGCAACGACGGCAATTCTCCGCGACTCCGAACCGTCCGCATCCTCCCCCGCCGCCCCCTCCTTCCGGCTATGCGCACCTCACCTCCCGCCGGCTGATCAGCATCGCCGGTCCCGACGCGCCCAAGTTTCTGCACGGCATCATCACCCAGTCCGTCGTCGACGAGCCTGGCACGAGCGGCGGTCGACAGCGCCACAACGCGCCGCCGAGGATCACCCCGTCGACGGCGGATGCGCCGGGCTTCTACGCCGGGTTTCTGAACGCCACGGGCCGTGTCCTGCATGACGTCTTCGTATACCGCGACACGCTGGGTGTGGTCGGCGGGACGGGCGCGGCGGCGGCGGCGGCGGATGGCGAGGCTTTTGTGATCGAGGTTGATGCCGCGCAGGTCGAGACTTTGGCTAAGCATATCAAGCGGTATAAGCTCCGGAGCAAGCTGCAGTTTCGGATCTTGGACGAGGGCGAATGCTCCGCTTGGCAGGTCTGGGATGATGGTTCCCTGTCGGCGTCGGGGTCGTTGGAGGAGCAGACATCCCAAGCGAATTCGCTGTTGTCGCAGTTGAAGGATAGTATCGTGCTGCCTGACACGCGCGCCCCGGGTATGGGGTATCGTGTGCTTCGCCTCGGCGGGGGAGGGGCAGACGGTTCAAGCCTAGCCCTGGATCTAGAGCGGAGCGACGACACGGCCTACCGTATCCGGCGGTACCTACGAGGCGTAGCGGAAGGCCAAGCAGAGATCCCCCGCGAACAAGCGCTGCCACTGGAAGCCAACATGGATGTCACAGGCGGCATCGACTTTCGCAAGGGATGCTACGTGGGCCAGGAACTGACGATCCGCACGAAACACCGCGGCGTCGTGCGGAAGCGCATCCTGCCGTGTCTTTTGTACCCCACCGCACCACCGTCAGCATCCCCATCACCGCCGCAGAATCTGGAATACAGACCCGCTGTCGACGAGCGCGGAGAGTTAGACGCCGAGAACATCCCCTCCGGTCTGAGCATCGGCCGGTTCGGCGCCAAGGGCCGCAGCGCGGGAACGTGGCTCAGAGGCGTGGGCAACGTGGGACTCGCGCTGTGTCGTCTTCCGATCATGACCGATGTCGAGCTGCCTGGGGAGACGGCGGTCGGAACGCCGTTCGACCCCGCCAAGGACGAGTTTGTCGTCAGGTGGGGTGCGGATGAGGAGGGCGCTGCTGATGGGCAGTCGGTCAAGATCAAGGCGTTTGTGCCGGATTGGCTGCGTGTGAAGTTGCTGGAAGGTGGAGGTTCTGGCTCTGAGCATTGAGTTAAGGGGGTAGGTAGGTGTTGTTGGGCTAGTAGATACTTGGGATAGAATAGACAGTCTACCTATAGTGGGCTTTGTCAATCTAATGCCTGCGAACAGAGCACTATTTTCCGTTTGATGAAATTTCGACGCATCCAAGTATAACATGTTCACTGCCGATTAATATAGCAACAACACGGCCAAGTTGCTAACGGCCTTATTGGAACATAGATATTCACAACATGTCAGATTTGCGCCTGATTAGAAAGTTGAATGCGGTACTTCATCTCTATTTCATAGCATAAGAGCAAAATGCTGTTCTATCGTAAAAATCGGGGTATTATGATGCGAAGAGAAAGAAAATAGAGCAGTATATCTATAGCCCGTTAGTAAAAACCCATCAATGCCTAGCTACCAACGCTGCCGGCAGCAGCAGCAGCGGCTTCTTCCATCTTCTTCCTAGCTTCCTTCTCGGCCTGTGCAGCGCGTAGCCTGGCCATCGTCGACGAGAAATCCCCTTTGGCTCGCGGCTTGCTGCTCGTGGTACTGCTGTCGCCATTTATCGTAGCAGTAGTAGCTGGAGAGAATGAGAAAGATTTCGTTGCCCCTGACAGTGGAACATCCTTCTTTTCCTCAGCTTTCGACTCTATGGGTACGTCGGGAGTAGGTGTGGTTTCCTGTCCTCCAGTCTTTGCGCCGTTCTTCTTCGCCTTCTTGTCCTTTTTGGCTGCTTTTCGCTGTCGCGCTTCTTGCAGTCGTCGCTCGAGGTCTGCGATTTGGTTGTCGTATCCGTCGTTACCGTTGCCCGATGGTTCCGGGTCTATGTCCATCTTCGACTCCGTGGTACTCGAGATATTCGAAGCCTCCTTACGATCGCCCTGCTCATTGAATTTCGGCGGCACAGATTCCTTTGGGACTTCTTTTTTCGCCTCCTCTTGCGCCTTCTCTCGTTGTTTCTCTCTCTCTTCTGCTTCTCGCATCAGCCTCTGTCTCTCCTCTAACCGTCTCTTTCCAGCCTCCGCTAAACGCCTTCTCTCGGCTTCGCTCATGACGGGGGCTTGGTTCTCTCCTCGTGGGCGCTTGATCGCGCCGCGCTCTCGTGCCTCGAGGTCGTCTACCATGGCGCGCCTCTTGGCGTCCATAGCGCGTCGTTGTTCCTCGCGCAGGAGAGCGGCGGATCTCTGCGAGTCGTAGATCTCGCGGGCTGCTGTGTCGGACAGCACCTCCCGCGCTCGTTCGAATAACTCCCATTTTGAGGCGTCGAAGTTGGCTCCTGCTTTGTCGGGGTGGTACTTCAAGCTGCGCTTACGCCTGTGGAAGATATAGTGTTAGCTGGTGGGCCTTCAGAGTATTGGGATTGGGATTGGGATGGGGATGGGGATGGGGATGGGGATGGGGATGGGGATGGGGATGGGTGAAGAGAACTTACCAGGCGCGGTGGATGTCCTGCTTGGTTGTGTCGGAGGTGACACCCAGGAGCTCGTATAAATCCTGAGTGGTCGCATATTCTTTGGCGTAGACCAGAAGATCTGAATTATCCATCGTGGTTGATGTGTGTTGTTGCCGTTGTGCTTGAGTCGAAAGAGAAGAGGTAGAAGATGATGGGTCTTTCTTAAAATGTCAATAGCAACCAAATGTTGTCGAGGGACCCCACTAAAAATGCACTAGAGTGTCCCGCTATGGGCGGTAAGTTACAGTGACGTGGGGCAAGTTGTGGATAGTTGCAGAGGGTTAGCTGAACCTTAAACTAACTGGGTCACTCCTTTTAACCTCTCCTTCGAAGTCGAGACTCTGTTTTATTTTCTTACAATCGAACATGTGTTTTTACTATGAGAATAACTCTTCACATTGAGGAACGTACTTCCTGATCTCTAGTTAATTTTATTTGATATCTATCCTCTCCTCTAACCTAGGTAGGTATATCAAGAACCAGACGAGCCAAACTGTAAGAATACCATCAAGACTGCAGCATACCTGGGTTCAAGTCAGTTAATGGGAGCCACCAATGTGTGTGCAAATTCACTTACGCTGCTGTTGCACCCAGAGCCTCGAATGGCTTTGTAGCCATTGCAAACGAGAGGGTTAGTAGAAACACAAAGACGAACAAAGTGATGACAATCAGTTTGTTCGTAGGACTTTCCAGGCCCTGCAGAATCCAGAGAGGAACAATCAGCATGACCACGCCCGCCGCAATGATAAGTCCAGAGGCAAAATCGTCAATACGTTGGTCGGAATAGTACGACACGAATTTCGCATCATAATCTGGAGTGTCAGGATTATCCTTCCTCCATATTGAAAACGTTCGTAGTCGACGGGATTGATCGATGAGTCGCCGTACAGGTAGTTTGTCCTTTGGCACTATGGAAATCAAATCCTTCTTGACGTTCAGGTATTCTTGCTCGTCTCTATCAATTGCGCCATAGTCGTGGTTGAAATGCCAGTTTCTTATTGATTTGATTACACGGTTAGGTGTTTGTTGGTATTTTCTCATTGCTGTCTGCTGTAGAATGAACTCATCTTCAGGTATGTCAACTCTGGTAACTTACTCTGTACTGCCAGACAGACTCACTATAGTGGCGGAGTTTCTGTCCAATCTTCTTCAAAGCTAGAGCACGGTCTTGCTGGTCATGTCTTAATGTCCCATTATTAACATCTTCTGCATCCTTTCGACTATAATCTTCATCTATATTAGAGAGCTCATTCTCAAGTACAGATATTTCATCTTGTAGGGATAAGGCGACCCGAACATTCAGGTTGTCAAAGCGCCTCAATGTTAGGAACTCATCATCGGACGCGAGGAAATTTGAATAGCCTCTATAGCCGACATATTTCCAGGGCTTGCGTAGGATGTCATTCTCTGTTGGGACATTGTCTGTGGCATCGCCAGTAGCAATGCTTGCGGCTGGATTAGTTGTGATATCTATAGGAGATGTCTCGCCGGCATGTTGACATGTTGACATGTTGACATTCTTTTGAAGCTTCTGTGCAATGTGCTTTCTGATGGCAGAATCAAGAATTTCGGTGTTTGGTACCTTCATTACATGCTTACCTTGATGTTGACTGGCCAGTCAAATGTCCTCACCTGGAGTGCTACAACACTAGTCTATGCATATATGCCCGAATGAAGTGGGAAAAGGTCGACTCTGCCACAACATAGCCCATGGGACGGCCCTGAGGCTGCCTAGTCTGCCTAACACAATAGCGAGGCTCTAGAGAAGACCTATTGATCTAATAAATTATATGAAAAGAAGGAACCTTTCCTTTTCATTCCTTGTAATTCTGACTCCTACCAAAGCTATCATACCTACATAATATCCAAATTGTCATGGCCGATTCTACAGGGGAACAGCAGGCGCCTTTCCCGGCACAACTCAAGAAGCCTAGCAAGACCCCAAAGGAGGCTCTCCAGAACCATACTGTCGATGAAAGTATTCTCGACTTGCTAGACCCCGGATATCGAAAGGCCCCCGCGGACGTACAACGTCGAGCTGAAAGAACTGTCAGAGCCGAGCCGCCTCCGCCTCCTCCTACACAGACCCGGTTCCCAACTCGACGTGGAAGGTCAGAGAGAGGAAAGAAACAAAGCAATGGCTTTGATGGAGATAGCGGGAGCGATTCGGATGAGAAATCAAAGCGCGGGCATGGGGAAGACGATATCCTTATCGTGCGACGCAAGCCTACTCAGCAGTCAGCCGTGGACAATCCGCGGCCTACGAGCGGTGCTTCGCCGGCTCGTACACTCTTAACCCCCGAGGAAGAAGAGCGTGTCCGTCTGCGCCGTGCTTTGAATGATGGCTCTCTAGGTTCCGTCCTGAAAAATTGGAAGTCAAGCATGATTAATGCCGCAAAGAAAAAGCAAAAGTTCGTCTCGGATGACAGCCCTAAAGACAGCCTCAGTGCCAGCCTTGAATACCCGCCCGATATAGAAGTCATCAGACAGAAACAAAAAAGACTAGATGACTACCTAAACGAGTCGTTACCCTACGACCTAGAAGAGGCACCGAGAAATAATAGCACAAGTCAGAACTTAGCCTGGGAAGAAAGGTGGTTGAGAAATCTTGTTGAACAAATTGAAGCGGACTTCGTTCTCCGATGGGAAAAAACTTTACAACAGGGCTTTTCGTCCTCTATACTCCGGAGAGGACATCAGTTAAAGAACATTGTACGTGCTATTCATCGAATCCTAACGAACCCCAATTGCTGGTCGAGGTCCAGTCCGTTCTACATGGCATTCACTCCCTCTGATTTGACCAGCGACACGTTTTCATGGGATACGTTGGGCGATAGGGGGCGTGGTTTTCGTTTCGACTCATTGGCCACTCCGTACGAAAGGGAGATCATCCGGGATTTGTCCAAGAATGTACTTCAAAGTCGAGGTGCATCCAAAACTACACCGCCGGTGTTGGCCTCAATAGAAGCTTCTTGCAGCTGGGGCGAGCCCTTGGATTCCACGTACGTGGATTGGATATATTCGCTTGTGCCTCGCGGTGTAATCGACGAGTGCTGCCAGCAAATGTGTCAACAGACTCAGCTCCTCGAGCTGAGTATCAGCCAAGTATTCTATGAAACCTATAACGGTAATGTCGAGTTTGTATCATTCAAAGGCAACTTCCCGGCTTCAATGAGGCGCATGGCACAGGAAGATCTTGGTGCGTTTGGCTGGTTCCGCGATGAGCATAACGGCGGGAAATACAGTCGTTATGAGTTCGATTATGGCTTTCAGCGTGCCTTTAAAGTCGCTGTGGATGGAAAGGTACTGGGAATGGTTGAAGGTGACAGTGTCGTTTATCTTGAAAACTAGATCCTTGGCGTCGTATAATACGATATCTAGTAGGCAAGTATGTTGTTCGAGAATCTGTAGTTGTTACCATAACTAAGCTTTTTGTTAATTGATATACAGGTTTCCCTCGGAGCGACTTAACTACGGCTGGGGACTATTAAGAGCATATTGCCATTGCATACTCAGGTACCTTCATATACCTAGGTAGTCTTACCTCAATGTCAATACATACACATTCATACATGTAGTATTTAAGCATTATCATACTTATTAGATTGATGACTTTCTTTGAATTCCAATCCAATTTCTTGGACTGCTCCAAGACCGGGCTTAGCAGAGCACAAACCATCGAACCGGAACATTTGGCGGCTGTGAAACAATAAAGACAGGGCTTTTGATTACCTCGGTACCCTGCCATCCAACCAAATCATTTCTTCACCTCCGCACTTGACGTGATGTTATATGTATGTCATACCAACAGTGTTCAT
This sequence comes from Hypoxylon sp. CI-4A, assembly GCA_002120315.1. NCBI lineage: Eukaryota > Fungi > Ascomycota > Sordariomycetes > Xylariales > Hypoxylaceae > Hypoxylon > Hypoxylon sp. CI-4A. Next base: position 658,764 of record KZ111526.1, read on the forward strand.
CCGTACGACTTGGAGATCATGCTGTCTCGCATATGTTTTCCGTCAAAGAACAACGATGGAGTGAAAATTTGACCGCCAGAGCAGCAGCGGCAGATTCGGGAGCGGCATCCCGATTTATCACTTCTCACATGGAGACCAACGCATCCCTGGTCTATCCACTTCCCTCATCCAGCTGTCACCGGCTACCTAACAGGCCCAAAAAGCAACGATACCCCACAGACTCGAACGTGGTACCCTTGATTGGATGGAACCGACACGAGTGTCCAGGATGCTATCCTCGAGATCCGGGGGGGTTCCTCGAACCTGAGCCACGAATCTGGTTGCTAATCCTCCCTTTTGGTTCAAGTTGGAACTCCGCTTCGAGATCTTCGAAATGCAGCCAACGCAAACCCTTTTTTCTGTTCGCCCCCGTAGCCGTAGTACTAGTAGGTAGGTAGTAGGTAGTAGTAGTACCACGCGGGAACTCCCGCACTTTGTCTCCGCGCGTCCTATGCTAGACCGCCGCCGCCGCTGCTGCTCAACTCTCTTCTTGTCTCACCACGCGGCAGCGCCGGTCTTTTGCAGCAGCATACCCCATTCTCCTGCTGACACGCGATCATAATGGCCGACACCTCCAAGAAGTCACCGTCGCCGGGCGCGACAACGGCCATATCCCCTAAAAGTCCCAAGAGTCCCAAAAGCGCTTCGTCGGGTGGTGAACTTCCAACGGGGGAGGCGGTTGGAACCGAACAGACTATCGAGGCGGTGGGCCCTCCTTTACTTCTTTTCCACTTATGGCGCTAACATTTCTGACTAGGCGGATGATTTGGGAGATAGTGACGATGGCGCCTCTGCCCTTGGTAGCGATTTGTATGCCAATTAATCTATCTTCTAGTCTTTGCGCAACTTCGATACTAATTGTAATCTCTCCAAGACAATCGTCCACGGGCTCATTATCCGAGAGCATCTTCAATTACCGTGTGTTGCATGGCAGAACGTTCAATGCTCCGAAAACGACAGAATACTGGGCGCCAAATGACGACCAGCAAAATGAGGGTCTCGACCTTCTACACAACTGCCTTATGATGCTCATGGACGACAGACTATTTCTTGCGCCAATCGACGACAACCCGCAAAGAGTACTCGATGTTGGAACGGGAACTGGAATATGGGCGATGTAAGTGTCGCGAATATGTGCTTGGTATAATTTCGCTCGACTAAAACTGTAACTAGCGATTTCGCAGACATGTATCCAGGCGCAGAAGTTACAGGGACAGACCTAAGTCCAATACAACCGGCATGGGCACCTCCCAATGTTAGGTTTGAGATCGACGATTGTCTTCTCGAGTGGACATGGCCGAAGAATCACTTTGATTTTATTCATATCCGAGCATTATACGGTACGACTACCTCCTACCTCCTAGCTCTCAACATAAAGTATCCCTCTAGATATTCTAACGACTCGTCCCGATATCAGGCAGCATCCCCGACTGGAGCGAATTTTACGGCAAGGCATTCAAACATGTTAAGCCCGGAGGCTGGGTGCAGGACCTAGAGATGGACGTACGAATACAATCTGATCACGTCGCCTTCGGTGACGACCACATCTTTGAAGAATGGGGGCGGGCGTTTATCGAGGGCGGAGAGAAGAACGGGCGCACTTTTGGTATATGTCGCGATCATAGGATGAAGGAGACCATGGAAGCCGCCGGTTTCGTCGACGTTACCGAAGTTAAGCTGAAAGCACCCACCCACGGCTGGCCACGCGATCCCAAGTTGCAGCAGGCTGGTCTATTACTATACGCCATGTTGGATCAGAGTCTCGAGGGCTTGAGCTTGTACTTGCTCACCAAAGTGTTGGATTGGACCGTCGACGAGGTATTCCTCATTGCCGCTAGATTCCGCGCCGAGATGAAGAAGAGGACTAATTGTGGATGGATCTTAACGTGAGTAGCAACGTCTCCGACAATCTCCGTGACATTGTCTAGACCTGCTAACAATTTACTCAACATATACAGAACCGTCGTATACGGTCGAAAGCCAGAAGACGCGATATCTTGATATACCGAAAGCGATATATAGGTACCTACTACACCAGCATCAAATTTGTTTCGAGTTCGATTCTTCACCAGCAAGCATCGCACTGCGTTGGATTGCGTTGGATATTGCATTCTCCAAAAGGACATAATTTGGATGACTACCTCTATATCCATTTCTAATGATTGTTTAGGTTGGCGCACTCCACGAAGCCGTCGTTCCCATTTTTTGATAGCGTTCTGAAAAAAAGAATACCCCAGTTTGTCGTGGGTAGAGATCCGTTATGATTGGGATGCATACCTATTTGCAGAACATATTTACAGTCACTTATAAATATACCAGCACTAGCTAACGTATTTACGATAACATATAACATTGCGTTTCATGAGTCCCTCTACGTGATTTGGGACTCCTTATATCCAACACGCCATTGTTATAACCTGCACCTATGTTAGTACCCAAGAAGGGAAATCAGCTAAGGAAGCGAATATGTGGTGATTGGGGGGTATACGACTCAGAGCTATCATGAGAAGAGTAGCCAACAAAAGCATGCTGTTTTCGTTCAGCTAGACTCGAGTAGGTACAGCTATGTTGGCCCGACAAAGGTACAGAATAAAGGAGTATACCGGCTAGGCAATTTATTGACAGTTTAGTTCAAGGACAACAAATGACCGGGAGATACCACATGTTCTAGGAAGACGTTGAATCAGACGTTAATGAATGGGATGATACCTCCTCGCCCTAGGCGCCAAGTACCTATACCTAGGTATTCATGGATTGGAACGCCACCAATGCTCTTCAACCCTCCTTGGCATCAGCCGATACACTCTCTGATATCTCGAGCTAGCTACCTAGGTAGCTTGATGACACATTCTACCGATGACAGGCCCCCAACCTTTACAGCAGCACGAAATATTTCCTAATAGCGCTGACGGTAGACATCTTTAAGCTACACCCTTATGATAGGCTAGTTATTTCCTCACCCATTACACAAACCGCCTAAAAGCGTTAATGTGAGATTTGATCGAGTAATCTGACCATAATTTCACGCCTGAAAACACACACAATGCGAGGCTTATGTCAGTTCTATTGGCTATGGTATCCAAACCCACCAGCTCAACTATCCACCACAAACTCCGTAGGCCCAGGATCCGTATCCCTCGGATCCTCCTCGTACAGCCGCAACACCTGGATAGCATTACCACCCATAACCGCCTTCGCCCCCTCGGACGCATCTCCCAGCGCCGTCGTCACGGCCGCCGCGTTCAGCGTGACGCTCTCCCACTCGCCCTGCTCGTCGGTGCTCAGCGGCGGGAAGAACGGGTGATCGGTGCCGAACATGAGCCGATCCACGCCGCTGGCGTCTATGGCCGCCTTGAGGCCGACCTCCGAGTACACGACGGCGTCCAGGTAGATCTGCTCCTTGAGGACCTGCCATATCGAGCGGCGGGCGGGCCCTGCTTTGCCCTCGCGGACCAGGTGTCCGTCGTGCACGATGCAGCTCTCGATGCGGCCCGCGAGGAACGGCAGCGTGCCGCCGCTGTGCGCCAGCAGCATCCGGAGCTCGGGCACCTGGTCGAAGACTCCGGCTAGGTACATGCGCGCGACCGCGATCGTCGTCTCCATCGGGAAGCCCAGGGCCAGCGGCAGCACGTGTCCGTACTCCTCCGTCGCCCGGGGCCCGTAGACCTCGCTCGGCAGCCCGTAGTGCGGGTGCAGAAACACCGTCAGACGATTAGCCGCCAGCGCGCGGAATAAGGGTACCAATGCTGGGTCGTCTAGCCCCTTGCCCAACCCCGAGGTCCCTAAGATCACGCCCCGACAGGATTTTAGGCTGCGGATGTGGCCTACAGCCGCAAGCAGCGTCTCAGGCGGCGCTGTTAAAGGGAGCGTAGCGAAGAAGAATAACCGCCCCGGCGCTGAGGCGCACATGTTGGAAAACTCCTGGTTGATGGACTTAGCCGTCTCACCGGCGTCTTCAGGAGCGAGGAAGTCGAGCCATGGGTTTGCAAGCGATATTACTGATATGTCGATCTTATGCGTGTCCATAAAGTGAAGTTTCTGGCTTAACGAGGAGTAATGCGTGGTGACGGGTCGGCCTGGTAAGTGGGATGAGGTCTTCTCCGGCTTTTCGCTTGTGATCTTGTCTAGCGAGTCCGCCTCGGCGGGGAGGATGATGAGACGCGGTTCTTTTGCGCCGGCAAACTTTCGGATTAGGGGGATACTGTGGCGGGATTCTAGGAGTTGAACGTAGGCTGGAGGATACATATGTGTGTGGACGTCCACTACACGATATGTCGGATCGGCCATTGTGTCTGTGTTCCACTGCTTGGTTTGGGTGACCCGAATACTTGCTTGTCGCATTGAATATGTAGTGCTACCCGACAGAGGTATCTATATGAGGTGGGTAGATGGAATATGGTGTTACACCGTACCCCCAGAGAACCGGCGTGTCTTCACTAAGCCCGGAACTCTTGTCCACTGCTATCCCCAATCTGAGTCAGACCTGGAGTATACGAGATCGAACCTAGATGCAGTAAACCTTGAACCGCATAACTGGTGTAGATGCAAACAATACAGCAGTACCCCACACTTTGCCCTCATAGAACGCCCCCCCATCCACCCTATCCCACGCTTATCTCCATGCATGATCTAGAAGGGGTACATCTTATCTGTAAGGCGGGGCTCCTAGATATATGCACATGAAGCCTTACGATTAAAGCTATTAGTCAAGCATATATGTATCGTATATTTGGGAGGATCAATTGAATATCGACCCATTTGGGTATAACCATCAAGAAACCACCGGCATCTGCTGACGCTTTGATAAGAGTCTTGGATATTGTAACGTGAGAACCCCAAGCTTGCAGTTTCGCTTTCCGTCGGAAATAGCCGAGTTCCATGTATCGCAACTAATCTGACGATACTACTTGAAGCAGGTGGAAAAGCTGACAAGAGTTTTCTTTATCTTTTCGATTCGTTTATCATCTTTGATTTGACTTGTCCGTTAAAACGGGGATATTTGTGTCTGTTTACCTAAACATTGACGTTTCTCTCGACAAGACAAGACAAACAAAATGGAGGCAGCAGCAGTAAAGAGTGAGGGTCTCGTCATCCCGGTAAGTTTAAGGATAAAAACTCAACGGCGATCTGGAGTGGGTGACTAAATAAGGAATACTCAGCTGATCGACTTCTCTCAATTTTTGAATGGAAATCCGGAGCAAAGGAAAGAGACCGCCGATGCTATTCTTCACGGGTTCCAGACTGCAGGCTTCATCTACTTGAAGGGGTTGCCTATCACTTCCGAGTACAGAAAGCATGTATTCGAAACGTCGGCCAAGTACTTCAGACTTCCCACGGACACCAAGATGTCCCATTGCTGGACTAGTCCTGAGGCAAACAGGGGCTATTCTGCTCCGGGGCGGGAGAAGACCACAACATTAACTGATATAGAGGAAGTAAAGAAGTTGAGGGACGCTGCTCCTGACTTGAAGGAGACACTAGAGATTGGCCGAGAAGGCGAACCTGATCATCCGAACCACTGGCCCGAGGAACAGGGTGAACTCGCGGGCTTCAAGGAGACTATGCTCAACTTCCATGACAAGTGTAAGCAACTTCACATGGAGGTCATGCGTGCCATCGCTGTCGGTTTGGGTATTGAGCAAACCTGGTTTGACGGGTTCACGGATGTTGGAGATAACACCCTGCGACTGTTGCACTATCCCGAGGTGAAGAAGGACGTCTTCACCATCAACCCGGGACAAGTCCGTGCTGGTGCGCATAGTGACTACGGTTCCATCACCCTTCTATTCCAGGATAGCCGTGGTGGCTTGCAGGTACAGAGTCCAACGGGGGCTTTTGTCGATGCGACGCCCATCGAGGACACTTGTGTTGTAAATGCTGGTGATCTGCTGGCTAGATGGAGCAATGACAACATCAAGAGTACCATCCACCGTGTCGTAGAACCACCTGCCCGTGAGGGTGATGGTGATGTCTATCCGGCTAGGTACAGCATAGCGTATGTGCATCTAACCGAGCTTGATTCTGAAATGATTGACTGACACGTCTACTCTGTCCAGATACTTCTGCAATCCCAACTTCAAAGATTACATCGAGGCCATTCCGGGGACCTACGCTGCCGAACAGGATAGGAAATACCAAGGAATCAACAGCGGCCAATATCTTGTTCAGAGATTGACGGCCACTTACTGAGCTAGTTCAGAAAATCTCATGATGGACAGGGTGGAGTAGAGTATGATTTGATGATCGACGGAACTCGAAGCGTTGGCTGCGTGGTCACGAAATATTGGACGAGTTATGATATCGGGAATGCTTCCTAGTGGTAAATGTTTGTGAGGTCAAAATGTCAAATGAATCCAAAAAGATATAAAGTTGGAAAAAAGTAAAGTTGTCTTCCTTTCCAATTCAGACATGCTATAATATTTTTTTATGCACATGGGAGAAACACTTAAGCGAAGTAAGCCGTCATGCATGTACCTAAATGCACCAGGTAACAGAAATAGGGGATATCCACCCTAATTGAGGGACCTACCCGCTAAAGAAACGTCATTTTCAGCACTTTCAGTGGGCATTTTCGGGTTTTCAGAAGGATGAACCACCTGCGGATACCGGGCGACAGTGGGGGTAGCGCATTATCAGCGCTGATCTCACAGCCCTACTCAGCCATCATGCGCTATCCCGAAACCCGCCAGCATCGAACAACAACTCTCGTCCGTTCCTCTTCACATCGGTCTCATCGTTCTTCTCGATGGAAACCCAAGATGAAGAAGACAATCCTTTTGTGTTTCATACACGGCTTCAAGGGCGACGATGATACCTTCGGAGAGAAGAGCGAGTTCGCGCAGCACTTGGCCGCTATTGTTGGCGCTGCTATGCCGAAGGTCTCGGTTCGCGCTATCACTTACCCACGATATGAGACTCGAGGCGACTTACACGAATGCGTGGGCCGGTTCCGTGACTGGCTTTTGAATAAAGTTATCGATCTCGAAGTTGCAAACGGCACTCCCTCTCCAACAGTCGATCCGTCCGTTCGAACCATCCTAATCGGCCATTCTATGGGTGGTATTGTTGCCGCCGAGACCGCCATCGCTATCGCCTCCGAAGTACCCGTGACCCAAGACGACAGCAAGAGTACGCAAGTCGAAGTCGGTGACCCCTTAACGAGCGGCCTCATGTTCCCATACATCCAAGGCGTGCTAGCCTTCGACACACCATTCCTCGGTATCTCACCTGGTGTTGTTGCGCACGGCGCCGAGGGTCACTACAACAACGCTTCCATTGCCCTAACCCAACTCAGCGGCCTGTCGAATATCTTCTGGGGCAACTACAACCAAGCCGCGGGGAATAGTACGCGGCCACCAGCCGGCGCCTTACCCGCGCCCCAATCCACACAGGAGAAAAAGAAACAAGAGGCGGCCGCGGCCGCGGGCGGATGGGGATGGGGTCGCATAGCCGTAATGGCGGGAGCGGCCGGCGCGCTCGCTGCAGGTGGCGCGGCCGCCTACATGAACCGCGAGCAGCTCAGCACGGGGTGGACGTGGGTGTCGTCGCACCTCGAGTTCGTGGGGTGTCTGGCGCGGGGCGCGGAGCTGCGGACGCGCGTCTCGCAGATGGCCAGACTGGAAAAGGAGATGGGCGTCGGATTCGCGAACCTGTACACCCGCCTCGGCGGCGCGGCGTCGTCCAAGGAGGTCAGCATGGTCGGCACCGTCCTCGGCCGCGAGCGCACGTTCTGCAACCTGCCGGCGAAGAACGCGGCGGGTGTCTGGAAGGAGGCTATTAACGACAAGGCTAAGGATGAGATTGGTGCGCATATGGGTGAGTTTTTTTTTTGGCCGTCTCTTTGTTCTCTCTCCCTCGCTTCCCCCATCTTTTTTTACTCAAAAGAATTGATTTGACAGGTCATGCTAATGAATATAAATGTTTAGCCATGTTTGAGCCCAAGGAAAACCCTGGATATCGCAAGCTTTCCGAGGATGCGAAGAATCTGATTGTTCGTTGGTCCCGAAAAGACCAGTGGTATGAATCAAGTGGTCGCGCATCAGTCAAATAGGCGGGCCAATGAGATACGATGTACGAATTTCTTGTTTGAGTACCTATGATTTGATACCTCAGTTGTCTCTCTTTTGCTACTTCTATTCCCTTGTATATAGATATTCCATACATTTTCTCATCCAAAGAATCCAGAAATCCCTTCCTGTTGGAATATTGACGGACATGTGATCCATTGTCTACCTATGTAGATTTCTTGTTTCCTGCCTTCTGGTCCTTTCCGGCCTTCATGACCTTTCGTCGTTGGGACATCATGTGGGTGTACATAATGTAGGATGCTGTAAATTGGGTCATTATTAGCATATATCTCAATCAAACGAATGAACGAGGTGGCCTTACCAGGAGGATACACCAACGCGACATATGCGAAAAGCACCGTCGAGTATAACGGGCTAACAGTAGTCTTCGCCGGGTCCACAGCGCGCCAGATCATATACGCCTCGCTGGAAATGCCAATAGGGTACAAGAGGAAGAAGGTGTGGTATCGCAGCCAATGCAGGGCGTAGGGCGGTCTTCCTCCTGACGATAGAGACAGCGCGAAGTACGAGTAGCGAATGATCTCGGTGATGGCCCAGGCTACCAACATGGACGAGTAGGCTAGGCTGGAGTAACCATCACCACTGCTGCGGCCGCGGGCGAGCTCGGGGAAGAGTCCGGTTATGCCCCAAACGATGGCGTATCGACTGAATACTTGCATGAAGGTCGTGAAGAAGGGGGCGCGGACGACACCTATTAGGAGGGTAGGTTAGCATTGGTGTATGTATGTAATAAGTGTGTATACCTAATTATTGTACGTCTGACGCTCTGTTTCTATGTACCATAGAAGCGGTGATGAATCAAGGGATAGCATAGCACATCTACTCGAACATAACAAAACAAAACCAATGTATCCTATTTAATGTTTCGACTCGACGGGCAAAAACGTACCTAGCAAAGAGTGCAACACCTCCATACCAGCCAGCGTCTGCGTCCACTTGCAGAACTCGCCTACGACCGGGTACACCGCCCGAGGACCGCTTTCGAAGTTGGCACTGACGACTCGCACCAGCACCGTACCCCAGAGGAGCGCCGATGCGGCATTGTATAAGATCAGGTAGCCGTTCTTGACTGGCGAGGATGCCTTGACGGGTTTTGCTTGACTGGCCATCTTGGTTGTTGCCGTTCAATGGCTGAGGTAGGCAATTGTGTTTTTCGATGTAAAGAAAGTGTGAGGATTATGATGTCGCTGGGAGGAAAAATCAAAAGCTTACCCCTGCTGGTGAGCCATCGGAAGTGGAGAGATACCGAGGGAAGGGGGGGTTAGTTGGGGTTAGCGTGGGAGGTCGAGCGAGCTGAATGCTGAATCAGTGAATCTTAACCAACACTCAAGCTGTGAACTTTTATTGGAAAGGATGCCCGTGATTTATCAAAATCATAGGATAGATGCCTATGTGAAAGCCTACATATCTGAAGCAAAAGCGACTTCAGGTACTAAATGGTATTATAACTCCAACTCCGTTGACACGTTAATACTTTACGTCTTATCCCGTTCCCGTCTTCTTGGGATTAAGCTCTTGCTGCAAATTGCAATTGGTATAGTACAGTACAGTACTGCAATAACGAATCTCCGCCTATCTCCGAAATCCCACCCTCTTCACATGCAGGTTTAATCATCCGTGAGATCAATGACCTCTCGTTTCTTCGCTGGTCTTGCATCATCGCTCAAGTCGATGAGATCGTTCTCGTTGCGCTCCCGCTTGACGGTAGGCTTGCGTTCCTCCTTGATGTGACCACCACCCTAGAACAAGTTAGATCAACGCACGACCGTTCGTTGGTCGGTAACTTACCTGCAGCTGGCTGAGTCTCTCTGCCGCTAGACGTTCTAGCTGGCACGCGACATGCGGGCGATCTCTGGAGCGGGAGGAGAGGGTGATCGGGGAATTACCATTTCTCGTTTGAGAGCATCTAGTAGATTAGGTCAGAAAACGAATATGTTTGATGGCTTTTTTTCCTTCTTCTTGGTATACCTCTAGACCGATAGTAAAATCGATAGATGGCAATTGGTCCACCGTCCTCCTCGATATCCTCCACATGGATGGATATAGGGGCATGTGTCCTTGTCGAGTGCGAATATCTTAGATAATAGTATGGGTATTAATCTAACGTTGCCGTTCAGTGTTCACGATGGGGACTCACGAAGTTCCATGAGATGTTGCTTTGCCTTTGAGGCTCTTTTCCGATATCTCTAAATCGCTGTTTTCAATAGGATTGCGTTTATGTTTGCTAGGACGTGAAGAGGATTTGCCCAAGTAAATGGTTCGGGTAACTCGAACTTCGATGCAGCCAAGGTCCTTAGCTGTCTCCATGTCATGCTCAATTCGCTCCTTGGTCGCGTCGTCAACTTCAACTGGAGCATTAGTCTATAATCCATCACGAGCTTAACAGCGAGAAATACCGGTATTGATAGCAGAGAACTGGTATCTCTGATGAACCCATTGGTGAGTTCGCGGGCAGTACGATCTACGTCCATCCGACAGGCTGCTTGCAACCCCGTTCCTGATCTTGGATGTATCTATAACCTTACCCCGTGTATAAGCCCCGTCCACATAGTAACGGAATTTAAGCATATGATTTCGGTAACCCCAGTCATAATCCCAAGTGACACGCGTATCGATGCTGAAGTTGGCGCCGTCGATGCACTCAATGTATTTAGTTGCGATGGCTTCTTCCTCGTCGTCTGGAATGTCGGGCGGGTCATATTCTGTTGCAGTTCGTCCATTGACTTGAACAGTCACCTCGATGCCAGGAACATGGTCTAATACCGCCATTATTAGATGGTTATGCTGAGGGCCTAATAGTTACGATGGTGCGATGGTAGATGTTGCAGTGATGGTTTGGTGGGGGGATTAACATTAACGCAATTAAATTAACACGGAGGCGCTGAGCGCGCACGGGGTCCAAAAGCAACTTGAACCGTTTACACCTAATACCTGCCTTCCGTTTGTATTCTGAGGTACATAACAGGTAGGTACATATGTAGGTAATTACCTACCTATTTCCTTTTTTCAATCCATAGGTTACCACTGAGGTCTTTTCAGTGGCCGGTTTAGGTACAAATCATAAAATCGGCATGGATATCTCCTTCCCAGCTTCGAGTAATAATTGACAGTTAGGTACCTAAGGTAGGTACTTAACCTTTAATGTTGCATTAGCGAAATCGTTTCTTAGACGAAACCTTGGGTACCTACATGTGGTCGTTAGGAGTCTGGTTAACTTGAACGCGAACAACAAAATACGGAATTATTGAATGCCTGCCTTTTTCTAGGAATCATACGACAGTACAGAATAGCCACTTCAATACCTCAAGCCCGTCCGTCTTTCTATTTCGACCACTGGACTTCGAATGTTTTGAAGTTGACCTTCAACGACTCAGCCGCCGACTTTTCTGGCCTGGCGACCAGAGGAGATACCTCCAAAATAAATTCTTCTTCGTTACCTTTATCTTCGTCCGCGAGCGCCCAGCCGATTTCCTGTGAGAACGATAGTTAGTCGGCAGAGCACTACTGGAAATGAACGGAAAGGCTTAGGGGCCGGTTGAAGGATAGCAATTATGACGGGGCTTTGCGTGAATCAGATTAGATATTACGTACCCTCAATGGGATTCTCTCGGAGATGCCACCCTTCGCATCTAACACTAGGCGATACACCCACAAGCTCTTCCCATGCTCGTCGCCCTCACGAACGACCTCGATAGTAACCCCACCAGACTTGCTAGGTTCGACTTCATTTGGCCTCAATATTAGGGGTCCAACACTCCAATCAGCGTAGCGATCACAACCAACAGTGCTGAGCTGTGGTTGCCCGAAATAAAACTCGACACCTGTCTTGATCCATTTCTCTGGCGAAGTTGTTGTTGTTGTTGCCGAAGACTTGCGCTTAGGCACGAGTAGCAGACCTGCCTGGTCGTACCGTTCGGACCAGTCAGCCCAGAATGTGACACGGGCTGATTTGAATTTCTTCAGCGGACCCGAACTCGTATGCTCAATGGAAATAGGCGCTAATCGACGTCAGTTTATTTGGAGTAGAGTGGCGGGATAGAGAAGTTACCACTCCATATGTCCGTAGTCGGTGGCTTTCTCCATATGTCCGTACCTGGGTCGGCTTTGAGGGTGAAATTCGACGTAGCCATGATAATGGTTGATACAGGCTGATCTGCTTAGGACATAATATGACTTCTTTGGCAATCTAGGTCTAAGCCACAAGGTTCAACGGCCTCCCTCGAGTTTAAATAATCATTGAAGCCTAGGGAAGCAACATGCGTTACACATTTGGGGCAAAGCTGCCGATGATGATCCGGCGGCCGTAACTCATGAGCCAAGAGCTGACTGCGGAGTTGCCGGTTTGTTTGCCATGAGATTATGCCTCCCAATAGTGGCAAAAGGGACGTGACGAAGGTGTTGGAAGACGCAATATCTTACAGAAATCAGATGAATCTCAGCCTGGGATACTAGACACGTCGGAGTTTCCCGATGAAGGAGGATGAAGTTCCTGAGTCGATCCCCCGCAAGTACGTACATAGTAGGCAAGACAAAGCGGAGGTACCTATCTTTGCCCCTCCGACTTACTCTCATACAACTTCAGAAAGAGGTCTCACAAGAAATCATCACGAATCATCCCGTACAACAAGCATTACTGTATAGAGCGAGACTTCGCCATCATTTTGAGCACAAGTTCAGCACGAGATGCTCCGTAGAATCACTAGGAGTTCATGATGGTGATCAGGCATCTGAATCAGGCTTGGCACCTCCACCACTCGGACAACCAGACGAATCACCGATGATGCCTTTTACATCATGTAGTTGGAAATATCGAGCTATTTGCCCAAGTTTTCTTCAATGCTTCACACACGTACCTAGCAGCACGACGCATTATCTATGGATAGCTACCTACCTAGGTATCAGTACCTATTCAAACCCGCTTCAAGTGAGCTAGCTACTCGTCTAAATAGCGACCCGGCCTAGAGCGTTCGCACCTAAGCTCGCATGGGAAGGCTTTGGGATGGGCTTCATGAGTTCATCCGTCGGCACATTCAACTAGCGCCAGAAGAGCAGCAGTCTCACATTTCCACCCCGATCCACAATGTTATGAGTTCATGCAGGCTTGCAAAGTGTTGGATTCTTAACTTGACTACAATTCTCATCGAAACATCCGGAAATTTACCCACTACACTGCATTCATGTGGGGAATAGCTTCAGGAGGATGAAATGGCGCCTATATAACGTGGTACTATGGAGCATTCTACCGGCAAAAGTGGCATTAGTGCCTATCCAGTGCCGAGATCTTCACGCTATCCAGGGTTTTATTACTCAAATCAGACTGGCAGCTTTGAAGGTAGGCTATCACGTCCCCTGATGGAGTTTCAGGATTGAAATTATGCTTAATGGTTCATTAACTTCTTGTTACCTTGTAGCTGGCGTCAACATCGTTGTGACAGATCGACAATGCCAATATTAGCTAGTCTCCGCAATGTACTCGTGGCGGGTTCAACACGAGGTTTGCTAGTAGAGCGCATTGAAATAAAAGCTCTAAGGATGATTAAGATATTTCACTTGGTCCAGTGTTGGATTTTTCTATAAGCATGAATGCTTCAAAATCGAGGGATGCACATCCAAATCCCGCCACCGGTTCGTGTCGCTTTGTCTCAAACATGTTGCGGGTAGCTGATTAAAGACAGAGCGCTGGCTTATCACCAACAAGCCCATATAGTATTAAATCGAACTCGCCGCTGATACGAGAGCGCGACTACGTGGAACTTGAAGATATCAAACTAGGAGAGGCAGACCAAAATCATCAACAGCAGCAACAAGCAACGGCCAGCCCTCCCAAACGGTCACCATCGCTTCCTCCTCGTGATCCTGTCTTTCCCAGCCGCGAGGATAATAATGGCTGGTGGCTTTTCGAGATTATCGCATGGGTGGTCAGCGCTGCTGCACTCGGAGTCATCATAGTAGTAATAGCGTTGACGGACGAGAAACCGCTGCCACAATGGCCTATGAACATTACGCTTAACTCATTCGTCTCGTTCATGTCTACCTTGATGAAGGCGGCCCTCATCATCCCGGTAACCGAGAGCATCAGCCAGCTCAAATGGATTTGATTCAAAAGAGCAGAATCGCTGGACGACATTCAGACATTTGACGAGGCGAGCAGAGGCAGCTGGGGAAGCTTCAAGCTCTTGTTTAAGACGAGGCGATTGCATTTAGCTAAGCTGGGCGCTTTTATAACGATCATGACCTTAGGTGTTGATCCTTTCATTCAGCAGGTCATTGTTTATCCCACTAAAATGATCGCCTCGCCATTAAGCAATGCCTCGGTGCCCCTTGCGTTGGGCTACTCAGACTACACCTTCGGCGAGATCATGGCCATTCGGGAGCCGACCCTCGGCATGAAATCCGCCATCAACAACGGCGTATACGATACCAACGACCAGCCGCAGAATGACTTCGCCCTCACACCGCAATGTGCAACTGGAAACTGTACATGGCCCGAGACCTACCACTCACTGGCCGTGTGCTCAAAGTGCGCCAACACGACGTCGCTCATAGATAAGAAATGCGACGATAGTGGCGCATTCTCTTACTGCGAGTATAGCTTGCCAAATGGCATGTTTTTCGATGGCTTTCAGCGTGGTAGGATGTATATGAACGCCTCAAGTACATTGCCTACCGTGAATTTCAACGATACGCAATCGACTATCTCGTCAATATCTACCATGCGAGGGTTACACGATCTATCCTCGACAACATTGTTAGGTGTTGTATCGAACGAGTGTGTACTGTATTTGTATGTCTGCCTAGAAGCTTGTGGTTGGTCTTTATCTTAGCTAACTGGGATATTTGTAGCTGCGTGAATGAGTATCAAGCTAAGGTACACAATGGTATCTTCGAGGAGAAGGTGGTTGCAACATACACAGGCGATAAGAATCCTGTTATGGGGAGCAACATTTCGATTACTGTACCGCCATCAGGAAATCGAACGATACCCCTGGACATCATCGTTGATAGCGAGGCCTGGAGGGCAATTAGTTGGCATTTCAGCGTAAGTGGTATCCGGCTCCTTTGGAGTTCTTTGCATGTTGACTCATGAGTAGGACTACTGGACCGGTAACGTCACAGGCCAAACAGGCGAGCGATCCTCATCCAACGATGTCTTGACAGCTCTCTACGACTTAGGAGAAGACGGCAGCGGTTCAGGAAAGCAAAAGCCGGGTGGCGAGAACGATACCGTTGCCGCCGTTGCTGCGAGCATGACCAGGTATATGCGGCTTAATGCACAGAGCAGCAGTGGTTCAACCGGGGAAAACAAGGACACGAGAGCAGAAGGTACAGCTTGGACAACTGAGACGTTCGTTCACGTACGATGGGAATGGATGATCCTCCCAGTTGTTCTGGAGGGTTTGGCATTGATTTTCCTATCTGCGACTATCATCCAGAGCAAGATGAGTGGAATAGCTCTTTGGAAGAGCTCTACGCTGCCGATGTTGAAGGGTCAGGTGCGGGGCCTTCAGGGGCGGTTTTCGACCTACGCAGATCTCAGGTAGGGCGAGCGAGCTATCTAAATACTGGAATCGGGATTCCGTTGATTGTGCAGCCAATAAGTCAGTTGTATGATGGCTCGCTAAAGGCTACACGGAGTCCTACACTTTCGAAACATTTCCCCCAAACTCAATACTGCGCCGGGAACCTTTTCTTCCGCATACCGATATTTGCCACTATTTAGGGCTGATCTTGGAAGAAGAACGGATCGTCAACTATCGATTTTGGATGGCTATCCGGGCAACCACTTCAGCGTACAAGACCTTTATGGGAATCCATCGCAGCACATGGATAGTCTGTGCGCAGAATAGATTGGAAGGTTGAAGACTAATCTGATTACGATTGACGAAGCGACATGATCGTCAGCCCCCTATTCAGTTCTCAATAAACAACAAGGTTAATTCTGAAACATCACATACACACTTCTGTAAAAAGGCAAAATAACATTCTCGTCTCCGAACCTCTCCTGGATCAGATTGCCAAGGTCTGCTAATCAGCTCAACGTGAGAGTACACCTCACATGGTACAGATGCGAGGACTACAGAGCCTCCTGCTTTGGTCAAGTTCTACATCGAAGAGATGACACGCATTTTCGGTGGATGACCACAAACCTAGTAACCATCGCGGCCCATCTATGGATTAGGCGATTTTAAGTTCCTCTTGTTCTAATGTCTTCACATGCCGTTATTACCTATCTTAACTGCGCACTTTTAGACCTCATCGTGATGCCAGGGTCAAGAATGATGGTGTTTCCTCTCATGCAGCCCATTCAGTATCCTTTTTACATTCACCATCATGTTTCAGCGACTTCATCGGTCAAGTCAATATGGGCAATTGCTGTATTGTCCAGCCAAACAGTCTACCCCGCTGGCCTACACGGGCGTCTTAAGAACAACCAGTCACCACAGAGTATGATCTCGTACCCTTTTTCTGGCTGATCATCAACGCCCAATACTTTACCGATGACTTGATAACTTGACGGCCTCATGTCACCACCAATAAGAGCCCAGGTCCTTTTCTAATAATATCCTTCCGGCTCGTACCTTGGAAGCTAGGCATCATGAGGGTCTTTCGCAGCTTCTACGCACTTTCCTTCGTTATTTGTGTAGTAGCCGCACTCGCAAACCGTCCAGGAGGAGCAAATGGGATCGGTTCTAGCGGCGGCAAAGGTCACTCCTCTGGAAACTCGAAAAATCACGATGCTCAAGGCGCTCATAATCACGCGTCATCTAACACCAAGAATTCCAACCAAAATGGATCTGGGCATCAAAATGGACACGGGTCTGTTGCGTCCCATGATCAAGGGCACAACAATGCCCACGGCCCGCAAGGGGTTAACTCCGTTGTCCATGCTATAAACTCGGCCGATCAACAAGTTCGCGCTGTTAATCATGCGATACAAAACATAAGAGTTGGTGGCTCTATCAACAATCTGGACTCGTCATTACAATCATTGTCGTCCACGATTGGGACGACCTCTAAGGCGCTTACCTCATCTGGATCTCTGAATGCTAGAGATGTTCAATCTCTCAAGTCAGCAATTCAGCCATTTCAGCGGTCCATAGGTTCACTCATAGCGCAGTTGGTGACAAAACGAGATACCATTGCTGGGCTCTGTGGATGCCGCACAATACAGAATCACGTAAATCATATACGAAGCTCAACACGAGTCATGTTTGACGGCATCAAGAATCACGTGGGCCAAGGTGGTTCTTCCCGTGGTAGGCATGGCTTCAACGCCTTGCATCCTTTGGATACAGGTATAGCCAGTTTTCTGAACAATGGATACGCTGCTTTTGGTATTGGAAACTGTATCGTAAGTTGGCCCAGAACCCTTGACTTGCCATTCCCGACAGCAAGCATATCCTATTTCAGGCCATGTGAATATGCTTCATTTCATAGAGTGCTGATGCAGCTACTGACTTTCTTTATTGTAGGATCACGCTAGCACCTCGACATCTAGTACTTATACAACCACTGAGACAAGCACGAGTACTTGGACGCCTACGACTTACACAGCTTATACCACATTGGTGAGTCCTACCTTTATAACTTCCATTAATGACATCCATGTCAATTGCACTTTGAAGGAAGCCTTCGAAGGTTTGGGGCATTGACGTGGATTGCAGCCATGGGACTTACTCTTAGGCCTTTACTAACTTCTCATGTCGTCTACAGGTGATCACAAATACAGTCTTCAAAACGGTTACAAGCTCATCATGGACTACTGTAAGTATCCCTAGTTTAATGAATGTAGCTACTGCATATTCTGGTCTGCTTTTTCGCGGCTGTTTGTTTCCTAGCTAACTCTTCATAAAGTATAGCACATATACCGACTATACTTCGAGTACATGGCAATCTACAGGAGTACGTAATAGATATTGTGTTGGGTTGATTTACCAACAACCCCCAATTTCCTACCAACACGTTGATCCATCTATATATCACTCTCAATGTCGACTGGCTAACGGTACCTCAGACAGGCAGTTCTTCATATACTGGTGTAGGCAGCGGAAGTCAGCAGACAAATGTGCCTTCGGATTCTTCGGGTTTCGGCTACGGCGGGAGCAGCGGATCTTCGAACACATACGGGTCAGTAACCACTACTACCGGTACGACTCCGTACTCTTCATATAATTTTTACTAACACTGACATGAGCCCCTCCTCAGCCGCCAGCACGTGGACAACTAATACGTATATTACTTCAAGCTATTCGACTAGGACTAGCAGCACAAGCTCTCCTACTTCTACATCGTACACCTACACCTCGTCTACCTACACACCCTCGAGTTCATTCTTTTCTAGTAGTTCATTTAGCTCATATTCGAGTCTATTCAGCTCGTTTTCGAACACTTATGGCACTTATAGCACATACAGCACTTATAGTCCTTTCTATTCTACAAGTTCCACCCACAGTATACCCAGTTCAGCATCAAGTACATACAGTTCCTATACCAGTTCTTATCCCTCAAGTTCCATCTACAGCAGTTCCAGTTCAGTTCCGTCTACATATGAGTCAACATACACCAGCACGGAGACTAGCTATGCTACAAGTACATATACGTCAACATATAGCAGCACGTACCTATCAACGTTCACAAGCACGGAGACTGTTGGTGCATCAACTTTTACTTCGACAGTGACCAGCACAGTAACTAGTAGTCCTCCCGCGACAACATTGACTTCTACCTTGACTTCGACAGTGACCAGCACATTGACCAGCAGTCCTACTGCGACGACGTTTACTTCTACCTTGAGTACAACGATAACACCTACAAGCACTTTGGCGTCTACTTTTACATCCACTTTTACGTCCACTTTCACATCTACTTTCACATCTACTTTGGCATCCACTTTGACATCTACTTTTACGTCGACCGCTTTTTCCACTTCGACATTCACATCAACAATATCCTCCACTAGCGGGCCTAGTTCAGTGTCAAGTACATCGACTTCCAGTCCAACAGCATCAGCAACCACTTTTACGCAAACACTTACAACGACTCTAACAGAGTTATCAACAGTTACCACCTCAGGTACTACAGCCACCTTGAGCAGTACGGTAACTAGGACAACTACATTGGAGAGTCTGTCAACTCGGACATCGACTCAGACATTCACAACGACTGTAACCCAGGGAAGCACACTGACATCTACTTTTACCACCACTCTATTAAGCACATTAGGAAGCACAAGGACAACAACAATATCCCCAACTACCAATGCAGTCAGCACCTTGACCTCTACTTTTACCACTACTCTATTAAGTACATTGACTTCAACTGGATTAGGGAGCACAAGGACAACGACGGTATCCCCAACTACCAACGCTGTCAGCACTTTGCTCTCCACGTTCACCACGACCTTGCTAAGCACTTTAACCTCGAGTCAGTTGGGGAGTACAGAGACAACAACAATAACCCCAACCACCAACGCAGTCAGCACTTTAGTCTCTACGTTCACTACTACTTTGCTCAGCACAATAACTTCAGGGGGTTCAGGAACCACCAGAACTATCACATCAACGATCAGCAGCCTAGGCACCACATTGACTTCTACATTGACAGCATCTGTAATCACGCAAACATTTACTACTACCTTAATAAGCACATTCACTAATTCGGGATCGACTTTGACATCTACTTTTGTTACCACTGGAGTGAATACCGTGGGAGTTTCTACATTCACAACCACCATCACAGCGACAACTTTAACCTCAACATTCACATCAACCGCATCTATATCAGGAAGTCCAGTAAGCACGCTCTTGTCAACATTTACAACTACAGAGACGCTAGCCCCCTCAACTCTTACGGCTACGGTATCTACAGTAACAGGAAGTCCATCTGTGCAAACATCTACTATAACATCTACTGAAGCATCTGTCATAACGACAACGTTCACCACGACGCTGTTAAGTACCTTTACTAACTCGGGATCGACATTGACATCTACGTTTACTACTACCGGGACAAATACTATAGGAGTTTCCACTGTTACTACGATCACGCGGCTGTCCACGATAACGTCAAGTCCATCCACTCAAACTACGGCAGTCACTACATCGGGAGGGTCGGTGATAACATTGTTCACTACAACGTTAGTGAGCATCATCACAGATCCGGGAACTACATTGACATCTACATTCGTTACCACCGGTGTAAACACTTTGGGGGTTTCTGCGGTCACTACTATCACCTCCACCAGGACCATTTCAGGAACACCGTCTACGGTAACGTCTACGAGGGAGTCCGTGATAGTGGAAACGTTTACATCTAGGTTGATAAGCACTTACACTGATGCGGGATCTACATTGACGTCTACAGTCATTGCCACCGAGTTGAACACCTTGATCGCTTCCACGATAGTCTCTACAGCTACCGCGCTCACTCTCACGTCTACGAGGACAAGAACAAGCATTGATTCAGCTGCCACTGGATCAGGAGCTTCAGGGACAAGAACCGTAATAGAGACTTTGACGATCACGTCGACCTCTGCCTTGCTTGCAACCGATTTAGCAACTTCTGTAGCAACTGGAAGTAGCACCAGCGGCGGGATATCGACTTCAACTTCAGTCGTGGCTGCATCTGTCTTTACGACAGTCATTACCAGGACTTCCAGCGGTATCGTGGCTACATTTACATCCACAGGAACCCTGACGGCAGCGACTCCTAGCGTAGCCACTGCTACGGCCGCCGCTGCGTCTACAAGAACATTGAATGCAGCTGCTTCTAGTGCAACCGTCACCGCCTCCACGGGAACAAATGTCGAACTGGTCATAACAGTGTCGGGGTCCATTCTTAGTACCGTCACAGTTGCCTCGGGTAGCTTGACTGGCGGACTTAGTACGGTTACGATTACTAGAGATCCGAGCACTACCATTGTAAGACTACCAATACCTGCTATGCCATCTCTATGGACAAGACGAACTAACAGAACCGTGGTAGACTTCAACGGTTCGTACGACGAGCACTGCATCAGCTACTTCTAGTACGTCTAGTGGCGGTGCATCTGAGCTCAAACCTAGTACGGGGCTGTTAGGGGTGATGCTATTGATTAGGGTTGTAGGTTTGATGTAAACAAATATGGATATGAATGTAACGAAACTTCCAGAAGAAAAGCAGGTACAGAGGTGGATTTGGGCCGCGAGATTCTTCGCCTTGGAGGGAGTTGATGATCTAGAAGAATGAGGACGAGGGACATCTCCGCCACTCTGGGTTATATAGACTT
Organism: Hypoxylon sp. CI-4A; assembly: GCA_002120315.1. NCBI lineage: Eukaryota > Fungi > Ascomycota > Sordariomycetes > Xylariales > Hypoxylaceae > Hypoxylon > Hypoxylon sp. CI-4A. The sequence continues at coordinate 680,157 of KZ111526.1, forward strand.
CGCGGCATCGCCGTCTCGTAGAATAGAGAGATGTTAATGAGTCGATTTCACCAAGTTCGATTATATACCATGATGATAGCATCAAGGGTTCTTAACTGAGAGTTTGAAATTTGAATACCCAGTTCGGAATGAATATGGATACCTACCTACGTATTATCGTTCCTTAATAGCGCCTCTAAGCCGATTCGTGCAATCAATCTTCTATTGATCAGCTTTCCTTTATCATGAAGCTGTCTCTTGACGGAGTTTAAAAAGTATTAGTGAACAGAAGGGCGCGGGGCGCGGTGTAGGTTATCACTAAGATGGTGATGTAAGATGCTGCAAGTACCCGACCACCCCCGACTGTTAGTGGATATAACAAGGGTATTAGGGGCGCCCTATTTCTTATGCGGAAGGCATCAACACCAGGATAACAGCCCTACTCTACATAGTACCAGTCTACCTAACCTAAGACAACAACAACAATCTCATACATGTAGTCAAGCTTGGAACAAAAATGGACGCCTCCCAAGAACGAAGAGGTAACTTTACCTTTGGCAAGCTTTCTATTTACGAATCTTCAAGTGCCGTCTTCCTCATTATATCATGGACCGTCCGACTGGCGACACAGCAGGATAGATCACTAGAAACCTAGGTACCTAGCTTAGATCTATACAACCGAAGATCATGAACTACTTACCGAGAGGATGGGGCAAGTACCTATAACTTACAGGTTACCTATACCCATGGCTTATCTGCGAGGCGCTGAAAAAGCAATGGGGCTCCATCACGATGATGCCCCGCACGATATCAACATGGTAGCAATAGATAAGTAAATGGCATTCCTATTCCAGTTAAGTAGCCGTGCGACATTACGTCCCCGGCACAGCACGACATTCACAGAGACCATACGTACGCGGACGATAGGTAATAGGTACCTACCTGGGCCGGTAAGATACCAGCAATTCGTTGCTAATGGCGTCACCTCGATACCACTGCTCCTTGCCCAGAACGGCCATTGTGGGCAGGAGAAAGCCAGCCCTGGCGGTGAAGATCGACACACGCATGTCAGTACATACGCCGTACATACCTACATACAGTAGTAGTACGGCAAGCTAAGCTACCCCAGCTGCCCAGCAGGCAAAGCACCGCGGTACCTGCTTTTCCGGAGCTGCTGAGCTGCTGAGCTGATTTGATCTCGTATATGTAAGTAGGTGGTGCGCCGCAGTAGCGATTTGTTTTTCTTTCTTTTCGCCGCTGCTTCGTTGTCACGCGTCGTGAAGATTGCTGGCTGCTTGTTAGTATCTATAACATTCCTCGCAATGCATTCTTCGTTTGCGCGCCCGCTGCTTCTCGTGGCTATTGCAGGCCATGGGCTGGCGCAGTTTGTCAGCCCTCCGACTTCGTTGACTTCGGTTACTGGCTTTGCCGACGTGCAAGTCCGCTATAAGGAAGTCCCGGTTGGGACCTGCGAGCTCGATCCCGATGTGAAGAGCTACTCCGGATACGCCGACGTTTCCGAGAACGAGTCTATTTTCTTCTGGTTTTTTGAAGCGAGGAATCAAAATGCCTCGGAGGCGCCTTTAACTGTGTGGATCAATGGAGGTGTGTTCTAGATATCTACGCTGTTGTTTGGATTTGGTTTTTAACAGCCCTTCACTAGGTCCGGGATCGAGTTCTATGATAGGGCTATTCGAGGAATTAGGACCCTGCCGCGTTGACTCTTCTGGTCATGTTTATAGCAATCCATATTCGTGGAGCAATGTTTCGAATCTTTTATTCATTGACCAACCTACGCAAGGTAGCTTACACCTATTCTAGCACCTCGACTGTTTCACCTAGTTTGGTTACTTATTTTCACCAGTGGGCTTTAGCTATTCAAATCCTGTCAACGCGTATCAATCTCCCGACGGAAATATCGTCACTCTCCCAGACGCTACCTGTCCAGAATATGTACAAGAAGGCGCATGTGGCACGTATTCCTATCCCAATATAACCTTGACTGCGAACTCAACCGCCAACGCCGCGCCGAACTTTTACAGGACATTACAAGGCTGGTAAGTAATAGGAATCTTGTCCCCCAATCTTAGAGGCCAATTGATGGAGTATCGCTAACTCATATGATAGTATGTATACATATGTGTTGAACCTTTCTCGAGTTTAGAATTGTCGAAACTAACAACTAGCAAAGTCTTGGGAGCATTCCCTCAATATAACCAAAACGGCTTTCACTTCGCAACAGAGTCATACGGCGGTCATTATGGTCCTGTTTTCAATGCATACGTCGAAGAACAGAACGAGAAGAAAATCCCTGGAACTACCGAGATCCATCTCCAGTCTACCTTGATCGGCAATGGGTGGTATTTGCCATCTCTGCAATACCTTGCGTACATCAACTTCACCATCTCTCCTGGAAACACATACGACTACTCACCATATAATGCATCAATCCAGTCTATGCTGTATAACAACTATTACGGGCGCGGTAACTGTTTGGATCGACTCAACGACTGCAAGGCTACTGGTCTAAACCAGGTCTGCAAGAACGCGGATGACTTCTGCGCAAACCTTATCGAAGCTGTTTACGACAATTACCTTGGAAGAGACGAATACGACTCTCGCGAGTTAACGCCAGATCCGTTTCCTTATGGCTACTACACAGACTACCTGAATTCGCCAGAGCTCCAAGAGGCGATCGGTGCATTTACCAACTTCTCTAGCAATGGAGCAGTAGGCGAGGCCTTTGACAACACCGGCGACGACAGCCGCGATATAGATTTGGATACTATACGTTACCTGCTTGAAAAGGGAGTTACGGTAGCTCTTTACGCTGGTGATGCGGACTACAACTGCAATTGGCTAGGTGGAGAGGCTGTTGCAGACGAGATTAATCCCGATGGATTTTCAGAGGCCGGCTACGTGGATGTGATCACCAGTGATTCGGTGATCCACGGCCAAGTCAAACAATCGGGCAACTTTAGCTTCACTCGATTCTATGAAGCAGGTCACGAGGTGCCCTTTTACCAACCGCTGGCTTCGCTGGAGTACTTCGAGAGAGCCATCAGGGGCTTTGATATCGAGACCGGAAATAACCCCGTCCAGGCGGACTACATTACTGTTGGATCGAAGAAGAGCACATACCGTGAGGGAAACAGCACGTATCAGTTTGAAGTACTCCCTAGCAATGCTACATACAATACGGAGACGAACAAGCCGAATCCTTGGCAGCAGTCGGTTTTGGCTAGCCGTGGGTTGAGGAAAGGCTCTAGAATTCGTTCTGGAGTCCGCCCCGGGCGCCGAGGAAGGTAAATGGTCGATTTATCCTAAGCTGTGGGAGGTATTGACCTTGAAAATAAACCTTATCTAGTATTGGCAGAGGGATTATTACTGTATTGTAATTACCGTATAGTTGCCATAATATAATTACCCCTAAACTTGAGGATACCCCGTGCGCTCAGCCAGCCAACCTTCCTTCTATGAACGTACCCAAAGATTCCCATGTCTAAGTCTAAAAGAAGGTCCCCAAATGCGACGAGCCATCTAAACCATCTTGATTTGTCCTGATGTTCCTCTCCATACTTCTCTAACCTATCTCATGCCTTCTCACCTCTTCCAAACCGATCCCTCGTAGCATTCCACACACCCAGAACGCCCTTGGCAATCTCGTGGCGTCCATCGTATAGCGGATATACGGCAACCGCGAAAAAGGAGAAGAATGTCCACGCTATCGCCACCGTGACCCAACCGCTGAAGAACGATTTCGTGAAGATGTAGTTCCGGTACAGTGGCATGGGCCAGGCCACAAATGTTACCAAGACGATGAAGATGAAAAATACCCATGCGATCTTGTACCACCAATATAGCTCCCTCAGCGTCTCCTCGCTGAACGGGTGGCGGACCTCGTCGAGAGGGATTTCGGAGCCTTTTCTTTTACGCAGATGGATGGCTGGAGCTTGCGTGGTTTTCTCAGCATCAGAGCCGCTCTTGGCTTCCTGGGTACCGCGCGAATGTGCTCGAACCGCATTGTCCTCGTCCTCTGATGATAATACTTGAACCTCGCGAGACAGGAAGACGGGATCGAGAGGCGAAGGATGCTTGTTGTCGTCCTTGTTATCACGTATCTTCTTCTCATCGTTGATTGATGAGCCCTCCGACTCATCGGATTCGAGCGGGTTGGTCTGGTACTCGTCCTCGAGCTCGGTGCGGAGGAACTCGCGCCAGTCGAACTTGTATGGATGGTAGAACTTCGAGATGAGGATCGAATATAGGGCCGGCGAGAAGAATGATCCGCAGGCTCCATACAGCGCTGGGGCACCCTCTTCGGTCGTCGCCAAGGTGATGTCTCCATACAGCGAATAGGCCGTGCCTAGCCAAATGGCTAAGCCCGTGAAGAAACCAAGAATTGGCGACAGGATGGCAGCAAGTCGAGTTTGCCCACTCCACATCAAAGAGAAGGCAAGGGGAATGATTGCGGGACACGACAGGATAGGACGGAAGTATCCGATCCAGCTTCACAAGAGTTAGCAACTAAACGCCGGTCTACGCAGGATGAAAGAGATAGATAACTCACGTCATATCAGCTCCGCCATAATTGAGAGCCAAGGAAATCCCAACTATAAACAGAGCGTGTGCCACCACAGTCAGATGGCTCACCTTGAGGAGCTTCTTATCGCTCGCCTTGGGGTTGATGTAGCTTTTATACACGTCGAAGCTCAATATGCTACTAACCGCGATCAGGGACGAGGAAACCGTCGAAGTGAGAGCCATAAACAGAAGAACGAAAAATGCGACTATTCCTTGGTCGCCTATCAGCGCTTTGATGGTGTACGGCATCGTGAGTCCGCTGTTCACCTGGCTCATGGTGAACTCGTCGGGGTACGATGGGAAGATTGGCGTGTTGTGAATCGCTCGAGCGGCCAGACCGATCACGGTCCCTAGTCCCCATGGGATTCCAAAGATGGCGACCGCGGCGAGGTTATAACCAGGTACCGTCGCGGATACTTCACTCGCGAAGCTTTTCTGCCAGAAAGCAGTGTCGCAGACTGACCATACGGTTAGCAGGTTATTTCTATTAGGTGATAGGTTGCTCCCAGAGAAAGGAGAGTCGGAGTGAAACTTACTGACGAGCGCGAGATTTCCAAATTTGAGCAGAAGCGCCCATATGATGGCATTCTTGGATTTCATGGTCAGGAGTGATCCTTGATAGTTACCCTCGATGTAGTTCTCGCTAGCTGTTGCGATGATCTTGTCATAGAGGCCGTATAGACCCCCAATTGCATCGTGAGTCAAGACCGAGAGGGTAAAGTAGATGATGAGGACCAGGGCGACGAGGGTATGTAAGTAATCTGTCAAAAATGTCGCCTTGAGACCCCCTACGGCGGTATATAGAACGACTAGGGAAATTAGTATCTATGTGTACCTGATCCACCCGAACCTGTAGAGCCAGAGCAAGGGGTATATGATGTAGCTTACCTCCCAAGGGTATGAGGAACGTTGCGGCCACGATATGCATCCCAGAAATGCCATAAATAAGCTGAGAGCCCGTGAGGATCATGGACGCGCATCCGAACACGTTATTCGTCAGATTGAGAACTATAAAGACGACATGGCCTATCTTCCCGTATCTCATCCGTATGATCCCGAGCGAAGTCTGCGCGCGAGGAACACTATTAAGTTTAGCAGAGAATTCTCCATGATGTTGGGAAGCTGTCATTACCGTATCTTAGCAAGCACACCCAGCACCGCCATCAACGCAATCTGAAAGCAAAGACCGGTGGCCCAGAACTAGACAAAATCACACTCATTAGCACAACCTTCATACCCACGTACCTAGGTACCTATAAAAACAAAACATCGATCCCGAATAATATAATATAGTACAACTCACCAGCGGAACAGCCAATCCGTACCGATAACACATGGTCGCCGCAAACACGGTCTCGTTGATCCACATCCACGAGGAAAACACGGCCGAGGCCGTGAGTCCGACGCCGACCGATCGGTTCGCCACCATGAACATCTCGGACGTGTTCGAGTCCTCGGAGAGATACGCCTTCTGGATCCGGATGGCCACGAGGATCACGGCGCAGAACAGCACGCCGAGCCCGATCAGCAGGCCGTACGCCGTGCCTTGCGACACGAGCGTTATGCCGTGCACGCCTAGCTCTAGCTGCGACATGGCTGGATTACTGTACCTTGGACAGGTAAGTAGGTAGGTAAGGTAGGCAAGGTAGATTGGTTGCCCAGGTAGGGTAGCAGTCTGATTTTGAGAATAATACTGCTCTCGGAGTAGTAGGTAGACGCAATTGTTACTTACTACTACCTACCTCCTAGGGACAATACGATTATACAAAGCAGAAGAGATTCCATCATCTTATTAAGCCTCTCTCCTCCTCCATGCAACATGCATGCCGTTTCTCGCCTCCGGTATGCAGCATCGAGCAAGTAGCAATCTCCATATGGCGCGTCACGCCGTGGGGGGAAGGAATTGCGTTATAGGATATATAACCCTCTAGGGACGAGAGTAGGGCGCCACGGAGTAGCACGAACATGCAGAAGCGGGCGAAGTGCCGATCGATCTTTGCAAGGTTTCCTTGTAAGGAGTCCTTTTTTTCCAGGGGGTGGTGGATTGCGTGCGAGGCGTACATGATGACGAAAATGTGCTTCTATATGTAGGTACCTTAGATAACCTCAGCTAGAACATTGCCAATCCAATCCGTGGACTTATAATCCCCGCATGGTAGCTCTACTCGGTGTTATTATTGCTACAGAGATTTAGACGTAACTTGTTGTGGTCTAGGAAGTAGGACTAAGATAAAAGACATTGATGAATGTCAAATTTTATGAAGGGTCTTCATGTAATCACCAACCAGGTACATGGCGTGCGTCAATCTTCTATGAGTATGATACCTTGAAATGGGCTTCTCGACTCCGCGGAGTTGATTCCATCTCATTAACGTATTGTCCAACTACCTATTGATGGGATAGTGAAGAATACGCTACTATCAAATTCGAGACGACGTATTAACGCATCGGTATCATTTAATTTCATTCGATAGGTCTTCATTCGGCACCAAGGTAAGGTAGCTGGGAGTTTTTACCCCCCAGAATCCAATGGCTGGCGTACTTAGCTAGCAGAAATAATCTTCTCTAGTTCATCAGGGTCCTTGATCGCGTCGGTCAGGTTAATAGAACCCCCCTTCGTAATAAGCAGGTTATCCTCTATCCTCACGCCGCCGACGTCCCAGTATTTGTCCAGCACCTTCTCATCGATGAACTTGGAGTGTTTCGGATCTTGCAGAAAGGGCTTGATAATGAACTCGCAGAAGTAGATCTAGAATTCCATTAATTAGTCTGGGTTGGTGTTAAAGAGTCAAGTCACTGATTCATATCACTTACACCCGGCTCAACAGTAATTACGCTTCCAGCGGGGAGCTTCGTGCGAACTCTGAGATACCTAAATATCGGGTCGGGGTCTGAGTAGTTAGGATGACCGCCGGTATCATGCGTGTCCATTCCGAGATAGTGGCCCAAACCATGGGGAAGGAATGCGGTGCTGGTTCGAGCTTCGAGAATCTCTTTTCGGTCTCCCTTGAGGATTCCGAGACTCAATAATCCATCAATGGCGATCTTGTGGGCTAGCAGGTGTACATCCTCCCATGGTACGCCTTCCTTCAGCGTGGCTATGGTCTCGTTCTGCATCTGGAGGACAATTTCGTAAATAGCGCGAGATTGCTCGGTAAATTTGCCGGAGATGGGGAATGTTCTCGTCTATATCTCGTTAGCTTTTGGGTCTATTCTTTTAACATAGACTGAAGGAGAAGACCGGGACCGAGATAGAATGAGAGGATAGATAAACATAATAATAGGCGACTCACAATATCAGAAGCATAACAATCCCACTCTGCTCCTGCATCCAGTAGCAACAGGTCCTTTCCAGCCAGCTCCTTATTATTGTGGACATAATGCAAAGTAGCAGCAGCTCGCCCGCTAGCAACTATACTCGGATATGCCTGCTTCTTGGCTCCGTAACTAATGCTTTTGCCAATGAATACACCCTCAAGCTCGTACTCATTATTGGCCTTTTTCACATTCTCCAGGACAGCCTTGTGGGCAGCACCACTGATTTCGTTGGCCTTCTTGATAAGCGCAATCTCGTACCCGTCCTTGATGACTCTGGCTTCGTCGATGGCCTCGCTTAGAATTGTGAAATCCTTGTTGGAGAACTCGAGGAAGGTGACGGCATCCGATACACGGTCGGCAATGGCGAAGACGGTCGACTTGGACTGACTTCCGAGTCTGGCGAGAGTCGGGTTGAGTTCGGTGGAGGGAAGGACGGCATCGACATCGTATTTCGTTAATGCTTCCTGAGGAGAAAGCGGAAGACCGGACCAGATGACGGAATCGGGGTCTATGGGAGGAATGAAGAGGGTGGAATGCGCCGTTGCGATGTCGTAGATGAGGAAGCAGTCAGCAGCGTCGACACCCGTCAAGTACATGAAAGCTCTGCGTTGTCTGCATATATGATTGTCGCAATTAGCATCGCAAGATCAAGGGCCATCACCATCCAAATATTGAACACCATAGCTCATTACCTACCGAAACGGAACCGGCTCATCGCTGTCCTCTAACAGCTTATCCGATCGCCCCTCCAAGTAGAGCACACCAGTAGCGTCGGGGATCTTGGTCCTGATGTACTCGACCACTCGCTTCGCATGGGCCTTGGCTGGGTACTTTCCCTGTAGGACCTTTTCCACGTCGATATTTGCCTTCGACATCGTGAGTCTCGTTGTCGCAATGCCTCTCACAAATTCGATATTACCAAGACGTGGGATGAATCTAGTATCGCAATGGGAATGCGGGGTAGCTTTCGTATCCGCGTAGAGCTTCGACACCACACGTGCGCCTGTATTTGTGCGATCCCTTGTGATAGCTTGAATATTCCGAAAGGAAATGAATTGCGAGTAGGTGGAAGTTGATGTCAATTGGAAGGTCCTTACAATGCGAGGCCTAGCATTGAACAAGGTTAGTGGCATCAGTCAACTATAAATCAGCTGTCGCAAGACACATCGCATAGAAAGATGACGCGGGGCTGCGGGTTGTAGCGGTTAAAGACAGGAGTTGAGCCTGGGTAAGGTACTGTAGGTACCTACCTCTCTAGGTGAGTTGTAAAGCTTGGCCATGGGCAAATCGGATCACTGATAACGAGCCAAATGCCTTCCCCTTTAGGTTAAAACACCTCTTAGCAAGGATGCTCTAATATAGTGAAAACAACATTCAAGATATCAGAATAATACATTCATGTAATTCCAACGTACATGTAGGTATCCGGGTATCACCATATATGCTTCCCTTCATCAATGATGCCCTTCGAAGCGAAAATGCCCAAGCAAAACCAAAATAGATGCCGCCCGTATAATGCAAATCCACCTATAAACACACATGTAGGCGCGTAGAATATCCCTATTTTTTATGGTCAAAGTCCCCTATCTTCTTCATACTGTATTATTCCTCCAACCGACAGCCGCAATTCTGTATGCTGCGGTTTCTGTATCGCCCCTCTCTCGACTCCTCCGGTACTCGGGTTTTATGAATCGTCAACCAATTGCCCACTATACTCAAGTATCGAGTCGTACGGCGAATTATCCCATCCATTCGTAAGTAGATGCTGATATCACGAGATCGTATAGCCCGAGAATCACGCGAGTCCAGGTGCTACAGTCCCTGTCGGTGGCGCATCTAGCTTCAAAGTCGGGATGGCCTCGTCGCTTAATAGGGTATTCCCGGGCACTCCTAGACTGTGCCCCTGCTTCAGCCTCTCCCAATGGTTCCTTAAGGTGTCCTCCCCGATAGCCAATTCGAATCCAGTCAGGAAACAGAAACTAATCTCCAACCTTGCCAATTCGGCCTCGCTCACCCCGCCAACCCGTGCGATTTTAGCGTGTGGGTAGCTCAAATCCTCAAGCGCCTTCATCGCCACTCGCAAGCCGGCAAGGAGCAGACGGTGGCAGTTCCTTCGTGTGACGGGAATGGCTTGTTCTTCGACAGCAAGTCGGAATATGTAAAACGACGTGGCGAGATACACAGCCGTTGACATGGGACAGAACCTATGTATTCGCAGTAGATAGTCCTCAATGCTAATCGGCGGAGGTTGTTTGCTAAAGAATTTTCGCGTGATGGCGCTATGTTGCAGATTGATGGGTTGGGAGTTCGCGCCGATGACTATATACGGTTCGGGCGTGTTCTTCGGCGGCGATAGGGTTGGCGTTTGGCGTAGATGGACACCATCGATGGGTTGACTAGACGTGACCTGACCTGCGACTTTGGTTTGCGCCTGAGCTTCCGCATGTTCTCGTAGCCGGGCTAAGCTCCTCTCTGAGAGCGATCGCACGAGCTCGGCCTTCTCTCTCTGCATCCCGCGCATGTTGGGAAGGGTAGGGCTTGTAGGTGGGGGTGTCGGAGGGATATCGCCTGTTATGCGGACGAGGGCTTCGATGCCAGCGCCAAGCAGCTTGAGCGCGGCGATGGGAGATAATCGGAAGAGATCGTGAGAGGATGGGCTTGGAGCGGCGTGAAGTGGAGGTGGCGTTCGGGCCTGTCCTAACAATTTTGGATCTGCTGAAGGAATAGGAGGTGGAGGAGGGGTTGTCGGTGTCGTCTTGTCCTTCTCCATCTCCTGGTCTTGCTGCGACGCTTGAGCGTCTGGCTGGCTAGCGTTGTCTGCCATTGGGCTCGACCGTAACCTTATACTCTTATCGTAACCAATTTGCTTTAAGCAAACCTATTACAAAGAGATAAGTCTCGTTAGGTATATAGGTTAGGTGGTTGACTCGAGTATTGACGTAACCCAACACTAGATACTGCCGTAAAATATCCTCATCGATCAAATTTGGTAGTCATGAATTTTGGTCTCCAAATCGTGTCGCGAATCATGGTCTCGTAGAAAGGTAAAGCTCCGGGTAGCTTCGCGTCAACAGGTAGGTAGGTAGGTAGGTAGGTAGGTATCAGATGAAAATGGTGGTCCGTCCGTTAAGCGACCAGCAGCTAAGTCGAAGCTATATACCTAAGGCAACAACTAAGCAGCTCCACTGATGGTAAGTGGCTCAACAGATCTATCCGATCTGTTTAGATGCGGACAATCGAATCATATTGAGGAGAATGGATGTTACAGACCTCACAGTCGTTGTCGCCACGCATGAAGACGAAAGGACACGAAAGACGGAAATGGCCGAGTCCTATTATTCTATGCTAGCCTTGACTAGTATAGTTTAGAGTGAGCCAGACACAAGTAGGTGGTGGTCGGTCGAGGCCAAGGTTGGTTGTAATGGGGAACACAGAATTAAGAAGCTTGGAATTGCGACAATGTCCAAGACCAAGAACCAGAACCAGAACAATGAGGGGGAGACAGATACTCGAGATGGACCCGAGGAAGAAAAAAGACTTCGGAGAAATTCGAAATCTGATTTAAGGTTTTTCTTCTTCTTATCCTTTACTAGCCAATTCCTTGTCCTTGTTCTTGCCCTTACGGTTTACCTAACTTCAAGCTTTCAGGTGCTACATATGGATATAGGCAGGTGGACAGGTGGACAGGCAGACAGGTAGGAAGTACCTTCAGCGCTACGTTTTCGGTGGCTTTTCTTGTGGAATTAGCAACCACATCCTAATTAAGGCCCCTAACGTACCTTAGTACTGCATGGCCCCCGCCCACGCTAAAAGATTCTAGCCTCGGGACTATGGGGAAGGAATCGGTCCTGAATGCACTGAATGCACTGTAATGTGATCAGGAGGAACAAAAGGAAGGGAAGAATGGAAAATGCCATGAACCAGGGCAGCAGTTTCCATTTCCTTGTACTTTGTTTTCGACTCCGCGTGAGTTTTATATAGTGGGGGTCTCTACCCAATCGTACCTTAAGGGTCCTGGAGCACTTGCAGCTTAGGTACAGATTACAGGGGGCTTTTCTGCAAGCTCTACATGGCAAAGACCCGTGACCCCTCAGCCCCCTCCATGTGCTCCCTGCTATTCATTGACACCCCTGAAATATTGCCCCTCCTTTTGATGTTGTACGATGAATACCTAGGTACCTATGTATATCTTTTCCACCTTCAACATACATGTAGGTACATATTTGTTTGGAAGAACATCTCACCAATGGCTTCAAAATCATGATACACAATGCTCACTATCAGATAGGAGAGAAATCCGTGTCGGTGTGTTAGTGGTCTAGTTTATACTTCTTATCTTCCACCAACAATTGTAGCTACAGACATAATCATACCTCGAATCACAGAGCTATGGTAAATCTCACGACAACCTACATACAGTGCATGTAGTAAGTCAGGTACAGCAGCCGACAAGACATACGAATGGTTAAAAGCGACCAATGGTTCCGAATTGGGATGTATTCGCTTCTAGCTTGGTACGAATTATACATCTTGAATTGTCGATCGATGCATCTATGAACCAATAAGCTATGCTCTTACGATACATCTCATCCAGGCTAGCAGGCGAATACGGATTGCTTGCCTTCTCCAATTCTTGCGATGTGGAGAGGTGTCTGAGCTAAATAAGATGAAAGGGCATATTATTACTGATTGAGAAACATAGCGGACAGGAACGTCCAAAGACTGCGTGGCAGGGTAGCATTTGGTACAGGTTAATTCGAGTATATCTGACAGGGAGGATAAGAACCTAGGACATGTTCAGCAGACAAAGAAGTGCTGACTCCAAGAGACATCTCATGACATGCATGCCTCGAGCTAGTATAATATTATCGCCTGTATCGCTCCATGCAGCTAGGTACATTAAGCACTATTTAGAATCGGTAGTCTCCGAGGATGGATCTAGATTAAATTGGCGGTATCTCACTCATAGCTGTGAAGACTGGCCACAGAATTAATCATAGACTTGGTCAAATGAAGATGACTTTGAAGAATCAGAAAGACTAGGCATTGTATCTGCTACCTAGGCCAAGCACTCACATTATTGCATGCTCGCTTAGGTGCTAGATGCAGTATACACGTACATAATATCTATCTTCTCGCTTGGCACTACCCCAGATATACTACGATCGACAATCTCACCAACATGAACCCGCGGCAATTTTTATTTGAAACGCTAGACACATCTATAGCTAGGGGGTGATGTTTAGGAGCACGCTTGTCTCGTCTCCCCAAAACTGAGATGGGATCCTTCAACTAGAGAGAGTTCAGTAGTAGGTAGGTAGTCTGGGGAATTAATTATCTAGGTAGTCGGAATTCATGTTCCTTGTCAAGAAGTGTAGAGACAGTGTAAACCGATTGACGAGTACCTATGGTAGGCATTCGAAGGCCCACTCACCAAGGAAGGATCAGTTTGTTAATGGTAAGGACTTATAAAAGCGAGTGTAATGTACTGATTTCTTTAAAAGCGCTGAAATATTTCAGGGGGTCTAATGCCTAATAAGCTACTGTATATACCTACACTCGATCCCTCATGCCACATAACTCAACTTAGCTTTCGAAACATTGGAGGTAGCAAGCATTGAAACCACAACTTCTAATTTGCTTGTGCAGTATAATAATAACTAACCATACGCTGTATTTGATTAGCAGTTCAAAGTGACCTTGCAGTCCAAGACGGCGCTTTGGCCGCCTTCAACAGCCTTGATAGCCTCTTTGATAGTGCGCTCTAGATCCTCGACCTTTTCCACTTTTGCAGCGAACAGATCGCCACCGGCAGCCGCCTTGGCGATGCCCGAGTAGTCCGGCACCGGGTCGAACGAGATATTTATCTCCTCGTTGGTCGCCGTGGAACCTAGACCCTCGGGGTGTACGAGGAGCATGGACTTTCGAGGGGCGTTCCATCCTGTTTGGATGATTAGCTCAACACCACCCTTTAGATATGTTGAATCATAGTAGAGAAGACTCACCTTTGTTGTTCAACACGACGGTCAACACAGGGATATTATAGCGCCTAGAGATCCAGTAGACACTACCTGGAACGGAGAAGAGGAATGTGCCATCGCCTACAATCTGCACGACGAACTTGCCCTTGCCGCCGTTCTCAGCATCTGTGGCTAGCTTGATGCCGAGAGCACCACCACCGGACCATCCTAGCCCACCTCCTCCGCAGTTGATCCACGATTTCGCCAGTTCCGGTTGAAGGTTATCATGTACAAATGCCGTGTTCGTGACTGCTTCTATGGCCCAAATCGTGTCTTCCGGACATAAGGCGCGAAGGGTCTTGGAGAGGTACCCCGTACCAAAAGAACCGTCTTCGGCTGGTGTCGTCTTTGCAACGATGGCACCCAATCTTTCCTTATGTGAGGCCTGAAGGGCATCCCATTTCTTGGTGAGAATTGTGGCATCAAGCTTTCCGGCTTGCTCTTTAGCTTCAGAAGTAATCTGCTGGACTGCTACTAGTGGATCAGCACGATATCGGTGCTGGGCAGGCACGTAGAAAAGCGGCATAAGCTGTTTCAATGGGTCGACATCGATGTGGTAAACTTTGGTACCGTCCTTTGGCTTGTTGTGCGTTGGGATCCAGGGGACGTCGCAATCTAATATAATGATCACGTCGGACTTCTCTATCGCAGGCTCGACACCGAATCGAAGACCAAGCCAGCCTGGATGCGATGCAGGAAAGCACATATCACTGCCACCAGTGTCCAACACACGCAGTCCCTTTACTGTATTAGCTAGTTCCACCAGAGCATCTGGTATCTTCTCATTTCGACCCGCATATCCGGTGATTAGTAGGGGGTGTTCTGCTCCAAGTAGTGCCTCCGCAATCTCTTTCGGGGCTCCCGGTGTTAACCCACCAAGCTCGACCGAGTCCCAGACGCCCTGCTCGAGCGAGTACGGATTGATCTCCTCTTCCATTACCTCCCTAGCGCCGACCAGGTAAACTGGACCTTGAGGCGCGCTGGTTGCGAATTGCAAGGCGCGGTTGACCATCTGCTTGATGTTCTTCCCCGTCTTGATCTCTCCCGCGTATCTGCAGTACTGGCCAATGATTTGCGTCTGGTCAGGAACGTTCTGAATCCAATGGATATACTCAGTTCGCGAGCCACGCATCTCTCCCTCGAGCGTAAATGGACTTAATCCCGCGAATACGAAAACTGGTGCACGTCCTGTGCTCGCATTGTGCACTGCAGCTCCTAGACCCTGTGTGCCGACGTCAACATGAACAATGACGCATTGCGGCTTGCCCGTTAGACGAGCGTATCCGTCTGCCATCGACATCGCTACCATCTACACATTGAAGCGGCGTTAGTTCACATCATCACAATTGGTACTGCTGATATGAGCCGAATCTTCAATGGAGTCGTATATCATGCGGCCTTGAACGTACCTCATTGGGACATGTGATGATACGAGGGAAGTTGCCCTTATTTTCCCTTTGCCCCTTTACCATCGCTTCGATGATACTAGGGTGGTCTGAGCCTAGATTGACAAAGCAATGGGTAATTCCGGCCTCCCATATTGCCTCAAAAAATGCAAATGACGCTGTATACATGGCGGGCGTCGATGTAGAAGTGGATAGCACGCGTTGCTGCTGAGTTTTAAATACGTCCAGTGCAACTTGTCGCCGTGTAAAGGATGTAAGGGATGCTGGTGAGTTTGATGCAAGCTGCTTCAGAGCTTTGGTGCTATACGGTCTAGCAGCAAATGCTAGGTTCCTCGTAGTATTCGTCGCGGGGATTGCAGCCTTATACCAAGTTGAGCTACGTTTGTGATGTGCACTACTGATAGAGGCTTGACCATTGCATGATTCACAAATTGGCTTTCCATTGGTTGTGCCATGGCTAACCAGACTGTTGTTGCCGAGGGGAGCCCCTCCGTACCGACTGCATGCGCTACTGGGAGGAGCGGTCTCGGTCCACGAAGACGGGATGGATTGGATGGATTGGATGGACTGGATGGATAGGGCGTATCTCTGCTTAAGCGCGGCACCGGTAGGTTTCGATACGTATAGACACTGTGGGAGATCATCTACCCGATAGTACTCCTGTGGTGGGGTTGGCAGCAGCGAGATTGGGGTCGAGACGCGAATTGGGGGAGGGGCTGCTGATGACCGAGGCGGGGTCAGGGGTATACCGAGTCTTCGTCTTAGCATGTTGGAGACAGGTCGTTTTGCGAGTTGCGGGGAAGATGGCGACCAGCAAGGTGTTTGTTACAAGAGATCGGGTATGACAAGTTTTCGACAAGCTCACCGTTTGTTCCTGTCCAAGTTTATTCCATCAGCGTTTGGTGGATAGGATAAAGGAGTGTTTCATTGATCTGCATGGCATAAATATCAATGACAATAGGGCTGAACTGACAACTAGTAAATATCCACCGATAATAATAATAATAACCATGGATGAGAATATGTCGATTTTGAGAGGTCACTGGAGGGAGAGCTAAATGACATAAAGCTTGATTAAAGTGTGAAGAGCATCAGCAGGACAAAGAGAATGGTGCTCGAATAGGTAGACATTGATATAAGGGAAAGGACCAGGGCGCAGGAGACGGAAAGCCTCAGCTTATTGCTCTCAAGAGCTACATGTACTTGCTATGTAGAGGTAAACGAGGTGATGCTATTGTTCGAACACTAGTTTCTTAGTCGAGCACGCATCCACCCGCGGGCATATGCAGAAGCGGTCATGGGAAGCTGGGAATGGAGACTCTTCGATAACAAATACTTGTACATGTAGGTAGTATAGCCACGGCAAAACTCTAGACGAATCGCCTTACCTACAGTACCTAGAAGCTGTGACCTGCTTGTAAAATCTAGATCCTCCACTTCGAATACCATATTCGCCAAATACTATCGGTTGGTTTTCCTGATGTTATATTCAAAATATGCTAGATATCGTAGGTAGGTATACAGATCTTCATACTTATTATGATGCAGTACTTCATCGTATGGTATGTAAGTAAGATAAAACATCCTACATATATGCAGATCAATAGGATAGGAACGGCGGTTACCATCGGCAAATGATTACCCGGATATCCAATCGCGATGCTTTATCGGTGAATAGAAATGCGAACCCCCGCGATTGAATGTAATACAAATCTCAGTCATCTCAGTCATCGCTGAAGGAGATGTGAGACCCGACTATGAGGCACAAGAGCACCATCGAACTGCTATGCGGCTCTGTGTAACCCATTTCGGTGAAGCACACATGCGCGAGACTACTGATGAATGTTGGTTAGGTACGATGTTGGGACACATCTCTTATATGTATGCTCGTACGAGGTGTAGCTACAAACATATTACGAGCTACATTTTGTTAACAATCAACGGCTAATTGCAACATGCCGTCCGACGATAGAAAGCAAAATATCGACGAGCTCGATACGTGTCCAGCTATGTCACCCAGCTTGTTTCTGTCCCTTCGGCGAATATGAAATAACACATCAAATAGGGGTAACCTCAGGTCAGGCGTGTATGTAGGTGAGGTTGTATTCATCCCGGGCCGTCTTGTCAACCACCATCCCGGAAGTGTGAACGTTACTTCCAGTGAGGTCATCTCGCAGTGCAGCGAATCGGAAGCAACAAACCCACCCCAGATTGGATGAGTTGACGCTATGGATCGAGTGTCGCATAGTGCAAGGTGGTCAGGAACCTCCAAATTATGTTCTCAACAAAATAGTACAACACAGACACATGCTTTTGACGAAGATATTGCAAGTTAAACTTAATCACACGATGCTTCGCGGACTTTGCCAAAACTCCGTCCCGTTCTCACTGTGGCGCAAAATACACATTCGTATAAGCCCTAGCAAACAGATTCTAGCTGACGAAGTTTTGGCTGATAGTCATTCAGGCTTTTCGCCAGCCACTTGTCATCGGTGCGCGCCGAATGCTAGATTGCCAGGTTTCCTCCATCTAGACTGAATGGTCTTCGTAACGGGATTGGCTCATCGACTTTCGATGCTGTGGATTAGGGAGGACGCCGAGGCTTGCAAACAACGAATCCTACTATGTATTCATAAAAACAGCATAGAGGTGCCTGTGGATCAGTACCCGAATTAACACGGTCAAGCGACACGACCCTGGTCATGCCATTCCCATTGGGCAAGTAGTATCTGGTAATCCGGGGTGGGCTGTCTGCTGGCTGGCTGCATGGAAATAATCCTGGAAGTAATAATCATCAAGCCAGAAAATGGACGGAAATATTAAAAGAACTTGGTTGCGACTTCTTGCAAGCCAGTCCACGTCGCCTCCCTCTTACTCATATAGGAGTCAGGTTTCGTGTCATAGAAGCATCTACAACATATCGAACATATCCTTTCTTCTAGAGATGTTTCTACACGACTGATTACTTTGGGCGTTATTTGACTGGCAACATCTTTATCTACCCAACCTACCTACCTACCTAACCCACTTCAAGCCTATAATAAGATATTTATAGCTTATATCTCGTATGCCAATATTGATGTCATGATGGGGCAAACACCGAGTGCTTTATCCGACTGCCTAAACGCCGTCTGCGGCGATCGCGATGGCTGCGTCGCGTATCCAGACAATCCGCTCTACCAGGTATCTTGGGTCAACCGGTATAACCTCGACATCGAGGTAGAGCCTATCGCCGTAACCAGACCGGGCAACTCCCAAGATGTTTCCGATTTTATCAAATGTGCTGTCGAGAACAACGTCAAAGTTCAGCCGAAGTCTGGTGGACGTTAGTTTTCCCCTCCAAGCTTCAGTAGAATACATACTTAACTAACAACACTCGAATAAGACTCTTATGCGTAAGTGCACTGCTACTCGCCTATTTACCTACCTACCTACCTAGATACCTCCCCATCTAGGTACACAGTATACGATGGCCTTGCTAACCCGAAGATAGGAACTACGGTATGCGTTACTAGGAAACACGACGATCCGCGAAAGATGAGCTAATGCGCGAAACATAGGTGTCGGCGGTCAAGACGGCGAACTTGTTATCGACCTCGTAAACCTCCAGGATTTTTCCATAGACAATAGTACCTGGCAGGCTACGATCGGTGGAGGCACGAAGCTGTCCGATGTCACGAGTAGACTTCACGACAACGGCAAACGAGCAATCGCACATGGAACCTGTCCTGCAGTTGGAATCGGTGGACATGCGACCATCGGTGGGCTTGGCCCAAACAGTCGAATGTGGGGAAGCTGTCTGGACCATGTTGTTGAAGTCGAAGTGGTTACCGCAGATGGAACCATCCAACGAGCCAGCGAGACTGAAAATAGTGATCTCTTCTTTGTAAGCTTACTGTGATCTCTTTCCGAGCCTCCAAAGCTTACAGATGATAGGCGTTGAAAGGTGCGGGCGCAGGCTTCGGTGTTATCACCGAATTCGTCGTCAACACCCATCCCGAGCCTGGCAACGTCGTGCAATACTCGTTCTCGTTATCATTTGACAAGCATGCCGACCTTGTGCCCGTCTACCAGCAGTGGCAGGATCTCATCACGGATCCCGATCTCGACCGACGATTTGGCACCGAGCTTGTCATGTACGAACTTGGTGTTATCATCACGGCCACATTCTACGGCACCGAGGAAGAATGGGAAGCGAGTGGTATCCCTGATAGAATTCCTGTTGGAAACGTCTCGATTGTGTTAGACGACTGGCTAGGCGTTGTCGCTCAACAAGCGGAAGAAGCTGCGTTGTATCTTTCCGACGCCCGCAGTGCCTTCATAGCCAAGAGTTTGGCTTTCCGAACCGATGAGGCGCTTTCTAATGAAACGACTACCAAACTCGCGAATTTCATCGATGATGCGGATCGTGGAACGCTGATATGGTTTCTGATATTCGATGCTAGTGGCGGTACGTCCCGGAATCGAGCAGTCTATCTGGTTGAGACGATATCTAATGATTTTGATAGGTGCTGTCAGCGATGTTCCCATGAATGCCACCGCATATGCTCATCGCGACAAGATCATGTTCGCCCAAGCTTACGGAATAGGCATTCCCACATTGACCCAGGATACGAGGGATTTTGTGAATGGCATCGTCACCACTATTCAGGACAACACCGTGGATACTTTGACTACGTATCCTGGCTACGTTGACCCCTCCCTCACGGATGCTCAATATTCGTATTGGGGCTCGAACTTGGCGACTCTGGGACAGGTCAAATCGAAATGGGATCCCAATGACTTGTTCCACAACCCCCAGAGCGTGAGGCCTGGCGAAACCGAATAGGAATCGGGAGGGCGAAGGAGTTTTTGGTGATGATACCCCTTCTCTGTCGGTACTTTGATGTTACTTGCCTACTATCTTAATATACCTGCCCATCGTTATAGGTTCTATTTGCTTCGCCATTTGTGCTTCGTTTAACTTGGTCCCTATGAGCCAGTTAATGATAATCTAGGTCTTACCATGGGTCAGCCTTTTTGAATGTCGGGCACAATGTTTTTAGGCAGCCTCTTTGTTTAGAGTATGCTGTCTTTTACTTCCTTTTACATACCTCACTAAGCACGCTGCTGAAGTAATACGCTTCCGTGTCCTACCTGCCTCGATAGCGCTTGCATTTGGAGTCAACGTACTACCTACCTACACGGTAGGTAGCCATCCGTTGTAGTCGCCGAGTGTCTATACCCGAATGCCTAGATGGCGCATATCATCCCAGCCGTAGCACTCAAGATGTTTGACAGTTCAACCACCTTCATCTCGCACCTTTTAGCGCAACCCATTCAACTAGGAAGGCAGGCCATCGAGACTTGTTAATCTGGGTAAGGTCGTTCTGTGCTCGACAGGCTACCAGTAGGTAGTCATCTGCTGGCAAAGGCAATAAGTTTCGGTATTGACTCGATCCTAAAAACAAATTATCCACGATGTGGATGAATATACTTTACGTTTATTCAGTATGACAAGTCTTTTCATAGCTACTAGGGACGTAGCGTAAGCAGGTAGGCAGGGAAGCGACTGATAGTATCTACTGACCTATATTCTCTAGACTTCAGAATCTTAGCAGTTGTCTACCCCAGGGGCTTTCTTCTGAGGTCAAGGTAGCGGTGTGTTTTCGATAGGCACTTTATTACTTAAAGTCACCATATTAGAAAGTGGTCGATCGCTACCCGAGCCATCGCGCACTGTTAGTTGCTTCGATTGAGATTATAAATGATGAATGGTATCAGCGACGGCAGGTCATCATCTTTGACTACATGGGTGGACTGAGTCGACAGTGATCATTCTTACGCACCTATAATACCACCCCTTGAACTGAATTTTGATTATAGTTGACTATGTTTCGTGAAGGACTTCTATGAGAACACTTACACGGGGAACCCTTGAACCCCCCTTAGGCGAGAATCAACGGACATGTTTGTGCAAGGTAGACTTTAGATTGTTAATCAACTTCTTCTCATCGTTCCTATATGCGCCAAGCCCGGCTTCGCTTGTTCAAACTTTTCGAGGGCATAAAATGTTAGATATTCGCGCAAGTGGATATGAAAGGATCTGCTAGGCAACATGGGACACGTTTGTGTGCTGGGTCGGTTATAACGTGTCCTCTACGTTATGACCAGTGACAACATCTTGAAATATTCGGTTTCTAAAGCCTTCGTACGTAACTTAGGTAGTTGAGACATATTCCAAGTAAATCGTTGTGGTTCCTGGCGTTAGGGTTGGGTTTGGGAAAGCTATCTGGGAGAAATAGTGAAAAGGGGCTTGAGGACCAATGGGTCGTTGGATACCATCAAGGAAAGATGTTGAGCTAGGTACCTACATGATTCCGGTGTCCTATGGGTACCAGGCATTCATTCAGTACTGGCCAAATGCACATCGACTTTACCTGAGAGATCCCAATTGCATAGCAAGGGCTAGAGGAGACCCAAGTCAGTCTTGAGTGCATGATGAATACCCAGGTAAATTCATTCCATGTCATTTCTACGAGGCGGGTACTGAGGCCATAGCGTTGGATACTATGGATTAGGCTGGTACTCCATGTGCATTGATTGATTTTACACGAGATACTGGGACATGTTATTCCTAGGTGCCTTACCTTGAGCTACTTAGTAGATATTCAGAAAATGCACAGCGAAATATTACCGCTTTGGGTTATCCTTCATGATGAAACTGTATAAACTCCCTTCTCTAAGCTAACCATCCATCATGGTAATCTGTGAGTATACTGCTCGATACACTGCCTTGCGACCATAGTAGGATTGATTTTCTAATTCGATGACCTAGCTAGACTGGCTATTAAGCGAATCTGTCACAAATGTTATAGTAGTTAGAGGGGGGGAAAGCTGCAGTAAGCGCCCACGATTGCTAAAGTTTCACCGTGTTTGACGGTTAGGCTCTGACGTCTATTTATAAGATGTTTCTCATCAACACTTTATTACTTGGCGTAGTAGATTGTAGTTGACACCCAGTTGATCTTATACCAGGGGTATAGCCGTTTACGGTTATCCGACGGTACCTTTTTCGTCTAAGCTTTACTCATCTTAAGCTACCCATGCAATAGTGTTTTGAATCTTGTCTTACGTCGGGAGCGCTCCGCAGCGTAGCGTTGGGCCTTAGATACAGGGGCCTTATCTCGCTGATAGAATCCTCCGGGCTTGGTAGATGACACCAGCTACGTGAACAATAAGCACCTAGAATTCTACGATGATTTCCATGGATGCCAAACTACACGTGGATATACAGTATCGGTAAATGAATGCGATACGTACGGTAGCGATAATTATGCAAAGTGACGCTTAAGGCTTATATTAGTATCCGAGTAAATACTGGATGGAGATGGTATGTCTCCCTTTCTCCCAAGTCTCCTAACAAGGTGGATTTATAAGCCTGAGGAATTCACTTAAAATATAGAGGTTAGAATCTTTACAGCCCCAATCTCTTCGCGGGAAGGGGTAGTGATCGGATCAAACGCAATCAAGCGTCAGTATGACCAACATCGAAGAATCCAAAGCTCTCATCGGGCAATCGAGAGAAAATTTGAGCATTTGCCAAGGCATACATTTTCACTTCATCAAAAGTAGCCAAGCGCTTACGACCGAGATTTATGCCGCAGAGATAAAGTCGATCGGCGTCAAAGTCGAAGACATTGTGGGTATCCTTACCATTGATCCTAATTCTGAATGTCTGGGCGCTGCCATCTTTGTGCTTCACAAACCTCCGAGAGA
The DNA here is from genome assembly GCA_002120315.1 of Hypoxylon sp. CI-4A. NCBI lineage: Eukaryota > Fungi > Ascomycota > Sordariomycetes > Xylariales > Hypoxylaceae > Hypoxylon > Hypoxylon sp. CI-4A. Next base: position 703,222 of record KZ111526.1, read on the forward strand.
GCAAACGAGCATACCGAAGCTGCCGACGGGATCATCGCCTTCGTAAGACAACACTCTTTACAGTAGGTCCGTAGTGGGAATCTGTCCAAGACGTTGAGATTGGCGGATCGTGACGAAATAGACTACCAGCTTTCGGGATGCCGATGTCGAAGAACTAGTTACACGTCAGTTTATGAGCCACGACTAGCTGCCATCGCCAAGAGCCAGCTCGGGTATCGAGGTCTCCGCGAATGAATTAGAATTCCAGGAATATGGAATATATTGAGTGTAGCAGTAACGCGCAAGCGATGGAGGGATCTGCAAACATCTGCCACGCCTAAGTGGTCCACAACACCAAGACTTTGGCCACAGACTGTTACAGGAAGCAATGGCAGAACTCCCCGTATCACATCGCATCGCCTTCGAGCCCCACACCGTCACGGCGGACAAGAATGCACACAGCGGGTCGCCGCGCGAATAATGTTTTCGGGCACGCCGGTAGGAATCATGACAGGCGCAAGAGCCCAACGGCCACTGCATCCAATGCTGCGAACACGCAGATATGTCACCTACCATCTTGAGTAGGGCAAGATTGCGAGGAGGGTATGAAGCATCGTAGATTGCTTGTTACCGATCAGCAGTAGGGACGAACAGATACGATTCGCCAAGTCTGTTCATGATATTCGTGTGTTCTAACAATAAGAAGAAAGCATAAAGCTTGGAAATACAAAAATATCTGCTTCGTGTATCACTAAGCAGCTCCGAGATCCATAAATGTCTGTTTCTGTTTCGCATGTGAAAACCTCTCTCCCACTCCCTACATTGTACATACATACATACATACTATGTACATAGCTCAAGATTGAGACAGGGGTTCCCGGTGACGACAATGGCGCCGGTTGTTCATGTCTGGGCGGCCCACCCAGCAGCTTGGCCTCTGCCTGCGATTCTGCATTGGCGAGCATTGGCAGCAGGAACAGAAACAGAAACAGAGCTTATTCAAACCTGTCTGTTCGTCGTCTGTTGTTTGTATGTGTGATATGTCTATTAATTATTAATTATTCCATAAACACACAAAACGTAACAAGGCATTTTTCTGATAGCGCAGAGTCCAGTTAAAGGTCAAGCCACTATTGATATTGCGACCCAAGACATCTTGTCTTGGCATATTCATCATATTGCGCGTCTATCCTTCGATCTACATAGACAGGTAGGCGAAGTCGCACTCAAAAATAGGTACTGACAACATTCATACTGACTCATTAGTTTAGTTGGCAGTCAAGGCAGTGCAACGCAAGTATATGTCGGTGGAATTTATCAAGAAAGAAAGGAAACAAACAAACAAACAAATGGAAACCATGCCTACCTACATAGGTAGTAGAGGTACGAAACATGAAGCAATTTGATACGTTGTGCTCTCCGGGTGTTTTCGGAACCTCTATTAATTCTTCAAAACGACGCCCCTTTTCGTGGCCCCCACCGACACCAACCGCCAAGAGTAAGGCCAAGAACTGGCTATCTATGAGGCTCATGCTACCCTTGCCACTCTGGATCCCAACCAATCTGCCATGGCAGTTGGCATGCCTGTACCAGGTAAGCTAGGCAGGGCTAGGGTAGTGCCGCGAGATCTAGTTGTCTGGGCCAGGCCCACCAGCCTCAATCAGCTTCAGGTTTGACGTTGTTCCTGAGAGAAACATTCGACCGGGATGACGTCCCTATGGCCCAATCATGTCGGCACTTGGCACCATGAGGCTCCATGGACACCTCCCTGTGCCAAGTCGACGCCTTGTCTTCACTGACATCTCATTGGGGAGGTGGACATCTGAAAAGATAATTCTTTGTTTCTCCTACCGCCTTGGCTTTGGGATCCGTCTCAAGCAGCGAGTATGAGCATCACAGGGAATTATTTCTATTTTTGATTCTGGTAGCTTTCTCATCCGTGGGGGAGGTTTAGACTACCAGGACTAGAGCTACAAGCTGTCTGTCTACCTACGCTACTCACCTAACTGTCTAACTAGACTAGATTCCACGCTTACCTACGTACTTACCTCTTACTCTATTTGCCTTACCGGGATGCTATACTAATCCTTGGAAACGGACCAATACTCGGACTTCAAACGGTAACATCTTGGATACATGGGTTAGATTGATCGTAACCACCAAGTTAGGACATTAATCAGACTGAAAACTCTGTCCTCAGGGTGTTGTGCTATGTATGTACATAGGGTTGTAGGGTTGTGTGGATCCATTCCATGGCAATTGTCCCTCGTTGGGTATCGTTGAAGATCGCAATGGAAGCTCGGTCGTCCAGGACTATCCTTGATTCGAACGCCAACCCTATTGAGACCCTCCCGTCTGGTTCGGATGCAGGGAGTGCCTGTCCTCCTGTGTTTCCTCTTCCAGATGTTTTCTCGTTTCTTGGCTCGACCCAACCTGGGGGGGCTGTGGGCTGCATGTGGCGCTTATCTCTCATAAAGTCTTCGTAAGTGCCCAGAAGTCTTCTTAAGTTATACCAATAGTCTGTCACTTTGGGTCCGATATTCGTTTTCATTTCTTCTCGAGGCAGGTACTCTTTCGTGTTTAAGTTGTTTTCCATTTCCTCATTTCTTTCATTCCTCTAATCTGGTTCATCGACCTCATCTATTTCGTTTATCTGTAGTTCTCCTTTTTCTTGTTTTTTCCATTCTGTTATCTTTTCAAGAAGGAGTAGAGTTTAGATTTCGGTCTCGCAATGGAGCAAACTTCCACTGATGCCCCCTTTTCACGGGACGGCATGGCATACCACTCACAAGCGCCTTCATTATCCTTTACCGACTCGGACCGGGCCATGATACATTATCCCATGAACGAGAAGTCCCACGATGCCTTGGTACCGCCAGGAACACAAGACAGCTCTGCTTCTAACTCGATATTCGAAGCGAAGGAGGCCAATGAGAGGGACTTGGAACATGGCAGCAAAGAGCATGAGAAGAATGATCACATCGACGTCAACGATCCAAACCGACCGAAATTAGGAATTCGCCAGAGAATGCATCACTTTACGTGGGCGTGGTTTACTCTGCCCATGAGCACTGGTGGCTTATCACTCCTAATCTTCGCCCAGCCGCATCAATTCCCTGGACTTCGACAAATCGGTTTATTCGTTTATATCCTTAATATCATTATCTTCACTACCTTAACTCTCGCTATGCTATCCCGGTTCTTCCTACACCACGGTGACTTTTACAAGTCTCTATCTCATCCTCGCGAGGGCTTCTTCTTTCCGACGTACTTCTTATCCATCGCCACTTTGATCACCAGTACTCAACGTTACGCCATACCTGACGACGATGTAACTTTGAATTGGGCGATTCAGACCGTGTTCTGGGGTTATGTCGTGGTTACGCTCATCGTGGCTATCGGACAGTACAGTTTCGTATTTGCGGCTCACAATTTTGAACTGCAAACCATGATGCCCACGTAAGTTCTATTCACTGTCCATGGGGATTCATCTGGGACATTACCCATAATCCTCGGCTCTTAAAGATATCATGAAGAAGTTGCTGACTTGATACCACAGTTGGATTCTACCGATTTTCCCCATCATGTTGTCGGGAACTATCGCGTCAGTCATCGTAGATACGCAGCCAGATATATCCGCTGTGCCGATCGCCATAGCTGGTATGACGTGCCAAGGTCTAGGATTGTCCGTCGCCGTCATGATGTACGCCCATATGGTTGGACGCCTGATGGCAGCAGGTATGTTATTCTATCTTCATCCAATAGGATGAACGCAACTCTGTTTGACATTCAATACTAATAGTAGCAGGTCTTCCTAACCGTGAACATCGACCTGGTCTTTTCATGAATGTTGGCCCACCGGCTTTCACTGCGCTTGCATTCATCGGCATGGCAAATGGTCTCCCCGACAACTTCGACCGAGAGATGGATGGATTTATCGATGTCCACCTAATCCGAACCTTTGCCATCATTGCTGCTATCTTCCTGTGGGCGTTGTCACTCTGGTGGTTTGGTATCGCTGCCATCGCTGTCATCAGTTCTCCTCCCAAGTACTTCCACTTGGGTTGGTGGGCAATGGTTTTCCCTAACACTGGTTTCGTCTTGGCCACGATCTCTATTGGAAACGAGCTCGGGAACGAGGCGGTCAAGTGGGTCACGACGGGGATGTCCATCTGTCTATTGCTCACGTACCTCTTCGTCTTGTTCAACCACATCCGGGCTGTCGTTACGCAAGATATCATGTACCCCGGACGAGACGAAGATGTCAATGACCATTAAGCACGCATTTTCGATTTATACTTGCTTCCACAACAGGGAAACGAGAAAAGAGGCTACACATATAACGTGTGATGTTGTTCTTTCACTACTCTCATTCACTTTACTGATCTCATCTCCTTCGCATACATACGAGGGTGTCCGGGCGGCGCATGGCTTCGGTTGGACTACCCTAACACAATCGGCTGGTTTTCCTTTTGGTTTAAGATATCCCACGCATTTTAGACGGGCACGGTTTCTTGGTTATCGCCTTAAAAATATAGAGAGGCGGACTAGGATCGAGCGCGGTCTATTGCATAATAGACTTAGAGGGGGATTATTATTATATAGAAAATCAAATTGTAATATTAGCCAACTTCTACAGCTTATAATATACTGTGGTTGTTGGCATTTTTGACTTCTTACTTTGATGAACACTGATATTCAATGAATCTAGGCATCCGTCACAATTTACAACTGCAATCACCGTGATAGTAATTCGGCTCCTCCAAAGAATCTCATTGTGTCAGTAGAGTAGGCCGTTTTAGTAACTACCAGGTACCCAAGGTAAATATATCGAAGCCAAGTCCTAGGTAACGAAAAGGCTTACTTACGGCCGATTTATGACTGTGCCGGATGACTTCCGAACGGCGGACCGGTTGTTCGGGAGCCCGGCCAATACCTACCTAGGTAGTCAGTCAGCCATGTCTTACGGAATTTGTAGTCGAGGTGATGCCAAGTAGTTCTGGTAGTATGATATTATCAATGCCTTCTCATGGTCGTAGTAGATGAACATATGATATGAGCTTGGCTTCAATTCGTAACTCTTGCAATGGTGCATGCACGCAGCACAACAATGGCGTCTGCATCTCATATAGTATACCTACCTAGGTAGTGGCAGCATGACACTGTGATTTGTTAATACGAATATACATTGTGCCATGCTACTGGGGAAGATATGGATCTAAATTCGATCCGACTACCCAAGTACATCCATGGGATGATTCTAGACCCAAAGCCCTAATGATAAGCAGCATGGGACGATCAAACAGGTCTAGTCAGCACCTAAAATGCACCACCATACACCACAGACAGAAGCCAGCGCCTATAAGCCTTTCCCTAATAGGGAGGTCCTCTACAATGCCGTCTTATTAGTGCAATTCATAGGCCCGTCGCGCCAGTCTTAGGCGAAAAGCCCTTCTATAATCTAGAGCCGCATAGGGCAAGTCGATAGGCTGTCGTGCCCCCTTACAGCGACGCCCAAGTCGTACATTAGGTCCATCGAACTAGTAAGGTAATAACAAAACACCGCATCTGTGCGATACCGTCGCGTCGGTGTCGCATTGACCGTTCGCAGAACCTCTTGGATGAATTGGACAATTGCATGTCTCCATGCCCTCCGAAAGCACGACATCGCATGGGGTAACATTCGTCTTCCGGCTTGGCAGGATTTTACTTCATGGCTATCAAGTCATGCGCTATAACGTCAAGTCAATATACGATCGTTGGGCGGCACGCCTTGCCGATATCCAATGCTACGAGGACTCCAATTGCTTGCTCGAACCAGGTAGAAGCTCCTATCCTTCTTCAATGCCAAGTCTTGACCGGTATCTTAGGTACGCTTTATATATGAAGGATCTACCGCCCTGGAACTGCTATTGTATGTACGTGTAATCGTGATGACCTTGTCGGATTGGCGCGCCAGGTTGTTCTTATCTTGTCCAGTCAGATCGCTGTAGCGCTGGTAGAGATCCGGATTGTCTACCCCAAGTGGGCACGTCGCCGTGGTTCTCGATGTTTAGATGATTGTGCGATGGTGCCTTAAACTTGGAATGTTCCTTCGCTTTACTCCAAGATAGCGTAGTAGTCACAAGGGTATGATGAAGAGTAACTTCCGTGTTATCATCTTTCTTTGTTGCATGTTTACTTTGATGTACTCGTCGACCTTCTGAACGCAATCAATCGGTATCGCGTTCCATGTCCTCGGAGCCCTAGTCTGGTTCAGAGAATGAGGGGAGCAACATGGATAATTTCACCATCGAAAAGCATTGCCTAATGCCCGGAACTGGGACCATAATCAGCAAGCTGTGGTATTCCCCTGCCAAGGCAAAGTACGAAGGCTTCTCCAGGTGCAGCTAAGCCATGATAAGTGCTATGCAGACGGCTTGCCACCAACATCCCTTGTCCGCCATGCATCTCTAATACCACTACGGAAGCTGGCATTGATAGTGACGAGCGATTCGTAGCCAACTAGCTTCAACAAGTCACCAACACTCACTCTCATAATGCAACGCGAATGCGCGGCACGATGGCACGTTCAATCTTGCATGCGCTGACCCCGTAGCTTGGCAGCTCATGGGTCTTCGTCATTCTCCCGGAAGGCTCATCAATAACTACCTACAAATACTCATGGCGACTCCCAATCCTGTCTGGCCATGTAGGCCTTACCTCCTCTCGACGCCTTCCTCGTTGCGTCGCTAAGTGGTGCACATCCTTTCTTAGCTCTTTCGCCTAGACACTCGCTTGCAGGCTCCAGCTCGTAGCCGTGTTGTGTTGCTTATTGAGGATGGTTCGAGGAAACATTCTGCTCCCGCTGCTCGCGAGCGCGGTGAGCATATTCTCAGGCGAGGCAAAAGCCAAAGTAGCTGGAGAGACGAGACACCTTGCTGGATCCTACATTGTGGAATTTGAAGACTCCCAGGTACATATTTTAGCCTGAACACAGCGAAGAAGACATGACACGTCTCGTACTAACCGAATGTGACTTGGGATTATTAGGACTCGGCAGAATTCTTCAACCACATTGGCTCCAAGGCAAAGACGCGTATGAATCTGGACTATAAGCTGTTCAAGGGAGCATCCATCCAGTTCCACGACCTGACAACAGCCGAGCAAGAAGCCGCAAACCTCAACTCCCTACCTAGCGTCAAGCAGGTTTGGCCGAACAGAGTATACTCACTGCCTAAAGATGAGGTCGTGTGGACGGGACGAAGTGGAGGAGAAAACTATATCAAGAACGTTAAGAGGCAGCTCGGAAACGACACTTTTACTCCCCATGTCATGACCCAAGTGGATAAGCTTCGAGCAGAGGGATTCCAAGGAGAGGGCGTCAAGATCGGCATTATCGACTCGGGTGTAGGTGTTGATGCTGCTGTCCGATGTGATTATTCCAATTACTTACCAAGATCCAGGTGGATTACACTCACCCAGCATTAGGAGGCTGCTTCGGCGGAGAAGACTGTTTATTCACTTTCGGTACTGACATTGTTGGCGACGACTACAACGGTGACAACGAACCTACACCCGACGCAGATCCATACGATGGCTGTGGCGGTCACGGGACTCACGTCTCCGGCATTATTGCTGCTCAGGTCAACGAATTGGGCTTCACAGGAGTTGCTCCCGGTGTGAAGCTCGGCATGTTCAGAGTTTTCGGCTGTACAGGTGGAGCGGGAAATGACGTCCTGATAGATGCTTACATGCAGGCTTTTGAAGCCGGAGCCAACATCATCACAGCTTCGATCGGAGGATCCTCAGGTTGGAGTGAAGATCCGTGGTCAGTTGCCGTATCTCGAATCGTCGAGGCCGGCGTTCCCTGTACAGTTTCGGCGGGCAACGATGGTGCCACCGGCTTATTCTATGCCAGCACGGCTTCCAATGGCAAAAAGGTAACGTCGATCGCTTCCATCGACAATGAGGTGACTCCATTGCTTCTCACCGAATCCAACTTCACCATCGATGATGGCGAGCAGCAGGAGTTTGGCTATGCTCTTGGCGAGCCAGGAGAGTGGGCTGACATCAGTCTTCCTCTCTGGGCACCTTCGTATGACATTACAGAGGCAGCTCAGGGATGTGAAGCATTCTCAGACGACACGCCTGACTTGTCTGGGTATATCGTATTGATCCGCCGCGGTACTTGTACGTTCGTGGAGAAAGCAACCAATGCTGCTCAGTTCGGGGCCAAGTACGTTTTATACTATAACAATGTTGCGGTCGGTGCGATAGGCCCTGCCACTACCGGTGTTCCCGACGTTTTAGGAACTGGCATGGTAAGAAACCAGTATACCCAATCGCTATCTTGTCGGCGTTCTTCATATCGTAGCTGACGATTAATTCAATTAGGTGACAGCAGCTCAAGGTGAAACTTGGGTTAAAGCATTGGAGGCCGGATCTGAGGTTGTCCTCAACATGCTTGACCCTCTAACCGCACCTGTCAGGTAAGAATCATCGAGCGGATCTGTAAGATCTTGAGATATTCGTCTAACATATGACAGCTTGACCTATCAAGACAACACGGCAACCGGCGGATACGCCAGCTCTTTCACAACGTGGAACCCAACGTTCGAGATGGATATCAAGCCACAGCTCGCGTCCCCCGGTGGTAACATCTTGTCGACATACCCCATCCCGCTGGGTACGTATGCCATCCTATCCGGAACCTCGATGGCGTGCCCATTAGTCGCCGCGATTTATGCCCTCATCTCCAACGCTCGAGGCACTCTAGATCCTTCCACGATTGAGAATCTGCTATCCGCCACAGCCAACCCGCAGTTCTTGAACGACGGCAATCAGACGTTCTCCACGCTAGCACCTGTCTCACAACTCGGCGCTGGCATCGTTCAAGCATATGACGCTGCCCACGCGACTACTCTGCTGAGCAAATCGAGTCTTGCCTTCAACGACACTGACAACTTCGTCGACACTCTCAACTTCACCATCAAGAACCTAGGCACCGAAGACGTCACTTACGATCTAAGCAGCGTGGGTGCTTCGACCGGCTACACCTTCTCCGACTCCATCTACCCAGACCCTTTCCCGGGTCTTGAACTGACGGATGAGTATGCCACGGTGGAGCTGAGCGAGTCCAAAGTTACCGTTGCAGCCAATGACGAAGCCACCATCTCCGTGACCGTTACACCCCCTGATCTTGATGCTTCTCGCCTGCCCGTTTACTCGGGCTACATCACGCTGAACGGCACCAATGGTGATAGTCTATCGTTGCCGTACAACGGCGCGGTTGGGAGCCTCCACGATACGCAGGTACTAGACGTGGGATATCTCTCCATATCATCAGACGCAGAGCTAAACCCCATCACGGGCAATGTGTCGTTCGTGCTGCCCAAAACCAACAGCACGGTGGCCAACGCTACGTATCCTATCGCAGTAGCGTTGCTTGCTTTCGGTTCGCCCCAGCTTAACATCAAGGTTGTACCGGTTGGTGGCGACGACTCCACTGGCAGTCTCATCTTCGGTTCTCCGTTTTACTATGCCTCCCGAGATGCCTATACGGCTGCATGGACTGGCCAGCTTGCAGATGGTAGTTTGGCACCTGCCGGTCAGTACAAGTTCCGCTTCGAGGCGCTTCACATCTTTGGAGATGCCGCGGACCCTGCGGAATATGATGTCGATGAGTCGGTAGCGTTCACCATTCGATATTAGCTATAGCTATAACTGATAACATGTGAATCCAATGTTCATCTTCCCTGACGTTCAAGTAAAAAGTAAAATGGAATAAGACTGCTCTATATTTCCAAGCGTCGAAGCCTAAGGTAAATACCTAGGCACTCACTAAATTACTTCAAGTCATATCAAGTACATACCAACAGATGTATTCATTTTGCCTGGCTGTAATTTATCATGTCGAAGTATTGCCACACTATCAATACATTAATCTGTTTAGTGTAGTATAGAAACATCATCAATAGAGATAGTGCCGACGAAGTACTCTAAAGTCAATCTGAACACCAAGAGACGGAAACTCTGTTAAGACCGAGATTACATCAATATACTAGCACGTAGACATACATTCTAAAATGAATGAATAGCCATTTACATTTATCATCAAGTTGATATATCGATACCAAATAATATGAAATTACAGAAAATAACAACGCCACCACAAGCAATCGTAGAAACCGCCAGCCATGTCATGAACCAACATTACCTACATAATACACCGGAACCACATTTCCGTCCCTTGTTTATACTTAGAAATATTTCTCTAAGCCCATTTCTAGAAGATAGCCCCCTAAACCTGGTTAACCCCCTCACCCTCCATTAGGATCATTTCTCATCATCTATCTACTGCAGATACTTCAATATCTCTTCCCGCTCGTTGATGGGCATCATGTGCAGCATGTCCTTAAGACCTTTGAGAGCAGACGGCTTGTTGCCCCGGACGAGGTCAGCCATCTCGCGCGAGATGGCATCTGTCTGGATCTGTTGGACCTTAGCCTCGATCGTCTGTGCGTTCTCCTCGTACCACGTTACTACATCGCGGTCGTTGCGGTCGAAGTCGGTGATGCCAGACCAGGCAGCAAGCAGCCGGAGGTGGTGCTGGCGGTTCTCCGTAGCTTCGGGGCTGTTGGAGTCGGTGGTGGCCTTGGATGTGGCCGAGGCGGCGGCCATGCGCTTGAGGATATGCTCTTCGTTGAGACGTCTGCGCACACGCCAGTAGAAGAAGCGACGGGTGCTCTTCCACTCGAGGGCTTCGCGAATGGTGCCCTTGGCCTTCATGCGACCGGCACGGTCGTGCAGGTCAGCGAACTGTATGCTGATCTGGGCGTAGATTGGCAGTAGCTGCTTCTCGCGGTCGACCATTCGGTCCTTTACTTCGGTGAGCTCTTCCTTGGACAGAGTGTTGTCCGCGGCCTGCTTCTTGAGCGCGGCATAGGTGGGGTCGAGGCGAGCCATAGTCTCGAGCTGCTTCTCCTTCTTGTACTTGATACCGATGATACCTTCGGGCTCCAGGACACCGGCACGGGCATCCACGTCGGCGTACATTTCCATCGCCACAGGGTTGATGGTGGGGTCGACTACGACCCAAGAACCACCGCGAAGCTCACCATAGGGAGGAATATACACGAAGATGGGCTGCTCGAATTTGACGAGAGCGTCGACGATGTAGGAACCATACTTCAGGACTTCGTTGTACATGTCTCGCTGACCACCGGAGAAACCTCGCCAGTTGGCAAGGATCATCAGAGGAAGCTGCTCACCATAGTTGAAGTCGTTGATGGCCTGAGCGGTCTTGAAAGCGGAGTTGGGGTACCAGACACCACCAGCCTCGTTGCTGATCTGCTCGACGGAGTCGGGGTTGGCGGGGTCAGCAGGGGTGATATTCTCGACAGTTCGAGTCTCCACGGCGATGACACCCATCGGGATACCACCGAGACGAGCACGACCCACGACAACAGTTTTGGCCCAGCCGCCAAGGGTCTCGACGAATGAGTCCTTGTCGAAGAGACCGGGCTGGAAGCCATCCTCGTCTTCCTTACCTCCGATGAGCCATCTCACATCGTGGGCCTGCTTGTTGGGCGGCGTGTAGATGACCTCACGATCCCAGGTGTCAAGACTGGGAGTGATAGGTACGGGAAGGTTGCGCTGTGCGGGAACAAAGGAGAGCCAGTCGACAATCTTGGAGACACCAGCAAAGTCGTCGTTGGCAGTCAAGTGGGATACACCGTTGCGGTACATGATTTGCGTGCCACCGAGCTGCAGGTTAGACGTGTAGACCTCGCGACCGAGCAGGTTGTTGAGAGCCTGAGCACCAGTGAGGATGATGGGCTGGCCCTCGATTTGGACGGCACGCTGGCCAAGGCGCACAAGGTAGGCACCAATACCTAGATCAAGGTTAGTACAAAATTTTCTTGGTTTGAGGTATGGAGAAGCAGAGAGAAATGCAACGGGAAAAAGAAAGTTACGACATACCAATAGATCGACAAGTGATAAGAGTAACAGTGAAGATGTCGTTATAAGCACGGCTCGTGGCACCGGCGATGAGACCAGAACCCCTCAAACATTCAACACCAAGACCATCCTCGGCACCAACGATAGCGACAATCTTGTGACGCGACTCGCCGTCCTCGGTGATGGGCTCGGTGATGACATCGCGTCGGGAACCATCCTCGAATCGCTTCTTGTCGGCGTCATCGAGGTAGAGATACTTGAAGCCTGACTCCTGCTTCTCAGGGTCGTTCCAGGCCACCTTGAAGTGGGGAATCAGCTCGTCGGCGACACCAAGTCGCGCGCCAGAGTTGGCAGAGAGGTAAATGCGAGGGATACCCAAGCTGCGGGCCAGCTCCGTGCACTTGTTGAAGAAGTGGTCCTCCTTGGGGCCGAAGGATCCGATCTTGTAAGTGATGTCGTTTGCGACAACGACAAATTTCCGGCCCTCGGGATACTCGGGGGTGCGGGCGTTGATGACCCAGCCCACCATACCGCAAGTGTTGGTACCAGGCTCGCGGGAGACCTCAATCAGCCTGTCGCGATCATCCAGAACGAGCTCGCTGTAGTCGATGCACTCGCCTTGAGCAGGCTTCTTGTCGGCAAGGGACGGCAGGTTGCTAGCGGTTCTCTTCCACGTGTTCTCGACGGCTTGTCGGAAGAGCTCGGGGAAATCGTACACATACTGGGTACCCATGAGATGCGCCTTGTATCGCTTAGGCTGAAGCCAGTTCTTGGTGGGGTAGGGCGTGCAGACGGGTAGTAGGTGCATCGATCCAATCTTGGTGGTGCCGCCGATGGAGTAGAAGACCATCTCACCCTTCTCAGACTTCCTCTCCGCGTAGATCTCCACCTGGATAACGTATCCGGAGGTGTTGGTGATGATGACACGCAGAGGGTATGGCATGCCGGTGGCGGCGTCCGTGCAGATGATGCGGATCTCAACCTGAGAAACACGAAGACGCCAGGCACGAGGTCCAAATCGGTCAAGGAACCCTTGGAGGGACTGCTCAACTTCTTGCGGCTTCAGCTGGAACACCGGAGTAAAGTTCAAAAACATGTGGTTCAAGTCGGTGTTGTTGTTGCCGATAATCTCGAGGGCGTCGAAGATGTCGTTGATCACCCGATCGGCCTCGGAGACGAGGTACTCGGCGGTGGGAATGTCATCCCTTAGACGGCCAGGTCGAATGACAGCGCGAGTGAAGTATCGCTTGTCGGTGTCGACGCCCTTACCAATACCCTCGTAGACGTGGATGTTCTTGTTCTCGGTAAAGACAGGAGAGAGCTTGAACTTGGCCAGACGGGCGAGCTCAAGCTGGAAAGCTAGAGCAGGCTCGACGTGACGAATACTGTCATCTTCCAAGAATTGGGGAGCGCGGAATGTGTAGTAGCCGGGGTAAGAGCCATCATTATGACCACAGACAAACGTGACGCGACGAACCTTGTGGTTAACAAAGTCGTTCTTCAGCGAGTCGATTATACTGTGAATGCGGCTTAGGATGTCATGATCATCGTAGGACTCGACATCCCGGATGACAACGTTGATGACATTGGTGAGCTCCTCTTCGATGGGCTTGGGAGCAAAGGACTTGCGCTTGCCACTGAGATCCGGGATGAGGCCGGAGCGCTTTCTGGACGGCAAGACCTCGAGAGCCTTCTGAAGCATCTCGTCGGCGTCGTCGAGATAGTGGCAGGGAATCACTACACCCTTGCGAGTCGGCTCCTCCTCGGTACGACGGTTCAGATAAGACATGTCACTAACAGAGCTAATCCGGTTGAAGGATCCGTTTTCGCTGGTGGGCGTGCCGGGGATGGAAGGGTTGGCCGATTGGACAGGAAGAGAAAATTCCGTCTGTCCGATCTTGCGGAAGGAGAAGTCCCAGGAGAGGAAGAGAGGAGCAGAGTCGTTCTCGTCGTCGTGGTATTCCAGCTTCTTTAGGTTGTAGGCACGATACGCTCGGCGCACGTATACCTCGAGAGCGGCGGCATTGACCCAGGGGTCCTCGTGAGCAAAGAACAGCGCCAGCACATCGAAGACGGTGTACTTGGAGTCGACGACCTCCTTGATGACGTCGAGGTTGGGCTCTCGGTGCTCCCAGCCGGTCTCGCCGTACTTGTTCTCCACCACAGAGGAGCGCAGGATGTGTTCCATCTGCGCGGTTCGCTCCTCGAGGGACGGCAGCGCGCACTGGATCAGGATCTCTCGGGCCTTCAGAGACACCTTGGCCGTCTGGCGAGACTCGAGCTCGGTCAGCCTTCGCAGCACCGGTCTCAAGTACTTGCCCACATTGCCAACGTTAGGCTTGTTCGGGCGATACTCGTCGAGGAGAGCGAGGATCAGGTGGTTCTTGGAGCCGACTCGGCTGTGAGACAGGACGACTTGGATAACCTTAAGATAGTCATCCCTGTTCTCCTCACGGAGCTTCAGGACGACTTCTTCCTCTTGGCTGCGACGGCCAGAGAAGCGACTCTCAATCTCGACGTACGTTTCGAGCAGGCGTGCAATGACGTTAAGCTCGTACACTTTCTGGCCATCGGCGTGGTTGTCGAGAACCTCGAGAAGAGGCGCGATGGTGTCTCGCAAGGTATCGGCCTCGCTAGGCGTGGCGTTCTCGTCCAAGAACTTGGAGAGAGTTCTCGACAACGTCTTCGCGGGGAACTCAGACGCACGAGCCCTGGCTCGATCGACCACCTGAGTCAATTGAGCATCCAGCTTCTGCGGCATTCTGGAGTGAAGCGCGGCGTGGTGGGTCGCCCACTCACTATACGGAAGCTCGGGATCTCGCAGCACCTCGATGATCTCCTTCAGCGTCTTCTGCATGATAACGGAGTTGTCATATCCGGAGAGGATGTTGCTGAGAATGTTGTAAGCCAGGCTAAAACGCTGCGCGGGCTTGCTTCCGGTGACCTGAGGAGGACCGAACTCGGGAAGCTGGCCGAGGAAAGGCTGCGCCTGCTTGACGCGCGAAGGGTCGTCGAGAGCGAGGATGCCGAGGATGTCACCGGCCTCGATGGTGACGCCAGGCTGCTTAATCAACTGGACGATACCATCCTCCTGAGCGACTAGGGGCATGAACATCTTCATGACCTCCACCTCGGCAAAGGTCTGGCCGGCGCGAACGTGCTCACCGTTCTCAACAGTGAACTTGACTAGCTTACCGGGACTGGGTGTGCGCAATTGGGTGGGGTCGTTCTCCTGCTCCAGCAGACAGGTCTTGCTGTCCACCGAAATTCGAGTGGCACCAACCTCCTCCTTCCAATAGACGCTGTGGCTTCGTCCATCCAAAAGGATGAGGAGACCACCGTCGCTGAGAGCGCGGACGCCGACTGAGCACTTGGAACCGTTTATGAAGAGGTGGTAGCTGTCAACGGCGGCACGAGTGGCGGTGAACTTGTATCGGTGCCCCTCGTAGATGAAGTCGATGGGGAACACGGTCTTGAGGATGTCCTTGGTGGGAACCTGACCCCTCTCCAGTCCGGAGCGGTACTCGGCGATGACGGCCTCACTAGCGATGTGTGCTTTGGTGGTAGCACCGCAAACAACAGCAAGCATAGGATCCGGGCGCTCGGCAGTCAGCTTGTTGGAGATAAGCTCATCGAGCCAGCCGGTGGTGATGGTATTATCCTCGAAGGCCTCCGTCTCGAGAAGCTTGATCAGATACTCGACGGTGGTTCGGAAGTCACCACGAATGCTCAGCTCCTTCAACGCGACGACCATGTTCTTCCGCGAGGCGGCTCGGCTTTCTCCGTAGGCGAAGATGTGACCAAATTGGCTGTCGGAGAAACTGTGAATACTCGAGGCCGTACTGACGGAGAAGTAACCCCAGACGTTGGCGCTACTTCGGAAGTTCAGGTCGTGCATCACACCGTTGGAAGGCTTGAAACCCTCACCAGGATCCTCAGACGTGATTCGGCAGGCCGTGCAGTGGCCGCGAGGCTGCGGTCGTCGCTGCGACATGTCGCTCTCTGGGGTCTTGAATTCGAAGTCGATCTCGGTTGTCAGCTTAGGGTCGACACCATACAGCAATCGAATGTCGCTGATGCGGTGCAGAGGAATACCCATGGCAATCTGAAGCTGGGCGACCGGCAGGTTGACGCCACTAACCATCTCCGTGGTGGGGTGCTCTACCTGAAGACGAGGGTTCAACTCCAAAAAGTAGAACTTGTCGTCCTCGTGCGAGTACAGGTACTCGACCGTACCAGCGGAGACGTAACCTACCAGACGACCCAATCGCACAGCAGCGTCCTCCATACCCTTGAAGGTGGGAGACTTGGCTATCGTCACGGGGGCCTCTTCTATGATCTTCTGGTGTCTTCGCTGCACAGAGCAGTCTCTGCCGAACAGGGAGATGTTGTTTCCGTACTGGTCAGCCAGCAGCTGCACCTCCAAGTGTCGAGCGTTGCCCGCTAGCTTCATGATGAAAATGGGCGAGCCGGGAATCTCGCTGGCGGCAGCCTTGTAGAGTTGTTCGAAGCCCTCCTCGGACATGGCCTTTCGAATACCCTTACCACCACCACCTTCGGATGCCTTGATCATGATAGGGAAGCCGATCTCGCGAGCTTTCTCCAAGCCCTCTTCCCAGGAATTTACGCAACCCTTCATGTATATGTCTTCTGCGACCGTGACTATGCCGTTGCTGTCAACGTCAACCTGGTCAACGCCCGTTCCCGACCACGGGATACAGGGCACTTGTGCATGTTGTGCGACGATTGTTGAAGAGATCTTGTCACCCAGAGATCGCATGGCAGAGCCAGGGGGTCCGATGAAGACAATCTTTTTCGGGGACGCTGCTAACGACTCTGGAAGTTTGGGGTTTTCTGAAGCGTGACCCCTAATCATTGTCAGAACCAAATTACACCAATATTACAAATTTCAAAAAACTCACCATCCGGCCCAGACGGCGTGAACGTTCATCCGCTCGGCCACATCCACAATCAGCTCGACGTTGGCATAATTGTGGTTGTTTGTGCCACCAGGAACCTCAACGTAGTGGTCGGCCATTCGGATATAATCGGCGTTGGCCGCCAAATCTTCCGGCGTCGCCATCACAGTGAACTGGATAGCCCGCTCGTCGCCAAACGTCTCGTACGCCCATTTTCGTACCGATCGGATCTCCTTGACAGCAGCGATACCGTTGTTGGCGATTAGAATCTTGACAGTGTTAGTGACTGAGGCGCTACTCGGTGGTTCGACTTCCAGAATCTCACATTGCTAATAACGGTGTGTCCATCGTGCGCCGCAACGAAGTCCTTCACTTTGGTGGGTGCAGCGTTTTCTAATTTGTTGCCGCCAATGAAGTGGTCCGGCACCTTGTGCTTCGCGGCGTATGTGGTCTTGCCATTGACCTCGGGCGCTGTGCCATTCGCCGAGGGAGACATTGTGTCGGTTGTGTATGTGGAGGATGAGACTTCGGTAGCGTGGGAAGGACTAGAGTTGAAAAATCGCAAATAAGACGGTTATAGGGTCATCCAGGTGCAATGGGTGCCCGAATCGAGCTCCTGCAAGAAAGCAAAAGACTCGCAGTTGTGTTGAGCAAAAGGGAGAAATCCGGCGGGTGAGAGACACCGAATCAGGGATATTGGTATGTTTAATTCGAAGCGAAGGGGTAAGCGGAGGAAGGAATTCGACTGATAATCCCACAATTCTGTCTTGGATTCGAGAGAAAGTAGGAAGAAATCAGATTTTAGATTCTAGTGTAGGGAGGAGAGGTCTGTCTCATATTCAAGTTAGCGAAAATGATCAATGTACAGCCATTGAAGAGAATTGCTCAAGTTCCCGAATTAGATCGACATTCAGGAAGAAGAAAAGTTGAGTTGCCCTCTTCGTCGATCCAAACAAGACGGGTAAGACGGGAAAGTGGCAGGCCAAGATGTGAGAGGTAATGTGAGAGGTAATGCATAGAGGCATAGGTACAGAGATATGCAGATAGCGCGGGGTATGGAACTTACAGGAATATCAAGCTTCAAATATGTCCCATGCAATTAAGTTTATAGAAAGAGTGGGAGGAGGGGTTTGGAGGGGAAGGTTTGTGGTTTGTTACCGCCGACAACAACAATTGGTATTGGTATTTGGACAAATAAAAGATTTGTGTCGGGGAAGAGACGGAGGAGGAGGAGAGGCGGAGAGGAAGAAGAGTTGAAGAAAGACGAACGGACTTCCAACTCTTTTGGATGGAAGGAGAGAGAGGAAGGAGGGATGATATCGTAATGTATAAATGTATATGCCCTCTCGAGGAAAAAAAGTAGGAACAAGACTTAAAAGTACGCTAGCACTAAAAAGCTGGTAATGGGCAATCCCAGCTTGGGTACAGCAAGGCTGATATGGTTAAAATGAACCTAATTGCACGGTGTGATCGACGTCTAGGTAACCTTACCGACCAATCGCAAGCATCCCCAGGGTGTTGGGGACATCCTAGCGCACTCCAAAGTTAGAGTCTACGTCTCGGGTCGGGTCTACTACATAATACCTACATGTATGTACCTACAGTTCAGGCTGCTAGAGCTACAGCGCGCGACGTGTGGGTGGATACAGGTACACGTTATAGGTGGTGTGTGTGCTAGCCCGTTCTGCCTGCACCAGACTACAGCGTGGATGGACAACTGTAGTAAGTACAGGTCTAATTAATTGTATGGCTGAATAAGATTCCAAGTATTCTGGTATCCTAGGTATTCTAGGTATTCTAGGTACATTGGACATTGGACATTGGCATTGGATCAAGGGCTGAACATTACATTTGAAATTGTTTTGGCGTCCCTTAAGTCCGGTGAGGAATGTCTTGCCTGGTTAGGTCTTACAGGAAGTTAGAATTCCGAGTTCTAGCGAGTGCAGTGAGTACGAGTCGGTAATCTGGTAATCAATCTGTAAAATGAGGATTCTTTGTGGCGTCTCTCAACATCCCGCCACCTTTGCACTTTTTGTTTTGCATCAGTATCGGTATATTCGGTATTCTTGCAAGTTTCCGAAATGGAAAAAGGCATTGGACTAGAAGGTGAAGAAGTGCAATGTAAACATTGAAAGGTGAAAGCGTATGTAGGCTAGGATATAGACAGAGAGAGACAATGTCTGATAGGTAGGTACCTTAGGTACCCAGCTATGTATCCATCTAGTACTAACCCTGATAGCAGCACTACATGTAGACCATCTACACTTTCAATACCGGCAAACGGTCGTTAGTAAACCGTACTATCTGTAACACCGGACTCAGGATTTGTTTTTGCTCCCACGCGGCTTTTTATATTGTTCTCAGTTGAGATATCGCAATTTCTATAATTCCTATTTATTACATGCACCGCCTACCACCTACCACCTACCACCATTGCATTCCTGCTTCAACATTTACATTGTCTTGTCTTTCGTTGCTGTTTCAGCTCTACTGAATATGATCAAATATTACAAAGAGGTACTACAGTAAGATCTCTTTGTTCCCGTCGTTGTACCGGTGGGTTCTCTCCATCTGTTCCACTTATTACCCGAAGCTCAACAAATCTTTCCTGATTCGGTAGGATACAAATCGGAGTGAAGCAGTGGATTGGTGAGAATCTCATATCTTTTTTTCCTTTTCGTTTTTTTCTCTATTTATTCCCTTTGGGCCGGAGGCGGGCCGTCACACGCACCGCTTCCCAACTTCCATGGAATTATTCCCCGACTAATACATGGTCAATGCTTACTGTGCATCATCCACTTGACACTATCAACGCCCTGTCATCTTGCTTACCTGGAAAATAATCGTGGTGGAATCCGGCTTACTTTTACGTTGTATGATGTATGATGTACTGGAGATAGGTTTTCGCGGAGACAAAGGAATTATTCCAAACATATTTCCGTTTGTCAACTCTCCCTCTTTTCTCACCAACATCATTACCTCCTTATGCTGTATTGCTTTCTTTATACAAAGTCAAGTCTTCATCTATGTTCGTGTCGTGTCACCAAGCCTACAAGCTCAATAATGACCTAGGGGTATAAATCAACACACGGTATAGGTACAGTACCTACCTAACATCATGTCTCCCTAACATGGCCGAGTTGAACTCAATTGTTGGGGTAAACTTGGGCACTAAAAATTGGTCCACCAGTCCACTTCATCTGTGCGACAGCCCAGTCAACCGGGTTCCATTCAGCTAGAGCTAGGTACCTAAGCAGCTATTGGGTACGGGTTCCTGAATTGGCCAATTATCGACTTGTCGAGGTAATGACTTATCGGGATTTTGGCTTTGAACGGGTTAGTCTCGTCGAATCTCCAAGCTCGCGGTGCCACGATCAATAATAACAATCTAGATTTTCCTTTTTCAACAATATACTATACATAGTACTATCAGTATAGTACCTAATTAGCGGAACATCGTCATCTTAGATGCTAGCTCGATCTATCTAATTATTTCGAATCGACACTTTACCTAAAATATTGAAACTATTTCTTTCCAACATCTTCTTCTTGTCCACTCTCATACATGCTAATATCAAATAAAAGTACATGAACTTGAACTTGAACTTGAACTTGGACTTGAATTTGGAGTCTCCACCATCCGAACAACGCAGGTCCCCAACATCATGTCCGGCAAGATTCGGAGCGATCAAATATTGCATTCGTAAGCCCGCATAACGCCCGTTCCGTTCTGCGGCCTTGTCAGCCATATCTTATCATCTTACCCATGTATGTACTCTATGTACAGTACTGTACTATGGGCCATGTCTACCACATGGGGAATATCCGTTGCATCTTAGATGGTCAGCTAAGATGCTCCTGAAGGATTCCCCGTGTGTCAACAAGCATTATTCTGTACATCCCAGCGAACGATAGATCAGTGGCCGAACCAGTGGGTATCCACCTAGTATCTACCTACTCTGCTACATGCTATGTAGTACTGTGCCCCGGACAGTAGCCCAGCTTCGATCCTGTCGTTTGGTTACTCTAGTCGGATAAGCGAATGTTCGTAGCTCTAGATGTGGCCCCCGGTCCAGCCGTGGAAATGACATAAATGACATAATTATTCAACCCGGTCTTTCGGTCCGAGCATAGTCGCTCGGCGTTAGCTCGCTTGGCTCATTGAGACTTTGGACATCAAACCTGCGTCAAATTCCGAATTTCAAGGGCTATCGACTTCCAATGGCTGGCAATGAATGTCATCCTGGAATTCTATAGAAAGCCAGCTGGTCCTACTTCCCGAGTCTAACACGGGCTACTTGCCCGACGGCCTCGGTAGGTGAGGTATCGCTCACTGTCTAAAGTCCGTTGGCTTTCCTTTAGATCAGATAATTAGAAATTAGAAGTGGTCGTGGTCGTGGTCGTGGTCGTGGTCCGCTTTAATACGCTTGATCTTCAACAGGTATGATACATCATCCTGCACACCAGCAGCAAACATAAGTAGGTAAAGGTAGTCAATAGTAAACTGTCAGCCTGTCAAGCTCTTCTTATTACTACGGCCTCCGCGAGCTGGTGGGTAGAAGCTCGGGGCGTCCACACCTGATCTGCAGTCTAGTCGCAAGCCGTCGGCATACATACGATACAGGCACTAAAAGATCCACGCCAGATTGGGTCTCGATGTAACCTCGACATCTGAACTGCCCGATATAGGTTCCTCCTATTGTAGTAATTGTGGTATCGTGCCAACCTATTTAGGTAGCTATATCAACCACATGCACGCAACACAGGTTTTCTAGAAGACGACTTACGATATTCACAGGCGACAACAGACGTGATTGACAAGACTACCTATATTTCATTCGGGTCGTCATATCAAACCCACGTGCTGAGATGGGTTACGGTATGTATCCGAAGGATCTAGGCTGAAACTCGGTCTTAGAACGCATGGTCCATGTGAAAAGGGCTCGCGGCTAACTCGATGGTTACATCCCACTCATAATGTCCATCAGGGTCCTACTATTACCATGCATCTAGAGATCGAAATGCTTAGTAAAGCTACCAGCAGGGTCCGAACTAACCTCATGCAAGACTACAACAAGGGACACTAAGCTCTTTAGTGACACTTCATCGTGGTCCTTGTTAGTTTAAAAGACCGGCCAGGGGTCAACGAAAGGTTCGGATTCCTACTTCCTAGGATGACGAACTGATAAACATAGAGGCTCTGTGTCCTTTCTATTAGGCAGGTAGTCGGCCAGTTTACAGGACGTACGCGTATCCCCTACAACGAATTATGGAGCATAGCTACCTCTTGCGGAGTTCCTTATCGAGAGCAGGTAGGTAAGCACGTAATATCGCTTTGCTCTGCTTAAAAGATACTGTACCTAGATTTGCTGTTCTCTTAACTCAGTACCGAGGTAGGAATACGTGGAAACACCGGTTCGTGTATCCAAGGGTCCAGCATGACTGCATAATAGCAAATTCAGTAACACTTCTGTGTTTAGATTTCACATATGGTCACTTCTATTTTACTCGGCGAATAACTGTCTCAAATGCAACGCCATAGGAATGTCCTTATCGGCCTCTACATGAAGTCAGGCTACGAATAGTTCAATACTGTACACACGAAGTTCGTTAGGTAAGGAAGGTAGTACTTCACATATAGAAACGATAACGTAACCATCACCATCACAATGTATCACTACAGCTTAGACTTCAGTAGGAAGGTATTGATTCCGCGGACTAGCAAATGATATTCCTTTGCGCTGATGTCTCAGCGCTAAGCAAATACCTCCTACATACCTGCATACTTACCTAGGTAGGTGATGTATTTACATACCCAGTTACCTGGCTGTCTGGTAGTCATCAGACTACGGAGTTTAGCCCTTCACCCCTATTCGCCTCCTTACTATATTACTCCACATCAACCCGATAGTTAGGTATGTATGTTGAAAGGCGAAAGCAATATATCAGACCACGTATACATACGCTTTCCCCGTCGTCACATAGGATGCCTATTCTTCTAAGGCACCATGTCGTAGCCTGCGTAACCTCCAAGGGCGACACATTATGTACCTACCTACCTACATAATAGTCAATTCGCCCACCCAAAAAGTCATACGCACCGCCTGGACGAGAGACAAAGAAACAACAAGTGACCATGGCTTACAATCAATATATCAGGGGTAACACGTTTAATCCCATTGTCTCAAACCTGGTTCACCTAGAAAGAACTATCTGGACACAAGCATTTGTCTCACTAGCACCATTTATTATATTCTAGGCGTAGCTAAGTTCGAACCCCTGAACCCCGAAGAGCCTCGAAGTCTGTCTTCAATGTAACAAAAGAAAAGAAAGCTATCTGCCGTTTAGGCTCGTATTACTACTACAACAAATCCCCAGATCCTCCGACTCACTCTTACTTGATGGTCTTCGGTCTGTTCGGTCTCGGAACCTCGTATCATCTCAGGTCCGCGTATGTACAAAGTAGGTGTATCCATTATCACCTCTTCTACACCCACTCACTCGCTCGCTTCACATAAGGGAATTGTCGTTAACTGTGGCTGACCTCGGTCGCCGCCGCCGTCGCCGCCGGGTATGGAAGAGGAAGGAAAAAGGGCCAACATCAGTCTGAATAGGCCGGGTAGACATAAAGATGCCCCCCTTTCAAATTCCATAACGCCCCGCCCCGCCTTGCCTGTCTGCCTGCCTGCCTCAAACACCGTTCATTCATCCCACCGGGCCAGAGGAAAATGCTTATTGGTATAGGGAGACCCATCCGGCTCCAAAAGAAAAGAAAAACCCTTCCGCACGTAATGATGAGAAAGCAAGCACGTATGCTATGCTAGTAAAGAATTGATTGGATGATATGCAAATTCCGTCCGTAACTCGTGATTGATGTCTTGGTTCAAGCCTTGACAAGGGTATAATGCTAGCACCACGTACGTATGCCACGTTCGATTGTGGAATTATAGGTAGTAGTACTTCAAGCAGATACAAGAATAGGAAAAGGAAAAGAATGTTTGGAGGGAGACCTAGTATGTCTCTCCTAGGTCGCTTAGTTTTCGAGGTCTGCCGCCGGCGGGTTCGTTCGACATGCCACCACTAGTTCGGCGAGCCGAATGCATCCCGCCGCTCTGCCGCCGGGGCATTGGGATCCCACTAGGACCCGGAATGCCGCTGGCTGAGCCGTCAGCGTCGAATTTACTGTACGTCCCCCGCCGACTTGGAGTGCGCTCCTCGAAGCGCTCGTCGAACTCATCTGGGTCCATGCGACTAATGCTCTGAGATTGAGAATGTCCGTGCAGACTGCCGCTCATAGAACTTCTAGGTCTCAATCCCAAGGGCGTCCTCGTGCCAGAAAAGCTGGTGCGAGACATGGGACGGGCAATCTCGGTACGACTAGCTGGTCTCTCCGGTCTTGCGTAGCTCGTCACGCTGGCTCGACTGCTGGGTCGCGAGATGCTGATGGAGGAGCTGTCTGGATCGTAGTTGCTGGTTCGGTTGGGTAGTGGGCCGAACGATAGCCTCGACACGCCAGACGTGCTAAGCCTGGATACGTGCTTGCTCGCGGACTGGGTGGGCGTCTCGTCCGCTATGGAAGAGGTAGTGGAACCGACGGTGCGCTTCCTAGACCGCACCGTGACCGTAGAAGGCACTTGACCTACACCCAGAACAGAGGATCGAGGAGATGCGCGTGGGGGAGTGTTCACGGGAGCTGGCAGCTTAGACCTTGCCGATTGAACCCGAGCCTCCAGTCGCTGCATCTGGGCCGTGAGAGTACGGACGTGGTTGAGAGATGTGGAGGCTGGAATTCTGTGCGAGGCAGCGCGGGTCGTGGTAGTACGAGTTGGTGCTGGCGTGCGTGTGGCGGTGACAGAGCGTGTGCCAAGAGCACGCGTGTTGGCAGAAAGAGCTTTGGTTGCCTTGGGAGTGGTGCTGCGATCGGCGGAGGGAAGACGAGACCTCTTCTGCGAAGGTGCGGGTGTCTTGACGGTAGCTGTGGGCCTAGGCAGGGGCGCGGAAGCATCCGACATGGGCGGCGATGGAGGCTCGTTGATTGTGGGTGCTCCCTTGCTCACGGCAGGCAGAGACACCTCGTCGGGAGGCGTGGTAATGAGAGGAGAACTAGCCAGAGAGCGCGGTGAGTCTTCGAAGGTGGGCGATTCGGGAATAGAGATATCGGTAGAGATGGCAGACAGGTGACGATTTTCTGCCTTCTTGATCTTGTCCTGCATGATCTCGGCTTCGACCTTCAGATCGGATAGCTCCTCGCGCAATCGTTGCGCTTCGATTCGCAAAGTCTCTCGCTCCTGCTCGCCTATCTTGACCTCCTCCTCCATCATGACGGTTCTCTCGATGGCGACGTTGTACTTGGATTCCATGTCTTCGAGGGATGACGTGGTATTCCGCGCCTGTCGCTCGAAGTCATCGTTGGCAACCTCAATGTCGCGTAGCTTCAACTGCAAAGTGCGATTGGTATCACGAAGAGTGGTAATCTCCTTCTCTAGCGTGTTCTGTGCCGAATTGGCCTCCGCCTTTGCTTTTTTGCATTTTTCCTATGATGAAAAGTTAATATCGGTTGAGTGGTGAAGAAGAAAAAAAGGGAGACTCGTTGGCGACTATGAATAGATTAGATAGGTAGGAGGTACTTACTTTCCACTCGTCCACTTCAAATTGTAATGATTCTGCTTTCTGTTGTAGTTCTCGTTGCCTCTTGTCGGCAGCATCTAGATCCTTCTCAAGTTCGGCTTCTAGCTCGTGACTGGATTCGCGAAACTCGGCTAGCTCATCGGCCAATATCTCATATTGTCTCTTGTACCAGGCGAGGGATTCCTCTGGAGTGGCGGCCTCATTTGGTGGTGAAGAAGGTGGTTCAGCCATGGCTGCTTGATGGGTAGATAGTATGCGATTTGCGCAAATCCTACTGGTGTTGTTGTCGCATTGGCGGTGAAGGGGATATTCCAAGTGTTGCTGCTGCGATGTATGGTATGGTATGGTATGATTATACGCGATGAACCACTATATGATGGTTGTCCTACTCGTACGGGCGTTCTAGAAGGAGGTAGGTTGAAGTATCGTAACGTGGACAAAAGAAAAAGTCGATCAGAGAAGTATGTCGTGGGGTAGGAAAACAAGGTTGTTAAGGAATGGCGGTCGTCAATGCGAATGTGAATATAAGACTATTATCTTGTTCTTTCTTTCAAAATTAGTGCCATGCATTCTGCTTTGTCTATGTCGTCTCTTTCTATTCAAACTGACGTACATGAGTCCATGCAAACTTACATGTCTGTTATTCCCCTGGGATAACGTGTTGATTGGTCTGGTGCGCTGTGTTTCGCTGTCGTCGCAAGACAAGAAGAACTGGAACTGGAGAAATGGAATGGAATGTTCACTGGATCGGATCGGGTCGTAGGTTTTCGTCTGGTTGTAATTGTGGTCGTCGTCACTTGTTTCCGGATGTCGTTTCACTTACCGTTTTTTTCTCCTTTCGAATATCGTGATGTCCGGCGAAAGATGGACTCGGGTTGTCGACGTTGAACCGGGGAAGAAAGTCAAGATGGGAATTTGTTGTAGTGCCTTCTTCGAACTTGTCAACACTGGACTATCCCCCCTTCAAACGCAGAAGGCTAATCCTCTTTTGGTTTAGCGCGGGACATGTGTTCCTGCCCGCTACCATGACAACCCGTTCTGTCCGTTCGGCTTGTTGCTTCTACTATGTAGTAAAATGCGACCAGACCCAAGCCCCACTACATGATGCACAGAATCATGGATTGTACCTGCTTGCTGGTACATGATTTTATATGTCAACTTGCTGTTTAGATCAAGTATTTTGATTAGTATGCTTGTTGTTTGTTTAGGTTAAACTCTGTACTAATCTACGCCGTAGGTGGTGTACCTCGCCTCGCACACGTTTTATTCAACAGCACTGAAAAAGCACTAACACCGGCTACTATTCTTAGCAAGTAATTGTTTAGGTACATAGTCCTCAATAATATTGAGTACCTAGGTACGGTAATTGTACCAAACATCGACCCTCCCCTCTTCATTCACCTATCACATGAATGAGTCATTCATGCAGCATCGTACCTATACTACCACGTGCCTCATCTTTAGTTACATCTACCTACCTTAGGTACATAAGGTAATCAATCATGCAACAAAACCATCGTGGATCGAACATTCTCCATCTCCATCTCCATCTCCATCTCCATCTCCATCCTCATCCTCATCTTTTCCTCCTAGTCAAATGCAGCCACATACAAAGTAGATGCTGCAGACATTATCTTTAGAGGCTTATGTGTCAAAAACCGCAGTGAGACAATTTTATATTAGCCAGAGCGGTGAATCATGCTTCCTCTAGTGTTTCAACAGGCATCCGTGGGCGTCCAACTTCATGGGGTAGATCTCCTTACCCCGTCAGAGCTCGGACGAAATACCAAGTCACGACAAGGATCTGATCAGCCTAAGGCCGAACTATTTAATATCATCACACGAGATTGTTGACTAGTCCTTCAAACAAGTGCCCAAACTTTCCTCCCACTTACACTTTTATACCCGACTTTGGTAGAATCCGACTGACCGCTTGAAATGGTACGCGACATGGAGTGTTGTTACCTGACAATCTCCCCGAGATTCCACCAATTTGGAGAGCCAAATCGTCCAGCGTTTTTCTCTCTCGGATGTAGCCGATGGGCCTTTTCATCCCAGCCAAAGCGGATCCATGCGATTTCTGCGATTTCTGCGATCTTTGGGATGGCAGGGCAGGCTGGCAGGTTGGGCAGCCACCTAGGTCTGCTGCGCTGCACTGCATCGATGGCATGCATCACGGTCCCACCTGGAAAGACTGCGGGCTACCTTACATGGCGCCTAAGCAGAATTGATGAACTCCAGATCGAGTCCCAACGATTGCCTTATGTGTGGATGGTTCCGGTTGCTCCCATGAGACAATTTTCTCGGCTTGGTTCAACGTAAATAATGGGAATAGAACCCAGATGCATTGAAAGGGGGTTTCGAGGCGATCATTCAGGCTGCAATGCTCCTCGCCGAATTATCGCATCCTAGTTCGTTCCCAAGGTGAGTTTGATCTTGGACAATGACAGAACATATTTCCCATCGAGATGATGTAAAATCTCGGAGGAATTATTAATACATGCCTCTTATCGTAAGTATCGTCTAATTTCCTAATTGCGGCATTGTGACATTTACATAGGGGAAAATCGATGTAATCACCGCCGTTTAGGAAGCACCCCTGTCATAGCTAGAGAGAGGTTTGCGCCCAAATACACATGCTATGTCGAGCGTCCCCAAGAACAATGATTTTAGGAGTGACGTATGCCTTTCAAAAACTCGAGCGCGACTTGGTTGGGTACATCATCTTGAACCACATAGGCCGTGGTTGAACATTCAGGTACAATCCAGGAACTGTATGAAAGGCCGAAGTATGTTCAACTATCGCAAGCTTAGCTACTAAGCGCATTTCGAGGAAGCAATCGACATTCGTAACCCATTTGACCCCCATTGGCATTTATGAGAGCTGTATTTATCGAAAGCTCCCTGTTCAACCCTCTTGATCGTACGAACGGCAGTATCCATCCTTCGATTTCGCCCCCGATCAAGCTAGGAATCCAACACATCATGAGCTTAGTCAGATAGCTTGTTGACGTCGAAGTCGTATCTTTCCTCCTGTCGACGAGATCAGCTGACTGTAGTGGCCGCATTATGACCGCTATTCTCTTCAGCATCACGAAAGCCTAGACATGTTACTTACTGACCCCAGCAGTGGAGGCCGGTGATCTGTTTCTTTGGCGGATGTTTCCTGGTATCTGGTATATAGGTAGGTACCTACTGTACCTCCTGACACCCACAAGTGAATGGTTTCCCGGGATATGCTTGTACTATCTCTCAATTCGTGCCAACATATGTATCTCTTTGTTGACACCTAAGATATCTTCTCGACGACAGGTCAAGACAGATTCTATAGAAGGCGCTGTCTTTTAGGGTCTATTGAAGCTTCGTAGCTGTTGGCTCGCTAACATTCTGCTCAAAGAGGCCGCCGACACGAACCTAGCCCAGAAGGGCATCGAAGTGATTGTATGTAATTGATTTAATGACTAGCTGGTGTAGCTAGTATAACCTATCACCGAAATGCAGCAGCAAGTTATCCTCAGTTTTAGACGACATAGCAGAATCATGAGTGTAACACTGGCAACCAATTCTAGTCTCCTGCAGTATTACTTGAACCAACACACCGTATCCTCCTCGTATTCAAATATCAATATTTGAATGAATAAGGATTGGAGACTTTGCTCGTTCGAAGTTGTGAACTGGATTGGATCTTTGGACTCCTGGATCACATAAGTATTGCGTCGTAATATCAACGTACCCATTCGACATGTACCATCTTCTCTATAAAACAGGGCTTGGTAAAGAATAGGTCGGAAGTGGTCTTGTATCTTCTGGTGTCCTTCTAAGATGCCATCTATCCTTGAATCATCGTGGCTGGTAACGAATACAGAATTATTACGCCTCGCGGGAACCGAGCCAGATTGTCTCCCTTTTGCTTTCGGGAGGATGGCTATCGCACCAACCGGGTGTGTTTTTTACTCAGTTTAGTAGACCTTCAAGGCTGGGGCAATTTCCAACAGCAGTTGGATTCTCACGCTGACAAGTATACGTGATTCGGCCTTCTAGCGCGGAGGCCTATCTAGACACTTACCTTTCAACGAATGCTTCGGGCAATTTTTCCAAAATGACAACCCCAATTACTTGAAATCCAATATCAGGGGTGATTTGATAACCTGCTAGGAGCGCTAACTGGTGTGTCTCATTCATGTAAGAGCTCAGCGGTGCGAAACTGATGTTGCCCCTATTACTGGCGAGGACAAATGTCTAGTCGAAGAGGCAAATGGAGTATGGATCTTGTTCGCCTTGTCAATAACCTCCCGTCATGGCAGTGTCGGTATGGATCTGGCCCGGGGAACTCGAAGTATGCAGCATGCGATATGCGGATCGATCTAGCCACGCAAGATGAGGCATTCAATGGTGGTAGTATCTAGGCATTAATAAGCACTATACTTTCTATTAGCAACTAGATGAATGATCTGTATTGAAACAAGCCGCCTTACCACTGCAAGTACCTATGACGCCGAAGGTAGTCTTTACTTCAAGATAGGAGTCGTTGATCTGTGTTGATCATTAGAAGCCATGGGGGAGTTTCAGGTCTTGGTGGCTATGCCGGCATCTTTGGGGTTTATAGCGCCGTTTTTGAGCTGGTGATGGTATCGTGTATACAGAATTGGTCGCAACGTAGCGGCATAAAGCTTCTACGAATGAAACACCCAACCTGGCTGTCAGGTCGAGTGTCTTACGCCGATCCCTATCCGCAGATCCGGCACATTGAAGCCCAACATCCGTCTCCCCGAAAGCAAGATACGCAAGGCGAAGGGATCAGAGGGCTGGGTTTCCTGGCAATTAGAAAAAGTTGTATGACTTACAGAGTGTAAATATCCCGTTTAAGCTACCTACTCAAAAGTATCGCCCGCACTCTGGTAGAATGCTCAATTTGTGTTGTTTGGTGTTATGCTTCGTTGGATTTGACTCAGACATCTATCTACCTACGTTATGTACCTAGGTATGCTCGTATAGTAGACGAGACGATGAAGATTACAGGTAGGTAAATAGGTTCACGTATCGTCTAAAACCTCACCGCTTTCATTGTCAGTCCTTGATAGGTGGCTCGTGCAAGTCAGACCAAGACTCAACTAGAGTAAGCAATAGTATCTATTAGGTACCATCGCTGACTATACTCATCAGGAAATGCCTGTCTATCAAGGAGCTAGGTAGACAATGACGGTGAGCACTGCTTACAGGGGTAGTACCAGCTTGTACCTATCATTCTTGAGGGCCTCCCAGGCATTGTGTTACTCCACGTCGATCACGGCCGAAAATCCGGTAGTTGATCTCTGC
This sequence comes from Hypoxylon sp. CI-4A, assembly GCA_002120315.1. Taxonomy (NCBI): domain Eukaryota; kingdom Fungi; phylum Ascomycota; class Sordariomycetes; order Xylariales; family Hypoxylaceae; genus Hypoxylon; species Hypoxylon sp. CI-4A. Next base: position 734,007 of record KZ111526.1, read on the forward strand.
TGCGAGGGAAGAACATAGCTCTGAAATACGGAAGACGGGTGGCCATTTTGGTTGGGGTATCACATCGAGTAGGAGCCTCTCGTGACGATTACAGCCTGGAGTTTGCAGAACTTAGCAAGCGTGTAATAACTAAAAGTCTAGGTAGTCCCCCGAGGGAGGTTCAAAAAGGTACGACCCCAAAGGATGGCTTGAGCGTCATGTCCACTATGCCGGGTACTCTTCCGGTTCTTCCTCCCGCTCCTAGTGGCCAAAGAGACCGAATATCTCTTGGAGCCCAACTAAACGAAAAAAAGGCTTTCACCTCCTAGGCACCTACGCAAGCGTCTTTCACGCCGCAAGTCGTGTTTCGACAAGTCTTGGTCTGTCGGGGAGCGGGATTTCGACGATGAGGTCCGGTGATTATGCAGCTTTCATTCCTCGTTCTCGACTCTAGCCCCCAGTCCGCAAGAGGATCCACGTATACTCTGGAAACCTGGAGTGATCGGTATGAAGAGTAAAACCCCACATTATGCCAAATAGTGGTCTGATCGTGCAAGCTACGTGAGGCCGGTTCCAAAGCTTGGACATTGGAGTAAAGGGAGTGTCTTCAGACGAAATCCTGAGGATAAGACATCTCTAGTTGAACACCATTGTACACAATAAACGACCCAGACTGATGACGCGTCTAAACTTGCGTTGATGCGTTATAAAAGGGATCACCTGTAGGCATGATGAACGTCTTCCCCGGCTATGACGATACTAGTTGCAATGTGGGACTGGACGATGTAAGCACAAATCGGATGGCATCACGGAGAACTTTGGTAGCATTTTTCTTTCAGCCTGTCAATTCCGAACCAGCTTTTTACTACTGCAACGTGTTTTACCCAAGGCTAGACCTTACGAGATGTTGAAGGAGGCAGTCAGCAGATCATCTTGGAAAGTATCAAGTCTCATGATTCACAATGCAGCTAGGTATGTATCTACTATGAACCGTTTGAAGACACTCCAAGTCCATAACCCCCTCTAGCAAGATTTGAGGGTCCTGATGTCAGCTAAAACAGGAGACAACAGCTCACCGTTTTATGGCTACCTAGGTAGTTACAACAAGACAGGATTCAGGTGTATCCTGGCGTCAAAATACATCCATGTATTGTGTGCCGGTCTTCCGCTATATGCAGCGTTACAGTATATTGCTATAGAATATTTTCCGTCGTAAACTCTTGGTTGTGGGCTTTGCGACGAGTTTGAAGCTTTCCTTGACGTTCATAAGTACACTGTATTTACTTGGTGCTTCCCTAACATTACCTACCTACAGCTAGGTAGACAAACTAGTATGATTGGTTTTTGAACGAGGGATACTTTTATTGGATGGTTACAGAGGTACTCATCTAAACACCAGGCATTTAGGTACCTTTTAGAGAGGTATATACCAATATCTGGTAGCTATTAGGTAGATGGCTGTTCTTACACACTTCCCTACCGTCAAGTTAAGGATAATAATATAGGTACATACTAGAATATTCGTTCATTAGACAATAGAAAAAGGGGTAGTGATTCGGTATGATACTGTCAATATTATTATTACTGCCCACGCTTCACCTACCTATCTCGAGTGGATAAGATTTATTCTTCATTACAAGGGATTCATGAACGACCTATCAAATCTCTGGGCTCAACATCGGCAAAATCGTCAATGCATTCAAGCAATACACACCGACAACCTCAGAGCTTGTTACAAACTTTCTTCGGACCTTTTTTGTGTCCTGAAGAGCAATCTCGATACTATTCGCCGCCATGGCAACTGTAGGCCACAGGCAAGGCAACCACAACAATTTGCTACCGGCAATCTGATTTTTTATTAAATTCAGCTTCACAATCATTCTACTATACACAAGGCTGTTGGGTTGAAATCAAAATCTCCGCCTAGACGAATGTCTTAGCCACGGGGAAAAGCCATTTTCAGGGTTCCCCTGTTGTGAAACCCGAGAATACGTAGCAATATTGCGCACGCTGTCGTCATAAATGTGATAAAACTTCTCAGACAAGCTGAAGAAAAAAAAAAAAAAAAAAAAAAAGAGACTCTCATTTATTCATTCAACTTATCGCCTTGCTTCTTGAATGGATCGCCCTGAAATCCTTTCATTTCATTTCCGAGATATGAATAAATTAAAGATCCTTCAGGTCTTCAGGTAGGTAGTTTTATTGTCTAGCTGTGTCGCCCTGAAAAGTCAGCCCTATCTGTGGAAGACCCTTGTCACCGATCTCGTTCAGAATACATGCAAGATCTTTAAAAATCCTAGATCGATCGGCTATCGACAGCCTCAAATCACCGGGATTTGCTTTATTGGTTCATAATCTCCCGGCCTTTGCTCCGTCTCAGAAACTATCGTGCGCTAATGCGTTGTCGGCCGCAGTAGCGATGTCATGGAGGAAGAGCCGCTCTGGGGGGGGGGCATGGTCGATCCGTTTAGAGGCTGCCGTCGTATAGTGATAGACAGTATTGAGGCTGTAACGTATAGTTCCCAGTAGTAGTTCATAGTCTTGCGTACATCCATTTGCTTCAAGTGGATCAGATGGTCCAGGCACGCCGGAAATTTTCAGCTACGCATGCTAAAATAGAAACGCGAATACCTACCTAGTATATTGGCAGATTGGTAAGCCTTCAATTAGCTTATCATGTCGCAGAGTTGAGCGGTCCTCATTCGATCATCACACGAGCGCCTGATACGATTCCGAAATTCCATAGGGCATCATGGGAAAATACGGAAAATACGGAAAATACACCAGGCAAAATCCGTGAACTGCATAATTCACACGTGTCCACTATACAGACATACACATGTCATCTAATGAACGTAGCTCGATGGGCCACGCACAAGCCAACACTGGGTCAAGCAGAGGGAAACCTGCTCTGGAGAGATGAGGCCCGTATTTACGATTTTCAGTTGACTAGGACGAGTATATTGTACATATTAGTACCTACCTATGTAGCCAGCAAGAAGTCGAATGTCTCGTTGGTGATGAACGTTCTATCCAATTTGCTTAGAAGCTTTTAGGTACCTACCTGCCTACCTACTTACCCTACTATATTACCACCCCATTAATCTACAAGCTTGACATGCCTACTCGACTTGTCACAACAACGAACTCGTATTAAATGATGATAAATGACGTAGAGAATAATTCATAGGGAATCAGAGTATTAGTTGTCAGCCAAACATCTGATTTTCAATACAGACGCCTCGATGGACAGGGAAAAGAAGTACGTACATAAGAACAGAACCCTATGGGACCCCTGACGTATGTAGCTGGGGGCGGTACGGCTCGGAACCGGGAGTTTGGTACCCCTTGCTCCTATCATAGCGCCTTTAGCACCCCTGTCGGCCTATTTGCCCGTTGTGGGCTCACCAAAAATCCCCTATGCATAAAAGTGAAAACTTCCGATTTACATATTTCCCAAACACGTACAGATCGTGTGTAATGGAGATATACCAGCCAGTATTTATTTCTTTTGACCGTTTATTCTCTTCGTCTTACTTGATTACTGAACATATATATTAATTATTAACCGTACACCACTACCCTCAGCAGACACTAGTCTTGGTAGTGCGGACCATGCCATAGCCTTGGCTCCTTCAGCCTGAACATGTCCCCATCCCTTACCATCTCGTATTATACATCCGGATGACAGCACCATGTCCAGCTAGCAAAGTGTCTACTGGATGTCATGCTCCAAGAGAAAGGTGTCAAGGCGAAATAGAAGGCATCTCCTCGTCATGAAGGAGTCGATGATGACCCATCCACCTTGTCCACCTTGTAGTATCCTAGTTAGATACAAATCCCCTCGGCCTTATAATGATGTGTTACCCCTATTACGGGGGGGTTGACATGAAATAAAACTTGTTCGAGTGTCAGATCTAGCCTGGGTACCTTGAACTGGAACCATGAGTTCATGTACTGTATCTATCTCAACCTTGATGTTATGCTACAGTCATCTGAGTCGTGTTTCTATATCCTCACCCCTGAATCTATGATCTATCGCAGTACTTACCTACCTAGCCACTATTCAGCTGGGTTCTTGGACATATAACGAATAACAAATCACATCCGTGCTTGATACCGCGGCAATATCCGGTAGACATCAGTGCTTCTTGAAGTGAATCACGCTTCAGCCTATCAAACCAGGAAAAGCATTGGTTCCCGAGAAGTTGCATTGCGGCTCTCGAAAGTTCTCCAGGTGCCACTCGAATAGATTTAAAAGGCTCGAGCAGGATTCCAGAAGGATGTCAGGCTGCAGCTCAAAGGAGGGCAAAGGCGTCCAAAAACACCTGCAGCCAGACGAGTTAGGAATCACCAAGACTCGTATACGAGACAGACAATTCGCAGCCACCATGGTGACGGTAGCAGTCCAACCTCCGACGCAGGTCCAAGCCGGCGCCGTCATGTATCCGCCACTCGTCATCAGTTCCGACAACAATGACGCATACGACTTCTTCCAGGTCGCTCTGGTTGATTCCTACGGACGGGTCCTAGAGGATCAGCTATACGGCACACTCTCGGCTTCGGGCAAGAGCTTGGATGACCGGTCTGTTTCGAGAAGTAGCAGAAACACGCTGTACTCAGTCTTCCCCGATCTTATTGTGAGCTATGCCGGTGTCTATGCCCTCCGCATCACCGCTATCCAGATGGACTACGGATCTCCTGATGGGGCCGTCGCTGTCATCGCCGCATCTACGACGACTTCACAGATTATCGTCTATGACCAAAGTGTTGCCACAGAGATTCCGTGTAAGTAGCATCTCTTCTGTACCTTTTAGCTACCTACTTTGGACCTGGTCACTAATACATGATGGTTTAGCCCCTGACGAACAGACACTGCTACGAAGATTGCGACGACATGGCGGATTTGGTGTTCCTCGGTCACCAAGATGAAAAAGGGTTATGGAGCCGAATCAAAGTTGACGGTATCAATGAGGAAGGAAAGGTCTGAGGTTGGTAAAAGGTATCGGTGATAGTATGTATTAGAAGGTGCTTCAGAGCTTTAAATCTACAAATGTCAGCATTTCTATCTACTTTTCAACTTTTGGTTCCAATAGAAGTTTCTATTTCTATTTCATGTTTACCCAGTGTAAATTGGCATTTCGACAAGTTTGGTTTTGGTGCCTAGGTACCTACATGTAGGTAATCATTATTGAACCTTTGATGTGCCTGTATACCTGGTATCAGGGTGGGTAGAATTGTAGGACTACGGAACATGGAGTACAGTCATTCCAAGATAGCAGCGTGATTCTTTGGCGCATAGACAGGACATCGTCACATCGCGAATAAGCATGACGCCCACCGACTACGCTAAAACCCGCCAGAGCTCGCCCTGAAGAAATCGCCGAGAAATCTCTTCAACTAATTATTAGGTTCTACCTCCAGCCAGCTCGTATCTGACTGATAGAATCAAGACGAAATAGGTACGGGTGTCTCTGCATACGACAGTTTCTAATGACTTGAAGGTCTCGGATGATCGGGAGACACGCCCATCACAATGATGCAGTACAACCACCAGCCCTAACGTGAACAACGAATCTATTGCTGGGCCAAGGTCTCAGATCAGTAATCTCGAAGCCTTCGGGTCCACAAAGGCTAATATTCTAGAACTATTCCATTCATATTTCCAATAGGCGCACCTAGTCACTTACCACAAGATATGTATGGGGCATCCGGGGAGGATCGACAGATATGGATGCGGCTGTCGTTTCTTCAAGAAAGACACTTACCGAATTGGTATACTGGAGAGATTGATCTGAAACCTGATCTAGATCGATTTCTCCGAAGGCTGTTTAGCTGTCTCAGCTTGTTGCACCACCGATGAGAGATCATGACCATAAAACTTACCTACATACTCTATAATCCACTTAGACATGCATATTTTCCAGGTCACAGGACACAATATTTAAATAGTAGACCAGAATCATATCCGCAATTCGAACCGTTTCCAACAAGAGGCGATTTCCATTGGATTCAGCAGATTACGCTGCTTCTAGTCCCTACTAAAATATGTACAATGTCGAACATGGAATACATACAGCGTTGCATTAGTCTCGATAGCGCCTGGCCATGGTGGCACAAGCACAAGATGAGCTTAGGTATATAGCATGTATATATGCTACAACGGCAACGAATAGTCGGAAGATCAGATGTCTCGAAAGCCTGTGATCGTCTCATCCTCCGCCTTCTTTGATAGGTAGGTAGGCATGTAACAAGCATCTATATAGTCAGCGGCGAATTGCGACAATTCTATTGCTACTGCCAGTCGTGTCTCATAGTCAAGGAATCTTGGTGCGCAGCTGGACGCCATGCCAACCTTTCATCTGATCGCCCAGCACGGCGTTGACCATCCTCTGCTGCTTCAGCATGTTGGTGCCCTGGAACTTATTCGACGCTATCTCGATCCCGTACATGGATCCGCATCCCCCCGATATATCTTGCACCATCAACTCGGTGGGCGAGAACTCGGCTACTAGCTTGTCCCATATTGCTGACTCGGCTTCGTCGAGGTAATCGGGCTTTTCGGGGCTTGCGGGGGGGTTAACTGGATTTGTGGCGGTTGCGCTGGATGTGTCTGAATAACACCGGGATAAGACTTTGCTGGTTGCGACAGAGACGCGAAATGTTGACTGTATCGAGGCTCTCGCTCGGGTGGGTGCTGGGGTGGAGGTTTGTATAAATCGTGTAAATCGTACGTATCGCAATGGTGTGGTAGATGCCCGTTGGACTGTTGTCGCAGCGAGGCGACGGCAGTTTTGACACAACATTTTGATATCCTTGTATAACTAGTAGATGAATTATGGCTCTTTAATGAGGCGATATTGCGCATGCGTGAAGTGTATAATGCTCTTGATGGACTCGTTGCAGAGAATTGGAATGCGGAATGGATTAGAAATTAGAAATTAGACAATAGAAATTGTAAAATCGGAGTGATGGTGATAAAGCGATAAAGCGATAAAGCGATAAAGCAAAGTAAGCTCTGTACCTAGGTATGTATTATGCACGATGACAGTGCTAATCATCATTTTGAGGTCTTTAATTGGTCGGACTCCTTATGTGAATAACTTTCCATTGAGAGGTAAGATATGCTCTTAAGGGAGTCTAGATTGCCTACCTTAGGTACCATTTGTATTCCGTACCTCAAGAAGACTGAAAATAGGGAATAGAATAAAACCAGAAATTCATTGTAAATACCTCTTCCCTTAGAATCATAATCGTTTTTACTAATGAGGAGAGAAAGACACCGCAGCCAACCAGAAGAATCTCGCATCGTTTACTGAATATCGTAGGATAGTTTCGTGGAATGTGGAATTAATTGATCACCTCTTGCATCACCATTATTCGCATCGCTGAAACTCATCAACCATGCAGTCGTCCTAAATATCATTCGCTGTGTTGCTGTATTGAAACGCTGTTCTAAGAATTGAAAAGGGGTAAGAAGTCAGGCTGAGCCAAAAAACCATCGCATTAAGTCATCACTACCTAGAATAGGGGATAGTTACCTCCGTGTTACGTCCACGTAACTCATCAGATCTTAACAATTTCGCAAAAGGACTATCTCTACGGCCTCATTGTAGACCAAGGCTATGAAGTCGATCCGTTAATATGTTTAGCGGCATGAGGTCCTCGCCACTGGCGCCATCTGCCTTCTGGAGCTTATCTATCGCGGCCAGTAGTGGCTCTACAAACCGCTGTCCGACCGCTGCTCCCATACCGGCCGGTACGAGATCTTTGGAGCCGCTGAATAGATAATAGGCAAAGTTGGCAACTTGCAGAAGGAAGAGGTTATTCTGCGCCCAGAATTCTACCAACGACTCGGTGCTAGACTCGTTCAATGACAACATGTCCGGGAACAGGGAATACTGCAGTCTCTCGATGACATCGGGTGATGAAAATTGGTTAGATAGGTTCTTCTCCTTGGCGGCGATGAGCTCCTCTTTTAGCCACGTGATGGCGCTTGCTTTGAGAGAAGCAAACATGCAGTTCTCGAGAAGATCCTCTAGAATCTCTAATCGGGTTTGGTCGTCGGGTTCAAAGTGAAGAAGGGAACCGGCATAGGTGGTAGCGGCATTCCTGACTTTTATGTCGGGATGGAACACGGATATGAGTGTGAGGTTGTGGTGGTATGCCATGAGATTCGCTTCTCCTTCGGCCTGGATCAAATTGCGATGCTCGAGCCCAAGGCCGATGGCTAGCAGAGCATCAGCAATTCCGGGGCTGGAGAGGATCTCGGATTGCATCTCGCTGCCAAGGAATTGATCTAGTATGGAGGCGTGATTAGGGAAGATGAACATCTCGGGCCGTGGACTATCCGAGCCGAAGACATCCTTAGAGAAGATCCAGTAGGCAATAAGACACACGACTCCACCTGGGGATAGGTGGATGTCATCGGCAGAGGAAAAGTCATCGAAACCCGCAAGAGGATCAGTATGGACCGAACTCTCAAAGATGCTCTCCACGAACTGTTCTGAGCATTTATTTAAACCGAGGTCACGCAGCAATGCCTACATCGTGTTAGCGTTGACAGACAGACTCATGACTTGGGAGGGAAGAACGCACAACTAAATGTCCAACCACGCCATCTCGCTTTTGTAGCTTCTCATCTTCTCGAAATGCTTCAGTCGTGGTCTTCCTGCCTGGCACGGACTTTTGGGGATTATAGGTCTCTAATAATCGCGGCGACCATAGCATGTCCTCCGCATTTACATATCGTTGTAGTATGCATGTGACGAAAGCTTGCAGCAGCTTTTCCTGCATGGCGTCTTCCTTCGGGTCTTCCTGCTCAGCCTCTGGATCGGGTGCGTTCTTGGATGCATCTCCGTCCTGATCGGGATTGGCCACGTTGATGCTAGATTTTCTGCTGGGTAAGGGAGGTCTCTTGCGTCCTGACAACGAGTAGACCAAGTTGATGACAGAAGCGGTCATTTCTGGTGTAGGCTGGTACGCTTCAAACACCTTGATCAACGAAGGACCCAGGAACCTGGAAGGGTACTTCGTCTTGATGCGACTGTGGAGAATGGCTAACATGCCAAGCAAGGTGATGAATTTCCCGGGTATCTTAGAATCGGGAACGACTCCTGGTTCGTGGCTATCAACGACAACCTCATCATTCCAAGCAATGGCGAGCCCCTCTAAAGCCTCCATCACTTTAATCACGACTTCGCGGGGGTTCCCCAGACGAGCCACCGTCTCTAGACATGTTTCTGAACCTTGTATGTCCAGAAGCATCTGCACCAAGTCCCAACCAATCTCTCGAGTGAGTTCAGCATCTTGCAGGATATCGTTTAGAGCTGGTAGAATTTCGGGAGAGGTGACATGATATTGCAGGATGGTGAGATAGGTGAAGCGGTCCTCTTTGGAGGCTTCTTGTATAGCTTTGATGGATTCGGATAATTCAGGCATCTTTGGGTACAATATAAATATAGCACACGGATGCTTTATGTTGATCAAGTATAAGTTGCGGAGCTAATTATCATTTATCATGGAGGGCTGGGACTGGGAGGATAATCAGATAATCAGGAGTATGTAAACACGGATGAGGCTCGGGATGAAGATGAAGATGAAGCTTTGATGGATGATCCGAAATGGTTTGCAGCAATGACGCAGTGACGCGGGTGAGGGGGGGGGGGGGGGAATAGGTACATGTAAGCTCCTCCTATATTGAAACGGGGTACATTGTACAGTGTACATACCATGTTTTCAGGTACCGAGCAGCGGGGTAGATATCGAGGATCACCTATCATTGGTGGACCTTACAGCTGAAATACCCCTCCATAGACTAAAAACACAGCTAAAAATACAGTATGAACCAGAAAGGTCCAAGAAACAAAAGATCGTCGTTCATACCTACTTTTAAATTTAAACTTCGTTCCACTTCTCTGTTAGTCTTATTAGTCTTAAGATCTTCATCATCTCACCCCTTTTTCTATTTTCCTTTCCTCCTAATTATTTCTCTTACTCCATTTCTCCTTTTGCTCCTTTCGTCTGTATTTGCATTTTATCCCTCATAGTTGGGGTGGGAATTATGGCTGAACATGGTAAACAACATGAGCAGCAGCTTGCAGTTCTCTATATCCCTATGAGCCACCTCGAAGAACATCAATCACAATTTCTTCCAGATGTCATTCAAGCTTTCATCTAATTTGTACACCAATACTAAAGTGCTATGTACATGCGTCTCAAGAACGCTCATCTAGACAATATCTACAAATACCTACATCATGGGTATAAATTCATGGAATGATATCTAACTTTTCATAGTGTCACATATGTATCTATTCCACCTCACGTGTAAACAAACACAAACTCCACACATACCATATCATCCATCTCAGACGATATTTCATATCTTCATAAAATCCATCTCAGACGATATTTCATATCTTCATAAAATCAAAGAGAGCAACACAAAACCCCAGATAGCCACCGAGATATGGACCGAAGAAGCACTACCAGTAGGTGTCGCATTCGTCGGTGCTTGAGTCTGCGTCTGCGTCGGGGAATTCGTGGTGGTTGGTTTGGCAAGGGCGATACTATACGACTCATCGCTAGGTGAGCCAGTAACGATGAGCAAAGTCGTAGGCGCAGAGGTTTCCGGGCTGGTCGTGATGACACTCGTGTCGGAGTTGATCTGTACCGTGATTACCGGCTCACTGGCCCTCGCGGATCCAGATACAGACGTCTTCGTTGCGGTAGTAGTGGGAGTGGTGGTTGCGAGAGACGCTGACGACGGCGTTGATGGCTTCGGATCCTCGGCCACAGCACCTGTAGAGTCAACCCATGTCGCAACTAGACATTGGGACATTAATTGGTTGTCAACCAATCCTCCATTCTTCTTCGAGGGCGTCAGACTCATAACATATGAGGTATCGAAACTTCCGGCGCCCCAAGCGACTAATCCAACAAACACGTCCGAGTTTTTATTAATCAGAGTGTTCTGAGAGCAGAATGCAGTAATGCACTGCAACGGATATTATTAGCTACCTTCCCCTACAATACCTCGGCTTCCTAGGTAGTAGCAACAGGAAGGGAAGGAAATATGCAACTTACAGATTCATCCTGCGAGGCTCCCGTCTCACTAATAAACCCCTTACGACCCTTTTCTCTCAGGAACGACGCGACAGTAGTAAATGCATCGGCATTATCAGTAGTACACTGCGTATGTGTCCCCGAATTATCTTCGTCTAGATACTTATGAATATCTAGAAGTAGGTTATTCGTCGTACCGTCCGGATTCTTGATATCCAACAGCTGCTCTGCGCCGCCGCTCTCCGTCAAATTTGCGGCGCTATCAAAATTCGACCCGGGCAGTAGGATCATTTGGCTCGTAGCGCCCGCTTTTCGAATCGCAGTTACTACCTTTTGACAGGTGTTTGCCCAAATACCAACGTCTAGATCATGTGGCTCATTCATAAGCTCGAATACCACTTTGTCGTTGTCGGCATATTTTGATGCTAACTGGCTCCAAAGACTGACAAACTCATCGTCCGTTGGTCCACCTTGTCCGATAATCCCGCCGTTCCAGCGAGCAAAGTTATGAATGTCGATCATGCAGTGAGCACCGGTAGCTAAGCAATTCTCCATAAGCTGGTCATATTGCGCTAGGTTTTTGCTGTCGAGGGGTTTCCCCAACTGGTTATTGACGAGAAACTGCCATGATATTGCTGGGTGGTCTTGTTAGTTTCTGTTAGTATGATACGATGGTTCGTCAGCATACGTAGTCTCAGTATGTTAACTCCATCGTCCTCGACGAAGTGTTGCATCTGGCTAACTCCATCGTTACTTAGTGGGAGTTGTGTAGAACCCAGGGAACATGTTCCCTTCGAATCTTGTTAGTTAAAACTACACAGGTAGGTTAGGTACTCAAATATAAATTCAAGTCGAAGCTTACATCGATTTGACACCCAAAGTCACCACCGGCAATCGCAACTCCCTAGAAGAAATTAGGGTCGCGGATATCTCATATAGGGACTCGCAACTTAGAACGAACCAGAAATTGAACCTTGGCAAAAACAACATGCGCTGTGGCCAACAGAAAGAATGTCGTAAAGTACATATTTAACACAAATATCTGAATCGAAAGGAGAAGACCGAAAAAAGGTAAATACAGAAATCAAAACGAATGAAGGTCTCGCCGACGAACGAATGGAAGTAGCAAAAGGGGAACAAGAGGAGGCAGAAAAGAATAAAATGAGGGTAAGCTGAGAGTGAGGCTCAAGGCAGACAGATGAAGATCCTTTAGATCTTCCTCATGGATGTCTTGTATCACTTGTAATGAACATTTTGGGAAAGTCACTAGCTTGTGGGATGGGATGGGGTCTAGAATGAGCCCACCAAATCACTGCCCATCTTCCTCGTGTGGTAGGATTCTAGGAGTTTCAAACGTGCAGTGTCTCGGGTTGATGAAGACGAGCTAGACCACCATCATTGATTGTTGTACTTAAATGGCCAGCCGCCGTCGCGCCGCCGCCAAGTCGAGCTGTCTTATCAGCATCATTAAGGGCCATAATCAAGATGACGAAGCTATCATGTACGAGGTTTGACAAAAACTACGGGCAATCGAGTTGTCGCAATGAGACTTCGCAAGTAGGTACCTACCTAGCTGCCTAGGTACCTAGGTAGGTGAACATCCAAAGAAATCCGTCAATTGTATTTGATCCTTGCCCTGTACGAACATAGCAGGATGGAATCGCGCGGTACAGACAATCGGACACAAGCACCAGATGACGGACCATGAAACGTGCTAAAATTCCCAGCTTCCCAAGACATACATTTGCGCCGCCGTACTGCGTCGATAAAACCAAACAATCAAGCAGTCCAGAGTGCTCCGATTTCTGTCATCCCATACCCGGATCCCATCCGACAATAAACGCCAGTTGATAGCAGTAAATACAACGTGACGTTTGGTCATAGTCGGATCGTCTAATTCTAGATATCACCTTCTAGATATCACCTCATGAATTCCACGTAGTTTAAGAGTCCAACATGACTGCATGCAAAGATAATACAATAAACGATAAAAAACTGGACATGTGATAATAAGAATAAGATGAATAAATCAATCAACAAATTAGTCAATCAATCCTCCCATTCCTCATCGTACTGGTCGATTAGCCTATTCTCATCTTCACGACTGCTTCGACCTCTCCCGCTCGGCGATCCCGAAACGTAGTGATAACCTCTTCGGTTCGGTAGGAAACGAGCGCAAGAGGACGTGACGATGACGAAGAAATCCTATACACGGTCAAAAGTTAGCCGTCGGGGTCTATATTATACAACCTAACATGTGTTTGTGAGCTTCGATGTCTCCCGGGTAAAAAGACTTACGCATATGAAACTCCAGACGCTAGCCCACAGCGAGTAATTAGGCAATTGTTTCCATCCTCTGGCGTGCGCCACCGTCCGCTGGTAAAATATACCACCGAGCAGATAGACGAGCACGGCGATAGCAAAGATGATCAGGAAGACCGAACCTGGGCCAACGCTACCCGGCTTATGCGGTTCGACACCAGCGCAAGCGTGCTGCGACTTCACCTTGAAGACATACGAGCACTCTTCCGGATCGGTAGCGATGAAAGAGACCTGAGCTGTGCCAGCACCCGGATCCCTATCACAGCTGAAGAAAATAGTAGTCGATTTTCTTTGCTTCGGTTCATCGGTCTCCTTCGCGGCAGCAGTAGCCCAATCGCCCGTCTGCGTGGCCGATAGCGTATCGCTCAGACGCTCGTAATCCGATCCCCGATACGCGGCGTTGTCGTGCACGGAGCTACGCCCTTCAAGTCTCTCGTCCTCTCCTCTCCTCTTTTTGCTCTTTCCGCATGGAGATCCTCCCGTATACTGCAGCACGAGCTCCTTGCCTCTCGAGATTAAGTCGCTAGACTGGAAACCTAGGCTGTAGACCTCACCCTTGGAGGTATAGTAGGCGCTGATGTTCTGCAACTTGCTCTCGTTGATGCCTTCGGCACTCTCGACCGGGTCTACTACGGCGCCGCATATATTCAGAGTAAAGTTGGAGCCATAGTCGTATCCCTTGGCATGGTAGTCATTTAGAGGTGCCCCGTTGCTATGCGCTGGTTTCGATCCGTCTGGGTTCGGTTTGAGCGCCGTGTCGGGTCGCAAATCGAAGAAGGCACCGGATGTGGATGTTGCTGTGCAGGCTGTGGTGGTGGCTGTCTTCTCGGCATCGGAGCTGGCGAGGGAAAGGGAGGATAGGGAAAGTAGATAGAGAATTGCCGAACCTGCCGGTGGTGATCTGGAAGAGAAGCGCATGGTTACGTTGACGATGTATGGTAAACGAGTGTGGCGGTTTTTGCTTGCGTATGCTAGATAAATGCGCCCGTTGCGCTGACGATAGAATAAGGATCTAGATCATCAGCTTATGAGATTCAATGTGATCTGTTTGAATTGCTGGATTGGTTGTAGAAGCTTTCGATATGATTCGTCTTGGTATGTTTGAATGTTTGGTAGATGTTCGTCTTGAATATTGAAGTTGTTGTAATAATAATGTCGATGCCGAATTATCCAGAAGATCTTAGCGTTAGGTACATACCTACACCTACCTTACTGTACCTACCTTAATTACTGGCAGACTGGTTTAGGTACATGTAGGTACCTACTGTGCTGTTCTTAGTGGATTGCACTGCACCATCATCAAGTAACGTACCCCTGAAAATGATCTCACAAGCCTGCATGTGGGCTGCAAGACTGAAAAGCCAGGTAGAGGCTGGTACATACCTGAATGTTTTAGTTGCCGTTACTAGCCTCAACAATCCAGTGGATGTTATAGTTTATTTTGCTACACCTGATTGGATAGATGACAGCATCGAAACACCAGCATCGGCCATTCTATTCCTCCGACGGTTTACTCTGTACATGCACGTAGACTGGGGAGCTCGGTCCCACTTAAGGTAATTGATGTACCCACAGGAGCTTAGGAATTGGTCTTGGGAAAGTGCAGTGGTAATGAAGTCAATAGTGGTGTCACCCGGAAGCTGAGATTGCCGGCAGGAAGCCACATTGTGTACGACTTCTTCTTCTTCTTCTTCTTCTACAACTTTTTGCATCGTATCATACGGAATACAAGAAGCCGGCTTACCATCAATAAGCTGCGCCAAGTGTCAAATCTGATGACCAAAACCCATTTGGTGTAGTCCTGTTGTTTATTAGGAGAGCTTTCTGGTGCAGAGCAATCCACGAAACACGAAATCACGAAAACACGAAAATTCTGCGCCAGCTCTCTTCATTCTTACACAACTTCGACAATGGCACCCAAAACGAAGAATCCAACTCATACGCCACATGGCTCGCAAGGCTCGCATGGCTACGAGTTCGGTGGACCGTAAGTAATCACACAAGCGTGTAGAATACCTAGTTACAATTCTCGACGAAGCTAGTAAAGCTGACAGCATATATCTATCCAGATTCGGTACTGCTGCCATCACATTTGGTCTTCCCATACTCTGTTATATCTTCACCTTCGCCTGCAATGACGTCTCTGGTTGTCCTGCCCCATCGCTGCTAAGCCCGAAAACCTTGTCGCTGGACGAATTGAAAGCCGAAGTAGGATGGCCGGAAGAAGGCATTCGAGGTTTGGCTAGTTGGAAAGCCACAGGAGGAACGATTGCATACTACCTGTTCAGTGCTCTCCTATATCGACTGCTTCCTGCTACTGAGGTTCAGGGTACAGAGCTATCATCCGGAGGAAGACTCAAGTACAGATTCAATGGTGAGTCTTCTGTCTCACCCCCTAAAGCTTTACATAGAGTCCGCTAATAAAATCCACCAAAGCTTTCTCCTCGGCCATCTTTACTCTCGTCATATGTCTTGCTGGTACCATTGCGCAAGGCGCCGAGTTCCCCTTGTGGACCTTCATCGCAGACAACTACGTCCAGATCCTAACGGCCAATATTTTGATCTCTTATGGCTTGGCAATTTTTGTTTATGTCCGCAGTTTCTCCGTGAAGCCAGGTAATTCCCAGTTCCGTGAGCTTGCAACAGGTGGTTGCTCTGGGAATCTCATCTACGACTTCTATATGGGACGAGAACTAAATCCTCGTGTCACGCTTCCTCTCATCGGTGAGATCGACGTCAAGGAGTGGATGGAACTACGCCCCGGTATGCTAGGGTGGATCCTCCTGAACTGTGCTTTCGTCGCTAAGCAGTACCGAACCTTCGGTTTCGTCACTGATAGCATCGCCTTCATCACTATCGTACAGGCCGTTTATGTACTTGACGCGGTCTTCATGGAGCCTGCTATCCTCACGACGATTGATATCATCAACGATGGCTTCGGTTTCATGTTGTCCTTCGGTGATCTCGTCTGGGTTCCATTCATCTATAGTCAGCAAACACGATACCTATCTACTCACCCAGTCGTCCTTGGCTGGTTAGGTACTGCCGGCGTATCTGTGATCCTCATTGCCGGGTTTGGTATCTTCCGTCTGAGCAACCTGCAGAAGAACATCTTCCGTACCAACCCGGAAGACCCTCGTGTTTCTCACATCAGCTACATTCAGACCAAGACTGGTTCCCGGCTAATGACTTCGGGTTGGTGGGGTATCGCAAGACACATCAACTATTTCGGGGACTGGTTGCAATCTTGGCCCTACGCACTCCCTACTGGATTTGCTGGATACGCTATCCTCTCGGCAGGAACTGATGCGGAAGGGGCTATTCGAATGTTGGATGGAAGGGAGGTGGTACAAGGCCCTGCCAAGTACTGGGGCATGTTGTTCACCTACTTTTATGTCGTCTACTTCGCTGTCTTGTTGATCCACCGCGACAGTCGAGATGATGAGAAATGTGCTAAGAAGTACGGAGAGGACTGGGAAAAGTACAAGAGCATTGTGAAGTATAAGATTGTACCAGGCATCTACTAAGCCTACTACTAGGTTGAGAGAAGGGCCTAAAGCTTCGATTCAATGGATGACACCGAAGCCAACACAATAGCTCTGTTGCCCTTGTACGATAAAACCAGAAGGGGATACTATAAGTTCATGTAATGTACGCCCAATGCCTTTAGTAGGCTGAGTGAATGGCCTGGGTAAAAACTCATATTCTCGATATTTGTTCTCATCACCTGTCCCTCCCGCCCCTATTCGTTTATTTCGACCCTTCTTCCATCTATCGTTCATCATCGACATCCCACCCTTCTACCTCAGTAGATAGGCCATTGAAGCATGGACATTAAATTCCTTACTAGTTCCTGATATGGCAAGAGGTAGCTAGTTACTGGTAGCTGTTACTATCTATTTATTTCTGCCTGCGCGCTGATAGGTCAACAATCGCGTCTGTTTATTTCCTCCTTCCTCCGATTATCTTTGCGGTTTGCATCTCGATCACTGCTTTTATCTATTAGAAGAGTTTTGACCCATCCGCGGATGATCACGAGATGCCGTCGAAGAAGCTTATCCCCTCTATCGAGGACCCGACTGCCAACCTCGTTGGAGAATATCGGGACAACAATGATACCATAACCGAGGCCGCAAAGACGGTTGACCGTAAGGTACTTGAGTATTGGGGTGAAGGCGAGAAGGGATCGTCACTTGACGAGCAAGGAGGTTTGCGTCAATCTTCGGAGTATCCACTGCCGATGTAAACGACGGCTGGTGGCATGACCACGCTATTGAGTATCATCATGCAGCAAATAATGCTAGAGAGATCTTCGACATGACCGCTCTTTACCCGGAGCAGTCGGACTTCTCCAAGCTCGCCGTACCCTACGAGGAATATATCAACTTCCTCAAGCAACTCAAGTTCAAGTCTCTATTTCACATCTTAGGGTTCGTCTACACTCCCATCAAGACCCAAGACTACAAGCTCTGCAGCTTTCCAGACGGCAAGGTATACTGCATACGACCAGCGGCACGGGGGTACGATCGGGTTGAGTTCTGCAAAGAGCCTTTGGTGCACCGACACCCTCAACAATTCCACCTTTCCTACTTCAAGGAAAAGACGGACTTTCATTGGGCGTTCGAGATGTACCTTGAAAACATCGTCCAGATCCGCTACCACGACACCAACATTCGGTCGGGAACCGCTCGCCCCCCGCGCTACGCCGTGTGTCACGGCGAGATGTATCTCTACAAGCCGCGCGTCAACCGCGAGGGAAGGCCCCAGGAACCCCCCAGCTACGCCTCGACCAACTGGTTCATCTTCATGAATATCGTCGGCGAACAGAGGTCGCTGTGGATCATGTACGGCCGCGATTGCCGCAACGGCTCTGGTCAAATCACCAAGTATCAGGATGTCAGGCGTGATCCTGATCTTTTCCCCAACGTCGGTGCTTTCGACACGGCTTGCATCGCGACAAGCATCTCCTCTTTCGAGAAGGATAATCGGGACGGATTACCTCGGCTAGACCCCCTCGTGGCCAGCAGCTCTGTCAAATCCTCAGCTGCCGATCTCTATCCTGAGTCCTACATTCCCGACTTTGACGAGCTGTTCGAGCTTATTGGTGAGCCCGACTGGGAGATGTGATTCTTTACTGGCCTTTCTCCCCTATTGGTTGCTGTTAGTATCCTGCGCCAAGATACGTTCTTGGCTGCTTCATTTCTTGTTCAGAGAGTATGCTTGCTTATTTGACGCGCGCCTCTACAGGTTATCATCGGCAAGGGCCGATCAGAAAGGAACAGAATTGGCACTAGGAGAAGGGAAGGTAGCTTATCTACCAATACCTACCACAGTATTCGCCTATAGTACGTGAACTTCACGGGGGTGGCTTGTGAAACTAGGAGGTACCTTATAGCAATCAGCAATCGAGACTCGGATGCGTGGATGAGTCAGTTGGGTTCGCTACGGTATTCTCTCCTTCTCTTCTTAGATTAGGCTTAGATTAGGTACTTCTTGAGGAAGAGCTATTTCACCTTAGTGAATTACTGAAGTTACTTTTTCCTTTTAATGCCTTTTTGTAGTCTACCCTCTCGATACAGACTTCCTATCCATCTAAAGTTCTCGAGCACTGTAAACCATTCTCCACCCGACTAGGTCGCGCAATCTACTACTCCCAGAGACACTTCCTCTCGTTTGGCTACCAATTAGAATAGCGCCATATCCGGTTCCTCCCTCCCCAAGGCTCGAGCTATCAATATAGATGGGACCAAGTTCCCGAGGTGGTATTTCCAAGACTTATGGATATGTGAGGAAGAAGATTGAACCCAGTCGACCCAGTCCCTTATAAAAAGGATTGTCCGGATGTCGTCACCTTTGATGTTATTGGTACGACTCGCTGAGGGTAATTGGTCCTACGACGTTTTAATGAGTGCTTTCGAAACGATCGCAGCATTGTAATGAAAAGAATTCCAACATTCTCGCTAATGCGGTGCAGCATCATTTCTCCTTTACGGGATGAAGAAGCATCGGGGGTAGGCGTTTCCCATCGAGATACGCGTTCCATACCTTCTCAGCGCCACCCCCAGTAAACCAATAACTTGCTTCCCACCAAGAACCCATTACCCACCCATTTTTGGAGTAGAGCATCGAAGGCGTCTCGCCTCCCGCTCTGGAATGTGGCGGGCCCTTGTGGATCTCTATATCGAGTTCTTCCGGTGTCATCTTCTTGTCAAAAGAGATGGGATGCGGTATGGTCACAGCTTTTAGTCCGTGCAGAAGCGCAAAGGTCTCAAGCGTCGCCTCGCTGACGACCCATTGTCCCTGGGTCTGCTGGGCTTCATGTACTAGCTGTAGAAGGCGCCTTGAGCTTCGCGTTATGCTGACGATGGCGACGCGTCGTGGTGTTGCGGTGCCGTCAGCGAAGCCATGAACTGCATCTTCGTATACCCAGTTTGTGCCGACTGGGTCTATCATTGGCATGAAACCGATCAGGTCAGCTTCTTCGCCTACACCCCAGCTCTCTTTAGTACGGGGAGGCGGTTCACTATAAGAGGAGCGGTCAGAGGTATTACGAAGTAGGGTGAATATTGGTTTAGCTGTTATATACCTTCCGAGAGGAGTGAAGTCAGAGGTGGATACTGGTCCCCAAATGCCCGTATCGCCAATCCAGGCGTCGACAGCGACAGAAAAGTTCTCATAAGAGTTTCCATAAAGGTCGGGGAGATAAAACTGGCCATTACGCTCCCAGAGATTACGTCGACTTTGCGTTCTGGCGAAAGCAGCGGCTGACTGTAGGCTATCATGGACATGGCTCGTTAAGCGTAGATCCATCTCTAGTTGCCAGATGAAATCGTACTGCGTGAACCTTTGGGAAAATATCTGTAGAGCTTGGTACATCTGATCCTGTGCTCTGGAAGGATGTCAGCTAACGTTTCACAACGATGGCTTTAACGCAAAAGCACAAACCCATGCTCTTCCACTAGTGGATACCACGCCTTCAGTGTGCGCTCATTGAATAGCACAGCCATGTCTCGAAACTCATCCGGGACAAAGTCAACCAAAGCTTGTTCGTAAGCAGTATCGTCTTCTTCTAGGTGGATATTGGGGTCTTTGACGTTGACGAGGAAAAATACTTGGTATCTTCCAGCACGCTGGAGGGAAACCTCAGCGATGAGGGCACGTAGCCACGCGAGCCTCTTCTCGGTATACTCATAGTTATCCCACGCTCTGAGGACAATCGCTACCCTGTCCCCGTCTTCTTTCAAAGGGACTTCTACGCTTTGCGAGCCACGCCAGATCTTATTTATTTCATATTCAAGAGGCGATAGCCTCGATTCGCGTGAGGCACATCGCCTTTGTACCTGACCTGCTCTGGTATATCAGAATCATTGTCACGAAAGGGCAAAATAGTACTTACCCCATCTTACTTCAGACCAGTTGCGACTAGGAGACGAGTAATATTGGTCGAATCGGGATCCGGCAAGCAAGCAACGTTCGGGATTGCCTAGAGCACCGACATCTCCGACGAGGGGCTGGTCGGTTGCATCGTGACATTCACCGTAGGATAGCCGCTCCAGACCGGAGCCTTGCCTACCCGGCCAGACCTGACAAGAGGGAGATATCGTAGGATCTAGTGTCCAAACCAGTAGACCGCGAAGAGGTAGGGAAGATTGATTTGTTAGGTAAACGACGATGCATAACGCAATAGCCACGCTGGAAATAAGGCGTCTCGTCGCCGGAAAATACTGCATTATGAAGTAGGCACACAAATATGCCACTTCTGCGCATTCTAAGTAATGCTAGGGAAGGAAAGACTTTTATTGTTTATTGTTCATAAGGCTAAGTGGACCGTAGGATCGGTGCACGGTTCAAATATCTTGACTATCCCGTCAAAAATTGATTTTGGGAAATAAGAGATGTAGATGTTCTATATATAGAAACAGAGAGTTGCTCTCCGGGGCCAACACCTAGGTAGGTACATATACCGGGCGCTTGCGAGTTACCGCCCCATTGGATATGTGGTACAGTAGCTGAAAGTCGACGCATCATATTGTGTTGTTGGCGATTTCGAAATTACCTCATTGGATAATCCCCTTGCTGTGTAGCGCCCTGGCGTGGACGGGATCTCCTGGCAGCGAACGAATGCTGCTTATCTTGCACCGATCCACTCAGTTTTTTCTTTTTATGCAAGCCACAACACGGGATGAACATCTACTAGAGCGAGAAACGACTGGCGAAGATGAAGGCTACGATATTATTTACCTTCTTGTATTCCCATCGCCCAAAATGTCTTCAGATTTTCTCTCCCTGTCTCTAAGGACAAATTCACAATGACGAACTTGGGGCCGCTCACTACGATCTTCACTCCGAGCGGTTCAGACTGTACCTCTACTTTTATCGGTCTACTTACAGGCAATGCCTGGCTACAGTATGGAGTCGGTGGTGCGGCATCTTCTGCCTGTTTGCCTGCTAGTTTTGAAGCTTTCGAAGATTACTTCTACTCACCGGGCATCTGTCCTTCCGGATATACGTCTGCTTGCGTAGCGCAGTATGCTCCCTCGACCGGGACGGCGTCGGAAACAGAGGCTACATGTTGTCCAACGTAAGTAGAACTAAGATATCTAGAAGCCCAGTCTGTTTTATGAGAGGCCCCTATTCAATTCTCAATAGTCTATTAATTCAATTCCTCTGTAGTTCGTACTCATGTCGTGATAATCGCGGTCACGACCCCTTTGGATGTTTCTCGTACTTCGACGAGCCGAAGACCTTCGCGGTTAGCACATTCCTGTTCGAAATCAACTCAGCAGGCTCGACTACTAAAATCGAGGCTGGATCAACGACTCAGGTCTGGTCGAGCAACTCTATCAGAGCCTATGGTCCTGTTATCCGCGTGAGACCTGGGGATATCGCTACCACCTCTTCGACTAGCGCATTAACGCCCACGCGAAGCAGCATTGGCACGACTACGCCGACGGCTCCATCTCCGGTAGGTGGCGATGAAGCCAGCTCACCGGGCCTTAGCACCGGTGCTGCCGTCGGAATAGGGATTGGTTGTGGATTACTAGCCCTAGCGCTGATCGGGGCCGCAGTAGCTGTTTTCATCCGTCGACGGAAGCG
The DNA here is from genome assembly GCA_002120315.1 of Hypoxylon sp. CI-4A. Lineage (NCBI taxonomy): Eukaryota > Fungi > Ascomycota > Sordariomycetes > Xylariales > Hypoxylaceae > Hypoxylon > Hypoxylon sp. CI-4A. Next base: position 756,471 of record KZ111526.1, read on the forward strand.
AAGGGGACAGACCGAGCTTGTGGATCAACCTGTGCCAAATTACGATGCTAACAAACCACTGCACGATAATCCGCCTCGTGCACCACATCCATACGAGCTTTATGCGGGAACGGGTAGAAGTCCCAGAGAGCTTACTGAGTGGAGGTTTCATGAACTAGAGGCGCGGAGGGATTAGACAAGATCAAACTGTTTTGGGCGTTCGTCATGTTACAGGGAAATACCCTAGATTAGTTGCTTCCGTGGGCGTTTGGTAGCGGCTTGAATGATATGGTGTATGTTGTTTAGGTACTTTATTGATGTCTCCGATATGGATGTGCATATTTTGTCTAATACTATTCGGTGATATCCTTGTAGGAGACACCGGAGTAAACGACACTTAGAACCATACAAGACGATTCACCACCCAGCTAAATGATGAAAAGGGCTACCCCCAGGCGTACATTAGCAGCTATAGCATTGGCCCTTCTTATTCAGGGAACTTCCTAAAGATATCAGCAAACTTAATTAATAGGGGCTGACAGTAACGCAGCTGCCGTCTCGAACGGCGGCGCTCTAGGGGAGAGCGGATGGCTGCGCGTGGCGACAAGAAGCTTAGTACGCTCAAACGAATTGCTCAGCCGCGAAAGTGAGTCTTGGTCCATCTTAGCCTCGAGCTGAGGTAGATCCTGCTTCTCTTCCTCCTTGACGTGCTGCTGTAGGTCAGAGAACAGGCTGCTGAATGTCGACTCGAAGTCCGGATCTTCCGCCTTCAGTTTTTGAAGCCGATATAGTTGTTCCTTGATCTACGAGATGTTGCTTTCAGCATTTCATCAATTTTAGGTCCTTATCTGCGACTTCTCGCCCGTCTTTTAAGTGCTCTTCCCTTCCATAGCCGGATAGTACTCGTCGCTGTCCTTGCGCGGCCGAGCGCGTTGGAATTGGAAGATTTCAGATTCGAAACATTTTGACTTTTCCAGGTTTGCTGGTATCCTATGAAGGAGGACTTGCCATTCTAAAGATATAGAAATCAACTGTCTGTAGCTTTTTCATAAATAAGAAGAGCTGTTGGTTGACCTGAATTGGTTGGTCTTTGCGAATAGTTACGTCCCGATTTGGTAGGACATGCGACTCTCCTGATGTCAACATTTCGACCTCATTAATACGTCACGGGCGAGCGACGACTTGGATTGCCAATCCTTAAAACTTTGGGGGCAGGTAGTGTACCTAATGTTTACCGCGTTGAATAGAATGACTGGAATGGTTGCGAATATCGACTTATAACATAGGTAGTCTTTGGCGTAGGTACCTATGTAAGATGTGGTTCACGATGGCCTCAAGTGGTACGAATTTTGAATGCGGTAATTTAGCATATACGAACGGATTCAAAAGGTCCGAACTGGAAGGCCTGTACATTACCTAGATAGTAATCGTACGTCGAATTTTAGATTGTGGATTTCGAGAAAAGGATATTACGTGCTGGCTCACATTTCCCCTTTTCGGTTAATGGTCCTCTGTATCAGTAATCATTAATTATGTAACTGTCTACCACGATCCTCAACGCTCTGGGTACCCTTTGAATAATGATCACAAATCTTTCAGCTCAAGCCTGGCTACGCTGCAAGACTATACTACCTTAATCAGCAACTTGCAGAGGACGTAAGCCGCTCCCATCCAATTGGTCGGTTTGGTTGCTGACGGCCTTATGAATTAGACCTGCACCATTAGCTCGGGCCGTGAGGCTGGATAGAAACTTTGAATCTGGGGGAGATGCTTGTTGTTGGTAATAATCTGTCATGATGACTACTCACCGTATTTCGTCTCTCGACCTCGAGATTCTTGGGATAGGTTACAGAAGCACAAGGTCGATGGAATGAGGCGACTACCAAAACATGGATCTAGTTCGGGTAGCCTGATTCGGATATGAAAACTTATGGAAGGTGATTGTTAGTTCATTCACAAGGCGTTCTGTATTTCCGTTATTCCGAATTTCGATCTTCGGGATGAAGCTCCATTGATCGGAGCAGCTTCTTCAATAGGAAAGGAGTATTTTGGTGATGACGATGAAAGCATTGGGCATGCTCCCCGTCAAGATGTTGAAGTTTCTTGCATATAAAGAGATGTATGCCTACGGGTAGCAAGACTTTGGAAGCAGGCTCAGGCTCGATTCGCAGACGTATCATAACCTGCCCGGGAAATCATTACGACTCCGCGAGAAACCAGACTACCTACGCAGTCCAATCTTATCGTATCCCTCGTAAACAGGATGAAGCTCACATTGTGTATCGCGCCATTACTGGCGTTGGCTGGGCTGACCACTGCCTACACGTACGAGAGACTCGATAAGAATGATAGTGTGAGTACGCCTACTCCAATATTCACACTATCGTCATCATGCCAATGTCTAACCCACCCATAGCTCCTCGTTATCCTTGATATGCAGGAGGGTCTTTTTAGTTTGGCTCGCGACTTCGACCACACTACGTATCGCAATGCCCTCTATGCTCATGCGGCACTTGGAAGAAGCTTCAATCTACCAGTCGTCATGACCTCCTCGTCTGAGACCGGTCCAAATGGCCCACTGCCGAATGAATTCCTGGAGTGGTACCCCGATGCTCCACTCATCAAGCGTCAGGGTGAAGTGAATGCGTGGGATAACCCGGAATTCAAGGAGGCAGTCATTGCGGCCAATAAATCGCAGATCATCCTCGCGGGTATCACTACTGATGTCTGTAAGTGAGCTCGTTCATGCTTCTAGTATAAGTAGATGGTAACTCGAAAGTAGAGATTATAATAACACGCATAACTTTAGGTGCGACATTCTTAGCATTATCCCTTCGCGATGCTGGATACAGTGTATTTGCCAACCACGAGGCATCAGGAACCACCAACACAAACATCCGAGATGTCGCCAATGATCGTATGCGAGACGCTGGGGTTCAGCTATTGTCCTATTTCGCCATCCTTACCGAGCTCATGCGCGACTGGCGAGACACACCAGGAGCAGCAGAACTGTTCCCTGTTCTTGACCAGTACTATCCTGCGTATGGGATGGTGGCAAGAGCTCATCGGGCCGCTGTCCAGAATGGAACCGTTCTTCCAGGCGAGGATGTCTTGGCTTAGATGGCTTCGGGTTATCTCTGGCTCAAGTAATGCGGTGTTCGTCCGAATGAATGCATCGTGTTTGTTGCAGTCGCTGGAAGTGTGGGGAGTGTGAATGGGCGTGGAAGAGGGAGGTTTGACAGATAAATGAAGGGTATATAGGCGTTGGGTTGCCCATTTGATCATGAATGTATACTGATTAAAGTCCAACCCGTCTCGCTGACTGAAATATTAAATTGGAAGTTATTCTCGGCCCTCTAGGTCTTCCCTGAGTAAGCCGTATATAACTAGATCCATGATCTTGTCCTTTTTAAACACAGCCTTCCTCCTCACCCCCTCCTTAGTATAACCTACCCTCTCTAAAACCTTCATGCTGGCAGTATTCTCACCGAACACGCCGGCTTCCAACCTGAGAAGCTCCGGGAACTTCTGGAAGGCCCATGCCGAAAACCCTTCCAGAGCACTCCTGGCGATGCCTCTTCCCCAGTGGTCCATTGCGATCCAGTATCCAACCTCCCAGGTGCGGGATTCGACATCCTGGCCAGGCTTTAGGCCAATACCGCCGGCAAACGTGCCATCTGGGAGGAATATGGCAAAGTTTACCATGGGATCGCTGTCTAAAGCGAAGTTGATCCAATAATTAGCACTCTCGAGAGTGTAGGGATGAGGAAAGCTGTTGCGCATGTATGCCACGATCTCTGGATGATTTGCTGCGGCGGCGGCGGCTTCGGCGTCACTATATGCGTAAGCGCGTATGTAGCATTTGTCTGTGGTCACGATAGGTGCAGGTGCTGACTGCGAGGTAGTAGTCGCCATTGTAACTTTCGCGTAGTCCCACGACGAGATATCGCTGTTAGTTTTGAGCGTAGTGGAAGCTGAGTGTGTCCAGGCAAGAAGGACAAAAAGAAGGCGTTGGCTACAGAAGTGAAGTTATAGTCATAAGATGACTGATATGAGATTCTTCAGCTGGTATGCAAGTCTTATCATACCTATTCCTGATTGGGTAAGGCGGTGGCATTTTTGGTAAGACGAAGCGGCGAAGAGTCATCGTCTGGCGCTCATCGTCGGTATTCGTCGGTGTCTATTCTTTGTCTGTGATCCGTTTTGATAGAGGATAGCTGTAACTTTCATTCCTATCTTCTATGAACTTGGGTAGTATAGTATCGAGATAAAGCGTTTACCTTGTAGATGAATGTCACGTAAATAGGTAGTTGAATAGATGAGATGAGTGTAAATTGTATAAGGGATGGGGGTGGCTTGAAATGGTGGCTGAATGCATTGGAGAAATGGCTAAGCCCTGACAACTCACAATGAGTAAGCCGTTGCTGGCCGGTGAATTTCATCCGCGTTGTATGCCAAATAAGAAACGCCTAACAGGGATCAAACACACAAGTGGAACCTGTACCTGACATGGTTACATCGTGGCGTCACCTAGCGTCCGTTTCGGTGATGTCACAATGCTGAACGGCCACTAATCCTCCACTAGCAATGTCGGCAGCTAGATTCTAGCTCTTACACCATTCTTTTCTTGGAACATACACATGGATACCTTACCTAGCTCTACATACATGCCTCTTGCTGTCTTGTTAGGTAGGTAGTATCAGTGTACCTAATGCTTAACCATGATGTATTATTTTATTTCTATAATGCAACAGTCGGAGATCTTGGCTTCGATTGCGACTGCGATTTCGCGAGTTTACGGACTTGGTAGAACCTTAACCTTGGACAGTTCCTGATTCGAATCGTATCACCTTCCAACGTCGTCATCGTTTTCCTTCAACCTTATCGTTACTACTACAACTATCACCACTTCCTTATTCAGGAGTGAGCTGCCACCGATTCAATATGTCAATCTTCGTCTAACCGAAGTCTGGAAAAGCGGCCGAATTCCATTTCGTACTGCTTATGCTGCCTATGCTGTACCTAGATTATTATTCACTAGGTGCCTTGTCAATCGAAATCAACGGTTTCGAATCGATACACCATCAAGGTGTTCGACATGGTCATGTCTCCTGTTGAATTGGACAAACCATCTTCCACGCCGATACATCCCAGAAGAACCGAGGAGATTCCGCTCCATATACACGATGTTGAGCGGGATGGACGACATGGTACGCTTGTGCGGGATCAAGAAGGCAATCTGGTTTATCCCAGCTACGTACCTCCTAATGTTGAATCGCCTACATCACGTCCACGAGCAATATCCGATAGTGTAGAAAATCAATCTAGGACGTCGGCTCTTGATGAAGGCCCTAGAAAGCCCAAGTCTGAGCCCATGAATAAGCCACGTCCCAAACTATCAGGATCGTCTTCCTATACTCCTCCCCGAGATCAACGGCGAACATCTACATTTCGCGCCTTTCCTTTCATGAAGCGTACAGGAACGAATGTCTCGGCCGTCGACACCGCATTAAAAGGTTCTTGTGATCGTGAAAGGGAAGAGGAATCGTCTAGTGCCTCATCCGGATCGGAGGACGATGATCAGGGCAACGACAAACCTACCGACCAAACATCGAGACGATCGAGGCATCGGGCACCAGAAGATAGATATCGACGTTTTAGAGTGGCTAATGACTTTTATCGCACCAAAGGAGCAGTATCTAAGAGAGATGGCCGATTGAACATTACGGTAAATGACACCAGCAATACCGGATACCTAGCAAAGGCCCTCGGGACCGCCGTCAAGAAAGTTGTGACCGGAAAAGGTGGCCAAGACGCAGCCGACCCACGTCCTACCTCTTCACGACTCTCCTCGGCTTCTACCGCAACATCCGAGAGGCTGAGACGACCTAAGCTAAACATAGTCATCTTCGTTATAGGCTCTAGGGGTGATGCTCAGCCATTCTTGAAAATAGGCAAGGTGCTAAAAGAAGAACACGGCCATCGCGTGCGTATCGCCACGCACCCCGCCTTTCGAGATTTTGTCGAGAAAGATTCGGGGTTGGAATTCTTCTCCGTCGGCGGCGACCCATCCGAGCTGATGGCCTTTATGGTAAAAAACCCAGGCATGATACCCACGCTCGAGACGGTGAAGGCTGGCGACATCGGGAGGAGGCGTGCTGCCATGGCCGAGATGTTTGAAGGGTTTTGGAGAGCCTGCATCAGCGCCACCGACAACGAGAGGGATGGCAACAACATCAAGATGATGGGCGAGAAGGACCCATTCATCGCGGATGCCATCATCGCCAATCCACCCAGCTTTGCTCACATCCACTGCGCAGAAGCCTTGGGCATTCCCCTGCACCTCATGTTCACCTTCCCATACACACCCACCCAGGCCTTTCCCCATCCTCTCGCAAGCATAAAGAAGTCCAACGTCGATCCAGGATACACCAACTTTATCTCGTATCCTCTCGTTGAGATGATGGTCTGGCAGGGACTCGGCGATCTCGTCAACAACTTCCGCGTCAAGACTTTAGGACTCGACCCGGTCTCTACTCTATGGGCCCCGGGAGCCACATACCGTCTTCATGTGCCGTTCACCTATCTGTGGAGCCCAGGCCTGGTGCCCAAACCTGACGACTGGGGCGAGGAAGTCGACGTCTCGGGATTTGTATTTCTCGATCTCGCCTCCTCTTTCACACCGCCAGACGACCTTGTCCGGTTTCTCGATGCCGGTGAGACGCCGATTTATATAGGATTCGGATCTATCGTCGTCGACGACGCTGACCGCTTCACCGAGATGATCTTCGAAGCCGTGCGGCTCGCCGGGGTTCGAGCACTGGTCTCCAAGGGATGGGGTGGTCTAGGGCAAGATGCCGTTCCCGCGAATATCCACATGCTCGACAACACCCCTCACGACTGGCTCTTCCCCAAGGTACGAGCGTGTGTCATCCACGGCGGCGCCGGCACCACCGCCATCGCGCTGAAGTGCGGGAAACCGACCATGATCGTGCCTTTCTTCGGTGATCAGCACTTCTGGGGCTCTATGGTCGGTAACGCCGGCGCTGGTCCTATGCCCGTACCTTACAAGAGGCTAACCGCTGAGAGGCTTGCGGGGGGTATCCAATACTGCATGACAGACGAGGCGCTCGCGGCAGCGCAGAAAATCGCCAGAAATATCGAACTCGAAGGCGACGGCGCCAAGAACGCCGTGCGGTCGTTTCATCGAAGTCTTTCTCTGTCCGGAGAAGACTCCATGCGATGTTCCATACTCGACGATCATGTCGCGGTCTGGCAAGTGAAGCAGACAAGTCTGAAGCTCAGCGCCCTGGCAGCCGACATCGCCGTCAGTCAAGGATTGCTATCCCGGCGGAGACTCCGACTTCTCCGACACAAGGAATTCAACGACTTTGAAGGTCCGGGAGAACCCATAACAGGCATCGTCGGCTCGCTAGTTGGGACCGTCGGTGATGTTTTTGGCGGAATAGGGAGTGTTCCGTACAGGCTAGCAAAGACATCCAACAAGCGAGCCGAACGCAAGAAAAAGAAAGAGAGGAGACGGCGACAGAAGCAAAGTATGCCCGCCCAACAGACTGGGTTTCCATTCCCTGAACAAAGGGGCACGGATACCAAAGGCCCGACGGATAGACAGTATGGCATCGAAAACGCCTCGATTGACACAACCACCACGCCAAGCTCAGCTCCTCTCCAGCCTGGGCAAGAGTACCTGAACGAGATAGAAGAAGGGGTGGGAAAAACAGGCCGAGCCCTAGCTCATGCGCCCGTTGACCTCTCCCTAGCCCTGGCGCAAGGTTTCCACAATGCACCCCGTCTATATGGCGACGAAACTGTGAGACGTCCCATCCGCGTCACCGGAATACGATCGGGGCTGAAGGCAGCTGGTCACGAATTTGTCTTTGGAATATACGACGGGATCACCGGGCTCGTGCGACTACCAATCCGGGGTGCGAAACAAGATGGCATCAAGGGTATCTTTACGGGAATAGTTATGGGACTTACCGGATTTGTCCTGAAAGACATAGCAGCCGTCATCGGTCCCATAGGTTATACCCTAAAGGGCATTGCCAAACAGGTCGAGCGTAGGAAGCAGCCTGTGGCACACATACGTCGCGCTCGTATTATTCAGGCACAGCGTGAATTTCATGTCTTATCTAGCGAGGAGCGTGTAGCCGCGATTGACAGAGTCAATCAAGGCTGGCAGGTCATGAATCGCTTAGCCGACATGATCATGCAGCAGCACGAAAAACACCGATTCCTAACTCTCTTTGCCGGGAAGCGGGAGAATAATTCCAAGCTTCTAGTCCGATATGCAAAAGGGCCTGCCTTTGAGAGCGTTGCAACCGGGGAGAGAGCCATCGAGGCTCTTAGTCGAGGAGAGGATTTACGCGTCGTATTAGGGAAGCATATGAGGAGTTCTGATATAGCAAGTGAAGCTGCTGAAAGGGTAAGCGATCGCGAGGTTGCGCCACAATCGCAATAATAGTCCAGAGAGCTTAATGAAGATGGTGCGATCGAGATTCTCATTGATCTTCTCATCGGAGTGATTGGCCAGAATAGCATCGATATAGATGACTGACGCTCATGAGTAAGAAATGAAAGAGATGGATTCATAAGAGAGAAGTGCGACATTGCGCGTCGGACCTTGCGATGCCTTAGTAGGTACCTAACACCTAACACTACCACGTGGGATGCGTTATGTCGTTGGCTCAACGAGTTGGCTTGGAGAGGTTGTTTTGTTACTTTTACGGTGGCATGGTCGATACCAGGAAGTTGCATTCTAGTTACATGGCATTGGGCGTTGGAGGTCTTATCGAATAACGATGACACGAACGAACTCGAACTCTTGGTATGACTGAAGAATCGCCTTGCAATAGGTACCATTCGTGTGATGGAAGCCTGGATGCTGAGCGTATCCATCATAATAGTAATACTCAATTTCCCAATACGACGACGTCGATATTGTATCAATCGGAAATGCTCATATGACACCTGTACAAGCTATAAGAGCTGGAGAAAAGTAGGAGGTAGTCGTGAAGATATCTGAAGACTATGAGCTAAAATCCCTTGATACTAAATGCAGGTAGGTATTCCCATTCGTTGAAGCCTCATGAAATTACGCATGACAACAAACTGCAATCTCCTATTTACCTACTGATACTTACGATAGAGTTGATGTAGTCCAATCAATCCATTGTCCAGCAAACCAACCGAACTTGCCATCCGTCTTCACGACATCCGTTGCCGTATCCGACTTTCCAAGAAGATACTTATCAAAGAAAGCAGCGACTTCGGGGTTCTGCGAACTAGGCATCTGACAGTGAGAGGTCCCATGTGAAGCCTGCGACACACCGATAGCATCCTTGGCTCCCAGGCCTTCGTATACCATGCGCGCCGCAATGGAGCAACCGTACGTGCTGATAGGACCTAAGTAGTCAATCCCTGAATTCTCGATGACAAGAAGTGCGCGCGGGGCCACGAGTGCCATGAGCATGTGATGGTCGTAAGGCAGCACCGTGGTGTCGGCGGCGTAGTCGCTAAAGCTCGTAGCAAACCACGAGTCGCCGTTGATGATCTGTGTTGCGTCTTCCGTCTTGGTTCCGTTCTTCTTGATGTCTGCTACGATACGCCAGCACCCCGGCCCACCGCTACCACCCTCCTGCGGGATAACTAGCGCAATTCGGTCGTCAAATGCTCCCGCTATCAACGCCCCCTTGCCGTTGCGAGAACACCCTGTCACTGCTAGCCGCTTGGTGTTGATCTTAGTCGCGTCGCTACCTAACTGCTCCAACGCGTCCACCACTCGACTCACGCCCCAGGCCCAGGCCATCAGACCTCCAGCGCCGTGTCCAGACCCATATATATCATAGAATTTACCCTTGCCACGTGGGTCATCAGCCGCTACGTCGTGATTCGGGAATGTTATCGTCGCGACGCCGGCGGGGATGGGAATTGAGGTTCTCTCGAACGCGATGACGGCCGGGTACGGAGCCGCACCGCCGCTAGGCAGCTTTATGGACACGGAGAAGGATGCCGACTTGCCCCCATCAGAGCTCATAATATCTATCTTGCCGCTAGATGCCGTAGCGGAGACGGTGGGCTTCGGCGGCTTGGGTCCGAGCTCGTATCGCTGAATCTGGTCTCGTATCTCGGCTCGCTTGCAGGCCCACTGGTCCTTCGTGTCAAGACGAGTGCCATCTGCAAGGAGGAGCGGGTCCGGAAGTTTCGCCGATTTTGGGTATGTGGCATCGGGATCAATAGTGCATGTTGTCGGTGTTGGCGAGACCTCTTGAGCAGCTACAAGGCTCAAAGCCCCTAATACGACGAGAGGTTCGAGTTTCATCTTGACCGATGTGTCTTCTGTTTAGGTGCAACTGATTCTTAAGCAACCTCTGTTTCTACCCCGGCTACCTAGATAGATACCCGATGAGGAGACACTCAGCTATCTAAGGTAGTTTCTACAGCGTCTTATACCTACCTACATAAAGTCGACCACTCCCCCCCCCCGTTTCTAATGCCTACCTATATCACTCGAACTAACTTAGCAATATATAATATAGGATAAACGAATGAATAGATCATGGATATAGTAAAGACCGGCATTTTAGAAGAACTGACAGCGGACGAAGTAGAGGCGACCGAAGACTGCGAAATGATGGAAGATGTCGTATTCGTATTCATACACATCTCGACCTGGCGCGAGCGAAAAACTTTCGGAGCATTCATCGAGATAAGCTATCACGGGACGGATAGGGGCATTGTTGGCCCACCGGAATATAGCAGCCGAGAAGGAGGAGCGTATAGGCTATGATCGGTTATATCTGATAATTTGAGTGCGAGGAACTAAAATACCGTGATTCACCTTTTCCTTTTGTCAGCACTTCCTAGGTATTCAGGTTAGGGCAGTCAATAAAGCAAGTAGCATTAAGTTTCAAGAGGGTTTAAGAGCTATTCATCCATTATTTCCACACCTCTCTTCATTTTCTCTTCGTTCATGTCTTGACCTCTCTCTTTCCCATCCTGTTCAATGCATCATCCAAGGCCTCACCTAGGACTTTTATAGTGTCGGTTCAGGAAGCGGCAATACTCAAGGAAGGAAGTTACCTGTACATCCGGGAGCGTTTCTCCAAGCTCAAAAAGCATTTTGCCAGTCTATGTAGAACGCCGTGAATGGATTGGACAATTTCAGGTCGAAGATTCAAGCCGCTCTTTTCTTCTGATTCGTTCACCACTGGGATAGAGTTTTTGATTGTGATAGGGATGTCGAAGTTGATGAATTTAATATGCAACTCAATCCATAAATGAACGCGAGCACGCGTCAAGAACTTGCATTTAAGCTTTTACATTACGTATTTCGTTATCCCGATACATATGAAACAGGTAAGGAATCCATGCTCGGCTGAAACTCTACTTAATCCGAGGTACATGAGATAATTTAGATGCTATTACCATCAAACAAGTCGTGTAATGCTGAACACAAACATCCCTTACTGCTGGAAACAAAAGAACTAGGTAGTCCATGCAGTTAGCTACATCCTCGTGCAATCATGGGCAGTCTAGGTGCTCTATGAGACTGGGTGTGTAGGTACTACCTTTCTGCATCTATTGCAGTGTCATACCTCATTGAAACTGAACTGGGCTATTAAGTATCATTGTTAATATCTGCCATGTCTTCTACACTAAACGAATCAGTTGTGCTTATCGAGAAGCTCAACCTCCTAGCCCCAAAACTTTCTCACGGAGATGGTATTCATGCCAGGAACGAGGCCCTCCAACTAAGCAAACAACTAACTTCAAGTCTCGAGCAACCGGAGACCTCAGCTGTGGACTTGGCATTTTCAGTACTGTCTCTTGTACACTTGGCCACTGGTTAGCTCATTTACTAATTCACAATGTTAATAGCCATTTATGACCATAGCTGCGAGAATCGCTATCAATCTCGACCTATTTAAGCGTATCGTCGATCATGATGGCCCTATCACCTCTGGGGAGCTTTCATCCCAATCGGGCGGAGAGGAGCTACTCATCGGTATGCTTCCTATATAATCCCTCATCTGTTCACTGAAAGGAGGCGCTGATCTACTTCTAGTTAGGATTCTGAGACCTTTGGCATCGGTTCAATTCATCAAGGAAGTAGGCGAACGAAAATGGGAGGCCACACCAATCACGAAAGCTATGGCAGCAGACGAAATTGCCGCTGGGCATAGAATGGTGTAAGCCCTCGTACCAGTCTTAGTTTCCCACGGACAGAAGTATAGAGTCATTCAAGCCTGCTAACTGCTATGTAAGAGGGGAAATGGTTGTAGCTGCGGCAACAAAAGCACCTAAATGGCTTAAGGAAAGCGGCTATCGTTGTCCAACCGACCCCCACGACGGTATTATGCAGTATGCTTTCCAGACAAAATTGACAGCCTTCCAGCTATTCAGCTCCATGCCAGATGTATTAAAAGATTTCAACACGTTTATGGGGAGTACAATGGGAGCTAGGGGCTATTGGGTCGATTGGTTCCCTGTGAAGGAGCGGCTCCTTGACGGGGCCTCTAAGGAATCCACGTTGCTTGTCGACGTTGGCGCAGGAAAAGGCCATGATCTCATCGCCTTCCACAATAAGTTCCCAGACCAAGGACCTTTGGTATTACAGGACTTGGCCGCTGTGACAACATCTGTTCGGGACCTCCCCCCATCTATCGAAGTCATGACATATGACTTCTTCACTGAACAGCCATTAAGAGGTGAGGGAGTTGATGTGCCAACCTTTTTGAAGGGCCATGTTGACTAACGATCTGTGAGGCGCACGTGCGTACTTTTACCATCACATCCTTCACGATTGGTCCGATGGGAAGTGTTTGGAGATACTGGAACAAGTTACGAAAGTGATGAAGCCGGGCTATTCAAAGATTCTCTTCCATGAGATGATTATCCCGGAGCAGGGTGCAACAACCTTCCACGCCATGCTTGACATGGCAATGATGGCATTTAATGCTGGTATGGAGCGAACGGAAAGACAATGGGAGGAACTACTGGGCCAAGCAGGTCTCAATGTGGTTCAGTTCTGGCAACCTGTTGACGAGGGTGCTGACGGTATCATAGAGGCAATGCTCAGGGAATAAGCCGAGCGAAGGATGCAGAATGCAAGCCTATTCTATTGTAGATTTAGTAAGAGACGACAGATGCCATTTACTTTGGATTTATCCTATCACGATGTAAATTACTTAGTCGAGCAATTTGGACATGCAGCATCCCGCCCGCGAGTCAATAATCTCTGCCAGGCGTATGCATGCATGGAAATACCAAAGTTCTTCGGCCGCCACGCTGCTTTGTCCTTACGTTGAGCCGTTTCGTCAATCTATGGGGGTGTAACAATGGGCATATCTGGTTAACACAGGGTATCCCTGATACACTGACCTCAATGATTTACACACTGATGGTTCTTAGGTACGCCCTATGGACGCGAATATTATCATCTGAGCTATTATTAGTATACATGGCAACTGTTTACTGATAGAAACGAACTGTGAAAGCATTCACGTCATGCAATGTTAGGTTCAGGGGGACGATTTCTGGTAAAGGGGTTATAATCTACATGCTGCTGTACGAGCGCGAGAGGCCTATGTTCCCCCTAAGGCCGGGGTAGACTGCACTTGGTTCCTCAAGGCACAGGTTAATTCACCAATCTAATTACAGAGCCATGGAATCACCAACATGGAAGCCAAGTAGGACTTAGGGTATTTGATTTCACCATCTATAATATCGGGGTGTTACACAGATGCGCCACCCCCTTGTTACGCTGTGACACCTTATAAGATTAGAAGCGCCGACGTAAACAGATGCTTGATAGGATAAACTAATAGCTAAGAGGTGCTATTCTCATTCCGATTCGATTGGGTAAGTTTGAACGAACCTTGAACTTTCTCCGCTTCCTTCCGTACCTGCCTACTACCTATTACCCTATAGCAGGCAGGTGTCGAAGGCGGCGGGAGTCACAGCAGCTAGGCTAAGATCCTACAGCCTCATTTCATTATGATGTGACGTGGTAGGCAATTGATATGATATAGTGATGAGAATGCCACATCAAAGGTATAGATGTAGAGTATAAAAGCATAGCTATATACTAGGCCACACACGCGTGGTTCTGGCGTGGTTTTGGTACCTCAAACTCTCGAGGCTGAGGTAAAGTAAAGTGAGGACCAAACTACGAACCGGACGCGTCTCCTAGACTTCAGCTGCCCTAATCATCATCTTCTTCCCCATCGTCTCCCTCTTCCGGACCATCGTTCGTCAGCCGAGGACGCCAGCGCTCCTCAATATTGAGTAGGTTAGCTTTGGTCTCCTTTATAGCTTCCTTCAGTCGGGCCTTAAACGCCTCGACGTCAGCTTTCTTCTGCTTGACTTTAGAGACCATCTCTTGGAGCTCCGTATGCTTAGCGTCAATACTCTCTCATAACGTCCTTCGCGACCGTAGGAACTCGTAAGACTCTCTCAAATTATCTATGAACCACACTCTGCTACAGACGTGCGCCTTACCATCATCGTACGCATTGGTTGGAGTCTTGGCGCCGTCGGATCCTGTCCGAGTTCCGGGCTGCTTGACATTGCAGCCATCCACGGATATCAGCGAACCTGCGAGGATGGTTCCTAGAACCTCGGCGCCGTTGACCTGATCTGCACCCGCCCAGGCGCGGAATAGAGGCGCGTACTGGGTATCGAACTTGATACCCATGACTCGTAGACACGAGATCAGAAGCCTCCAGACATGGGCGCTCGAAGGCAGCGTGCTATTGGAACTCTTGGGGATATGGTCAATTGCCCTGGATGCTATATTGCCAGCGTTGCCGACAAGCAGGGGGGACTGCATCTGCCAAACATCCTCGTCCACGTTAGGCAGGATCCGCTTCTCCAGCATCGTGACGAGGTCGCGTATGTTGGCGGACTTGTTATGGTTGCTGCTGCTTGCGAAACGAGGTTTATATAGTCTCAGATGCTTAACCTTTGAGCGATCGACGTTATCAATTTCCATAGCACGTCTCAGGGTAGCTTCCTCCTCGTCGGCGAACTCGCTGTTGGAGCGATACACGCCATCTCTGCCATTCTTCTCCGAGATATCTACCGCATCTGCGTAGATCCCTATTTGCTCAATGAGCTCCTTCAGCTCTTTGACATTGAGGAACTTGCCATCTCTTTCTCGGATGCACAGGAACACAACGTAAGCACCTGGTCCGTCGGGGCCGTAGATGTGCTCCCAATTCTGCTTCGAGGTGAAATCTCGATCGTAAAGATCAGGGCCTAGAGTTTTCATCAGAACGGAGCGAAGTAGGGGGCGCGACATCGAATGAAATAGCTCCCAGAGCAAATTTCTATCCAAGAAGGACTTATTTTCGATGGCATCTACCAGGTCGCTTTTAGTAATGGTCTCGTATATGAGATTGTAGGGATCACCGGCATCTATCATCTTGACAAGCTTTGCCATGGTATCCGGCATGACTGGCAACTCCGCCGACTGCACTGGTTGTACTCTTGTATCCATGTTGGGATTTGGGTAGGTGCGGATGTTGATAGGTACCTATGTTGGCGGGTATATGGTGATAGCTTCGCACTGATGGTTACGAATGAAGACGACGGGAGTAAACGCGACCTAGTGGCAGTGGGTGAGATGTGCGTAGGTAAGTACCGAAGAGTAGGTCCCTATTTGATCGATAATTGTGCGCCGCAATGAAGTACAGTTGCGCACGACACGGCCTACAGCATCCCATCCACTCGTATCCATCTGTTGCCTATGTTCCTCAGGAGTAGTTAGGTGTCACGCCAAAATCACACCCACCTACACTTGGCCAAAGCTGCAGCTGCTAAGGTGAACCTCGACGCTCGGGCATTTTACCAACTTCCTCTCTTCAATTGATTTCGTCAAGACTAAGACTGCGTACCATCTCCGTTCATTTCATTTTCGTTATCGCCAACCAGTCAAATTTTACTTACAATACAATTTGCAATCGCAATAGTAACAACAATGGCGGACGCGAACCAACCCACTGTCCGGGGCAAGGCCAAAAAGGTCCTTGACGAAGTGTTGGGCAATGCGATGGAGAAGAAGGAAATTTACGGTCTCGCACTGACAACCCCTCTAGCTGCCGGGAAGACTACCCAACTGATCTTCCACATATCGAAGCTGATGGAGAATGGCAAAGCGCCGCCGGGGATTTGCTACATCTTGTCGGCTCCCGTCGAGGTTGCAGCCGTAAAGCATTATCTCGGGCCCAAACAACTAGACAGGGTGCAGGTGTACTCCTCGTCTGAGTTCTTATCTTTGGTCCGAGAGAACGGCTTACCAGACGAAAGCCTCACGTACATTCTGGACATTAACTGGTACTCGACGGTCGAGGATGAGGTACTCTTCGGCCAGTTGGTCCAGGGAGTCGGAGAGAAGAAGGGGAAGGACCTCGGCGTGGCTGTCATCTTATTCATGTCGGACTTCGAGTCCGGACGAGCAGTAAATGCCTTGGAAAAAGGGATCGGTAATGTTAGTCGATGCAACTACTCTGCCGACCACCTGCCTACGCCTGAAAAACTCCGCATAGCATTTGTGGACAACTACGACAGATGGACCGACAGGATCAAGTTGGAGGAGCAGGATGCCAATGATAAAAACTACAGGATCGTCGTCGGCTCGTTAGATTGGGTGGATCTTCCCGGCATAAGTATAGACGCTGTGTTTCACGAGGTACCCAACGAGGAAGTGCCTGTCGAGGAAAGAGTCCAGGCCGACCTAACTGCCCTAATAGAGAAGGCTACAGTAGCAATCGATCCCAAGACCCCTTACTC
Source organism: Hypoxylon sp. CI-4A (assembly GCA_002120315.1). Classification (NCBI taxonomy): domain Eukaryota; kingdom Fungi; phylum Ascomycota; class Sordariomycetes; order Xylariales; family Hypoxylaceae; genus Hypoxylon; species Hypoxylon sp. CI-4A. Next base: position 773,265 of record KZ111526.1, read on the forward strand.
GCTCAAGATTAGCAGGCTAGCTACTTTCATCTCCCCAGGCGAGACGTCGGTGGTTCCCAGGCTCGATACTAACATCCTGCAGGTAGTGATCAAGAGAAGAAAGCTTCTGCAGTGCGAGATACGGAGACAGCAATCGTGGCTTGTCAAGTCGGTGAATGTCACCACGTCGCCCACGTTGCGTTTCCTGGCTAATATGTCCGAAGAAGAGTTCCATGACAGAGACCAGTCGGCTGAAGATCTCGGTCCGGCTTGGAACGATGAATTTATGTTTATGGCGCTCGCGCTCTTCCACCATTGGCCCAACGAGGACCTGAACCGCATGCCGGTGCGCAAACCAGTTCGCCACCTCGCCCTCGTCGATACCGTGAAGCGCCTCTATGTTTTGAGGTGCATCACAGAAGGTACCCGCTTGGGTACCTTTAGATGTACAGACCTTGGATCGGCCCTTATGGAATGGTATTACGGGGTGAAAGATCCACTGCGCCGCGATTTCCATGCCGGCTATCTCCTGTGTCAAACCAAGATCGACTCCCGGGATGCTAACACGTCAAAGCTGATCGCCAGGATCGCCGCCATCGCTGCCTGCGGCTCCGTAGGTAGCTTGCTACTGAGAGGTGAGCCCGCAGAAGACGAAGAACTTGCAGAATGTTGCGTTTTCTTCCCTAGCAAAACGTACGCCGGCGCGATCTGGGTGGCCCTGGGCTTGTACATGCTATACGAGTCAGATCCCTCGCTATCGACGAGAGACCAGGACGGTAACGTGGTCTATCAAGGCTTCATAATGCACAGAGTGATGCTAGGTAGAATCCAAGGGATGGTGCCCCAGTTTGAGGAGTACTTACAGGCCGATAGTCTCCCACGAAGCCAGGGTAACATGTTGTATCAGGCCCTGACGAATTCCCAGATAGCCTTCATTGACCGACAGATGATGTGGGCCTGGCTACACAGAATTGTCATGCTCAGGTTGAATCCTCAATCTCCTCCGAGAGAGTATCCGGTGGTAGAGATGGGCACCATGGAGGACATAGCAGTAAATCTTGAATCAGAGGTGATTCGCGTGGAGCCGATTCAGCAATACTGCGAGAATCTTACCGGTGGTAGATCCATCTTTGCTTTCTACTCGACTCTCCAGGATGTTCCTGGCAGCGTCCTCCAGGCTGCGAGCCTCACCTGGATTCACCCGCGATGCTTCGGAGAGGTCCAAGAGCGAACCGGTATCCGTTGGCCCGATGCGGTGGCAGCATTTGCTGACCAGTGATGGCTGCGTATGTGACCAGCTCGAGTCGAGGAAGGAGTTAGTGAACCCGAGCTTACGGAGGGAAGTAAATAGAGCCGGAAAAGGCAAATCTTAAGACCCCTGATAACGACCAACATGATTCATTCAATAACACATTGGCCAACTATGTGAAACGTGTGAAATGTGAATATGCTTACTCCATCGTCGAAATTGATTAGCCCTATTGTTGTTATTGCATCTGCTTAAGATTCACTACCTAGGTACCTAGGCATAGCTAAGCGTAAGTTGCCTTCCTTCCATGAATCGAGACTACATGTGTCATGGTGCAAGTTTCATGGCTCATATCTTAGAGAGTAGGGGGGAGAAGTTTGATGTCTTTGCATGAAGAGCCTCGAAACTATCCAACTCCTGGGCTCTATCTACCTATACAGGTTTGCTTTCTTGTTTCTTCAGACCGCACCCGATAGGTCCTTATAGCTTACAGAAAGACTAGTACATCCAAGAACCTAGTGATATGTACACTGTCATCTACCAGTCTGTTCATCGTGCCGGTATGTTTCGATTTCTATGTAACCTATTGCCGAGCGTGGGGCTGGGCTACTCGGTTGTGAACGTACCTATAGTGTCATGGCAGCCTACATAGATACCTACCTAGGTAGGTAGTGATCATTGTATCTCAAAGCTCGTTACACTCAGACGTAGAGTTTGCTTGAAGTTTGGCTGTGGTTAGGTACCTAGTATACTGCTTATGTACCTACATAGGTTGTATGTAGGTAGTCCGCACCATTTTGGTAGATCTTCCCTCTTCCTCTTGCCTCAATCGACCACCATCCTATCAATATACCAAGACCAAGAAGTATTGATATCAATACCATCAATTTTCGCTCGACATGTCAGCTGTCACCATGATACTGGCACCATCGCCACAGATGCCGATGGCAGACGCATATCTCCGTGTCCGCCAACTTCCGTCTTCTGTTCGAGCGCCCTGATGAATTCGAGCGCAAGAACTGATGCGTATGACCACCTTCACCAGTTCCAATATCCTCATGCAAGTTTGCTTACAATAGGGGCGATGCAGGTGAGCGGAGCAGAATACTTCGAGCATAGCTGTTCTGATTTCTAATGCTGTTAGCTCTATACCTTTGTCTTCTGAGTTCATTACATAAGTTTATCCTCCCTCCTAAAGATACGAAGCATTGCTACCACCAGCCTCGAGTGCTCTGTATCAGAGTGGGTTGTAATCCCATCGAATGGCCGATCCTCATAGAACCTAGACCAAACCAGCCAAGTCTGATGCTTACGCGCTTCTGCCGGACGGGATTCGCCCCAAGATCCAAAGCAGTATCCAACAAGCAACCGCACAAGCCGAAGTGTCGAAGCAGCCTGGACATCTTTCCAAACGAACAACTCGACACATCCCGAAGCTTACCCGTCGTGCCTCGGCGCGTAGACCGACTGTCTATCCCCGACTGGGACCTGCTAAAGTTTACATTGGTGTCAAAGTTGGAGACTCAAATCCTCACATTTCCAACGTCTCCATCCCTCGTTCCACATCCCTACTCATCATGTCGGCGCTCGGAGGCGGCGAAATGGGTCCGTACGATTATTCAAACGACTCTCATCGGCGTATACCTAGGCCGACCTTCCAAAGGATGAACTCACCAACGCATCATCGACCAACTAGGTCATGCTCAGTGCTTGGTGGTCCGAGTCACCTAGTGGAACCATGCATAACAAGATCCGGAGGAAGCCTGGTAAGTACAGGTGAAGGATGTGGCTTTGGTTGTTATTTGTTATTGTGAGGCATTGCGAAGGAAGGGCGTTGAGGGGACTATCACTTCTACGATGTAAAGTCAAGAGCCACATGGAATCGTCCAAGACCACGGCTACAAATGCTTTCTCAGACCAAGTCACATTAGCATAACGATAACAAGTTGAAGGGGTACCATCATTGCATTCCTAGGAGGTAGTATACAAACTTCGGAAAGCAAAGCTGGAAATGCTGCGGTGGCTCGATGGCATGTTGTGAGGTGAGGACGACGTATCTTCGGCAGCAGCAAAACGCGATGCCTTGCTATAGGCCGGAGTAAGTGTTTCCTCTTCAGCCTCCCAAACGTGGAACTTGGTTCCTTTCTTCTCACTGATCACCATCGGTTCCTCCACCGCTGGTTCCCTCACAGCTGGTTCTTCCGCAGCTGGTGCCTTCGCGGCTGGTGCTTTCACAGCTAGGTCTTCCTCAACTGGGTCTCCCGCAGCTAGCTCGTCCTCGTCCTCATCCGGTTCGGCCATGCCCAAACCCATTTCATCGCCGTCCACGGCTCCCAAATCCTCATTGGGGTCAGGCGATGGACTTTGGTTAGTCTGCAAATGACGCTTCTCCCAGATTCTCATATCTGCCAGAAGCAGTGGGATGCGAAGTTTGTTGAGCTCGTTTAGCTCCTTCTTACTATTCGGCGCACTGCCTCTCGCCCGATTGGTTGACACAAATGCGTACTTGTCCTCCAAGTCCGTGAATGAGGGTCCCCCCATATCCTTGATGCTATTCAGGGCCTTCTTGGCCGTTTCGAGGTCCTCCTTGATCACCGAGTATGGTTGGAATGGCTCAGACTCATCTGAGTTGAAGGGGGGAACACCTTGATGGAACGCAAGCCTCTCTATCTCGTGCATGACCCGTGCCTCCCAGGGCAGGGTTCGACCTAGGCGGGTCCAGTCTCGCCGGGCGTCTCTGCCGATTTCAGGTAGGCTGAGAGATCCCTCGGATCGTCTCATACCCTCCTGCATGAACTGGAGGAAAGGTCTCCATGGATCATCTCCCACGGGGACCTGTCGTCGGTCGTTGATCCTGCACGCCACAGCGTAGCGGATGAACAAGGCTAGAAGGGGCATGTCATCTTCACAAGGCGATCCAATAATCAGAAGGTCTAGAGCCTCGCAGAATGGACGACTCCAGTTAGGATCCACGATCCAAGTATCATTAGATTCGACCAAAGTCCCGTACTGGAGATATTCCTTGGCCCCGATGATGTCAGTAGGGAAGACGCGTCGCAGCTGGATGGCCTTCCTCCATAGGGTATAGAGCTTCTCGCCAGGATGTCCTCCATCCTCGACCAGGTAGAGGTGAGCTGGGTCCGTGGCAAACCTCTGGTTCAGTTCATCCTCCTTCTCCTGCGTCCAGATCACATCGATCTCAGCAACAGGTAGCCTCGCCTCCACCTCCCCGAGGTTAACGAGGGGCCGCTTGGCTTTGATCCACTCGCCTGTGTCTCTGACTGTCTTACCAAACGCGGCGGCATTGTTCCCAAACTGGTCAAGAGCCGATCCGGGCAATTTAGAGGCAACTGCTGTTACCTTCGCCATGACGGGTTCCCAGCTTGTGCTCTGGGTGCCCTTCCCAGCCCTTCCCTTGGACTTACCATTCTCGGCGCCGTACTCTGGGTCATCTACGTCCATGGCATCTTCAACCTCTTCCTGGTTCCCGTCTTCTTCTTCTTCGAGCTCAGGTGGGTTGGGTCTACCCCCAGCCAACTCATCTTGTTTATTCTTGTTTCTTCGAGAGCGCTTCGTTCTCGAGCCGCTCGATAGCGCCGTGGCTGCGGGACGCTTCATCGCTTCAGCAGACAATTGCGCATCGCGCGCTTGGACTCTTGAACTTCGTCGCATGGCGATAGTCAAGTTGGTCTGTGAAGTTGGCCTGTGATAGACTAGAAACAATTACAAGATGAGAGATGTAGGATGTAGGGAGGTACGGAGTATGATTTGGTGCGATACAAAAAGCGAGCAAACCTGAGTTATGGGTTATGGGAAAAGTCAGAGCTGGACAATTGACAGGTGCAAGTTCAACACCCACTTGTGTGCGATACCTGAGGCATTTGGACGCTATGCTACTTCATTGGACAGTGCGAAGCCACTCGTGATGCTACCTGAGGGCTTCTTCAGGAAAACCACCCCAAATCGACGCCCTTCCGTACGTACCTGAAAACGTCCAGGTACCATTCCTGCCCTAGCCCCTTAGAATCTCTAGCAACTTGGCGCCAGCTCTCACTGGTCATCGTAACATTGAGAGCATGTGCCACCAGACCACTGGACTCCTAGCTAAATGGCCATAGGACTACCGCGCTACAGGGTTAGCCTTCAGATGTACGGAATATCATAGACCGTAGGTAGCAACATAGAATCATAGTTAGCAGCGCTACAATACGATTACGATGAGCCTGTAAGTGATACAATACCTTAACCACCCCCAAGGCCTTCTAATGCCCATGTACACCCACGTAATAAATACTAGCCACCCAGTAAACATCATAATCATAAGCCGACAGGAGCATCAATGTCAGTCCTCCTCGGCTGCCTCGTACTTGTCTTCTAGACCCCGATCCTATTCCATGTCGTTGGAGGTGAGTCCGTCAAAATCCTTCACCTTCAAACGTCCTGATGACGTTTGGCAAGTCGTCTCACATACTATGTACTGCGGTATTTTTAGGTACAAGAGCTGATGGCACGTGACTACGCGTCCGCGCATCTCCAACGCGTAGACGTCATAGACCCACTGCTAACGTCAATTGCATGTACCTACTTAGGCAAGCACCTTGAAGTAAAAGCCCACAAACCACAAAATCAGTCCACCTGCAAATTCCATGCATCGATCGCCCGTATTGTAGTTACCGCATTTTCGTTTCGTCTCATCCCATCTCATCAAACATTCTCGGTGCTCGCCAAGAACAATATCGTAGTCACCATGAATAACACTCGACAAAGTTTACTGAGCGAAGCAGAGGATCTGCTCGCCCAATGCCGAGTTGAACGAGGGTCAGTGATTCCGGACTCTCAGGACTCTCAGGACTCTCAGGAATCTCAGGAATCTCAGGAATCTCAGGAATCTCAAGAGTCGCGTGACTCGCAAGACTCGCGAAACTCATCGGCCTCGCATAACTCACAAGACTCGCAGAACTCCCAGGAGATTATCCAATACTTGTATAATATAGAAGGTAAGCATAAGAAATGCTTACGTGATTTAGATGCCTATCTCCACCGTTTATCCGCCGAGGATAACAAACTTAACCAAGACGCTCAAAAGCTAAGCGATCTCGATGCCTATGATAGGGATATCGAATTGGATCAAATCGTGGGCAGGATATTGAATACCATCCTACCCTTACTGGCGGAGACTGAAGGTGGACTGGGTTCCGTTCGTGGCTTGTCCGACGAGTTCAAGAAAGAGCTCTTTGCTAAAGAAGTTGATAGGCTTGAGACAGAGAACATTGAGCTACAGAGAGATCTAACTAGACAGAAGAATTCCCTCCATGAATCCTCAGAAGTCATAGATAAGGAGAGGCAGTACAATGCCGAAAAGGAACTCCATGACAAAGCCAAAGCAGAGCTCAAGTCAGCAACTGATCAGGTGCAGACGCTACGGAAGAACCTTGGTAATGCCAATGCAACCAATGATCAGTTCCTGGCAGCCAATGCTCAGCTCGAGGCGGACAAGGTTCAGCTCGAGACAAGGAAGAACACCCTCACTAATCAAAACGATGACCTTCGAGTAGCTCAAGAAAGGGTTACTAATGAACTTAATGACATCAGACAACAACTCAACGAAGCCAATACCAAGCTCGATGAAAAGGAGGAAGAGTTGCGAAAGGCCGTCGAGCAAGCCAATACTAAGCTCGGTGAAGAGCTCCGAAAGGCCAACGATAAGTCCAAAAATACCATCGATCAAGTCAATGAACAGCTCGGGGAGAAAACCACTGAGCTCACGGATCTCCACTCTCGTTTCGTCGTCGTCGAAACAAACTACGGCAATATCAAGAAGAGACTTGTGCCTCTTGAGCCCAGGATTGGCCAGGCTGAAACCAGGATCGGCCAGGCCGAAACCAGGGCTGACGAGGCTGAAACCAAGATTCGCCAGGCTAAGGCTTTACTTGAACAGTTTGGTGAAGTTGTTGACAAGAACACCAAAACCGTGAAAGCTGACCTTGAGCGAGCCCTTAAGAAGGCCCGTAAAGTTGGCGAGGAGAATATGCAACTCCATAACGACCTTGAAGCTGAGCGCAACGGTAAGACAGATGTATCTTCGCAACTCAGTGAGAGTATATCAAGCAAAGGTAAGCTCCGAGAGCAAGTCCAAGAGCTCCAGTCCAACTCGGAACAGTTCGAGATTGCCCTGGCTCGTTTCCTCATGGTACAATCTGGTCTGACACAGGCTGTCAAGATCTGGATTCCATTTGCGCAGTTGACATGCAAAGCAGATTTCAAGACCGCCCCCAACGAAGTTGGCGATTTGCGTCCCTGGTCCTTCCTCCGCACATGGGATGTCGAAACTCCTGATATAGATCTCCCTCCACAGATCTTATTGGTCTGCTTATCTGCCTACATGGCAGGCTTCAAGGTAAGCTCTGGGACGACGTAACCGTCCACTTGGTGCGCGCCCTTAGTCTCAAACTCCAAGAGGTGACAGAAGCACCTATAAATCTTCTTCACTTCGTCTTGGGTCTGTTTGTCTGGGACGACATTTCCCTGTCGGCCTGCCTCGTCGGATTTGGCCTCTGGCAGCTAGCTTGCCTTATTAATAGGCGATGGCCTAATCTTGATAACATGCAGCAGATCGAAGGGGTTCTCATCGGCTACATATCAGGCCCTCTACAAATTCTCGCCGAGATGCTCGGCAGCGATGCTTGCGGTCTAGAGCTGAAGAGGCACCTCCGCGAGCGACAAGATCCGTACCCCGGTGTCCCGGGTCCCGCGGACTCGCGTGCCTTGACTCTGCTCACGCAGTCGCCCGTGCAATACTGCTCGGAACAAGACATCGCTCTCATCCCACGACATGACCAATATGTCTGGGCTGTGTATCCGGGACAAAACACCATCCGCGTCATCGTCAAGCCTCGACTCAGAGTCGATCACGACTTCACTTGGTGGTTCCAGTCACCGGGGGGAACGGAGGATATCAAGATCCCTTCAACTCCACCCCGCGATGAGGATTGGATCGCGGATCACCTATGGGAGAAACCTGGTGAGTAGGGAGGAGGGATGGAGGCTATCAGGAACTGGAATTAGTTAGTAAGGGCATAAGGAATAAGAGGATCACTCACGTTCGTGTAGTCATAATAGTGACCTGTCTCCATCATGTTTCTGGATCTGTGACATGCCAGTTCGCGACGACCTCGAATGATGATGATGAACCATGCAGCCTTCTTGTCTCCTTATCTAAGTATCCCACCTACGTATCGAATATCAACCCGTTACATATTACCTACCCATCAATGTTAGTTTCCATGGCTATCAATGATCATGACCCGGGTGTCACACGGGGCACAGGACACAGTTAAACCTCTTAACGCTGCACGCACTGGTAAGTTTAGGGTCCTCTAAATGTCCATTTCTACGTTTCACGAGGGCCACGAGGCATAGCATTGTAATCTACGGACGATTCATTAAATCGTTCAGACGAAAAAGAGCGTCAGTTCAACTAACGTAGCAGACCTTAGACCTCCCACCTCCCTCAGTCATAGCCGACTCTGCCGAGTCGATGCAAAAGAGCGGGAAATTCATTCCCCGAACCAACTACTATGTCGTGGCTCCTCAGCTGTACCCAGCTCTTAGAACCCTCGCCTACATCGGCACGGGAGCCCAGCTCTCGTCCGCGCGACTAAAAGCTAAAAGACAGGGCCAGATGAAGACTCTCCGACAGCCGCCGACACCTTGATTGTAGAACTAGCAATCGCCTCCAACCTCTTCGTACGATACCCGCTGGGCCTGGGTAACACCTCGGCGGTGCTCTCATCATCGGGTCGGATTGGTGGTGCTAGGGCGTAGTATAACAGATAGACGTCGTCGACGTTGCCCACCAGTTTCCAATCTATACCCGTATAATTCACCGTGTGGACATGGGCACTACGGCGATACCTACCGTCAATCCCGTAGAGACGGATCAAATCGCTTTGGTTCCGTACGTGACCATGGCGCATGACACCCACCAGGAGGTAGGTTTTAGGCTCCCCGCCTGAGGTATCATACTTGTAGCTGATCTTTCCATTCTCATCAACTTCACGAAGCTGATGTGGCCTCACTTGGATCTCGCGCAAGTCTTGGAACGTCTTGGGAGGATCTGGGCAACCATGCTGGTACCTGACGCGAATGATGGAGGGGTCACCGCTCTGTCGGTGCCGTACGATCCCATCGTCGTCGACGACGGTCCGGAACCTTTCGCTGATGTGCTCTCCAAGGTCCCTCTGGCCTTGATATTCGATCATGGAACGTTTGACCAGTAGCCCTGGGTCATCCGTCCTGGCTTCATGCCATTCCGATTCGGCCAGCGTTTTGGCCAAGATGACAGGATGGAAAAGTCGAAACGCTGGAATGTTCCAAAACGTTGCCCACATATGATCGTTGTCCACCAGATTCTCAAACGTGATCGGGCGACCTGAGTATTGTTCCTGAAACCATCTCAGGAATGCGACCTGCGCCTGCGCCTGCTGCGCGAATCCGGCCTCGTCTTCCAGGTCGGCCCAGAGCATGCCCGATAGCCTGTTTTGTTCCCCGATCTGGCGGTGTGAGCATGTCACAAACCCTAAGAGGTGGCGAAGCATGACGATGACGGCTTGGAGATTTCTCACGTCTACATCATTGAATAACCCCTTACTATGTGCTGTGAAGCCGGGGAGGTAGTTCCACTTGAACTTTGCGGGCCACTGGGTCATGAGGGCTACCCCCTGAGCCCATTCATCGTCTAGATATTTCTGGCGCAAGTCGCCTAGCTTATCAAAGACAGGAATATTTGAAGATGACATCTTGTCTTGGTTGAGTCGGTATCTTCCAGGTTGGTCATCGATGTACAGTATTCGAGAGGTGAGGGGTGCGAGGGAAACAAGGATGGGATGGAATATGGAATTCTGGAAAGCGTTAAGTGTAATTTGTAATTTGCGACACACCGAAATTGTCCCGCAGTGATGCCTGAAGTTTGTCTCTACTCATTGTGAATGCCTGATCCGGTCTTCGTTTGCACCTTCAAATAATTGCAAGTTCTTACGTTCAATTTCCTTCTCTCCTACAACCACCATCGTAATCACCTCCGTTCGTCTTCGCGTTCTCTACAGCTTACTATCGTCAATTGACGCCATCGTAACCATATTCATAACCCCCGTCGCTGCGGCCATATACCAGAACGGCAGATCAGGACGTAACCAAGATGGTCCGAAATGCTCGAAATGAGCAGGAAATCAAGCGTCTCGACCAGATTATCGTCATGGCCGAGAATAAGCTCGGCAAGGGCAAAGGGGAAGCCCTCAAGAAAAAGATGCCTGGCATCCAAGAGCTGACGCTCAAGAGTCTTCTGAGCGACAACGTGTACCCTTACCTCTCCGCCGACTTCTTCTACTGGGAGGTCGATTACCAAGCTTGGAAAATGTTGGGTACGTCTACTCTTACTCACTCTGGTCTCTATATGAGAAAAGCTGCTTACGTTACGATATGATGTAGCCAAGTATAACAAGGGGGAGTCCTTCCCCTGGACCCAGCCGCTCAAGTATTGTCGACCTTACAGCTTCGTCTTCCTGAAGGAGTTCTTCTTCTTGGCCGAGAACGCCCAATGCACGACGTCCGCGGCAGAGGCTGTCGCCGACAAGTGCAAGGGTGGAGACGAGGGATGGGCGCTGGCATCTCAGCGCATCGAGGGGTTCTACCATCCCATCGATGAGACCAGCGGCTTCCGTGCTCCCCTGGACGTTAGGGAGTCTGTTCACCAAGAGTTGGTCGGTGGCCGACCTTACCTCAATAGATGCGGTCCTTTTGAGATCCCTTGCGTCTTCTCCGGCGACCTCGACAGCGTCGACTTCGAGCAGTGTCTCGGCATCGCCTCCAATGTCCGTCAGCAGATGGTCAAGAAGGCCACGCTTGCCGTGGGCGGCTCGCAGGAGCAGGTGTCGGTGGCCCTGAAATATAGAACCAAGGCAACCGGAGAGGTTATGGTCTCTGTATTCCTAGACTGGCCCTCCTTCACGAGGGATGGGGACTCATTCTGGCGCAACGGTCTCCTGCTCGCTTGGGTGGGCCTGCTGAGCTGGTACTACAGCCAGCTCTGCGGCCGCCGAGAGAACTTGGCCGTGTTCCTCGCGGAGCACTACGCGAACCGAGCCAAGTTTCCCCGACTCGGCGAGCTGTACATCAACATAGATGCCAAGCTCGCAAGTGTCAAGCTTCTCGAGAAGTCCAGACTAGCCCAGGCCGAGGAGGCGGAGAAGGCGAAGACCTACCAAGTCATCGTCCAAGAGCTGCTGGAGCAGCAGGCATCCTGGGGCCTACCCAGGGGCGAGGCATCCGTGGAGGCTCGGGTGAAGGAGAAGAAGTCGCTCGGCGACAAGGTCAGTTTGCTCGTCGACATAGTCAAGAACGAGAAGCTGCTGTACCCCGGTGGAGTGGACGAGGAGACCCGCCGCCGCATGGTTCGCGGTACCGCCGGCCGAGTGTTGGAAGACCTTGTATTCGAGATCCTCGTCCAACCCAGCCGCAAGCCAGACGCCAAGTTGGCGGAAGCGAAGAAGCTCTTCACTGATCTGACCAGCCCCTGGGAGACAGTGATGCCTTTCCATCAACGATGGGACGTCATCGAAACTGTTCTCGTCGCCGTGTCTGCTGGAGAGTCGACCGATCCTGAGATGGTTGCTGCCATCCAGAAGAGACAGCCCGTGTGGGCTGACATTGTGGAGTGGGGAGATGGTGTGGAGTATGTGGAAGAGGAGGAGGAGAAGGAGAAGGATAAGGAGAAGGAGAAGGACGAGAAGGATAAGGACAAGCCTACCACCAAATAGGCAGAGAGGCCTCCTTCTTTTGGATTCAGTTCGGTCTGGTTCGGCTTGCTTTGGCCTTATATGGTCCCGTTTTCTCCAGTCTGGTCCGAGGGTTGCTGTTACCTGCGTTTTAGTTTCTGTGAACAATATAATGCGCCCCCCCTCGTGCTACTATACCTTCCCTTCCCTTGTATCATGTCCCTAAGTGATTGTTAGTATTATGCCATATGCTTTAGTAGAGGTCATTATGCGTATGTAATACTGGTGGTGTAGGTGTAGCTCCCCTTAGACGCTCTTGAATAGCACTCATCTACTATAGTACCTAAGGTATGTACATATAAAGACAGAAGCAGGTACGTGCATGTACCTCTTGCCTCTTGTATGGAACCTAGTGATGTTACCTACATGTATGTACAGTACATACATACCTATGTATCTACATAGATAGGTAGGCTCAGACAGTACAGTCAAAGTACAGACAACTTGTACATGGCAGCTACTTGGGTATCTGCTTGGAGATCAATACCTTCCCCAACATGCAACAGATATGTTGGAGTACTACTTAGCACCTTCCCTCCAAACGAGATGACTCACTGCTCATTCCATGTATAAGTTCCATGTATGAGGAAGGAGCTGAGCCCCTACGTGCATACTTTGCAATTTGGACATTCGACACAATTCAAGTTTTCATTCATCCTTCATCCTCCATCCATCATCTCCCAATGCCAATGCCATTGAATTCAACGTGACAAGTTATAATCATATCATATCATCATATCATAGTCACCCCAAGATGGCTTCTAACTCTAATCAAGATATGGACCAGTTGGTCAGTAGTGCCAAGGCCCTGAAGGTCCAGATGGACTTTCTAGCCGCGAGGATTGTCTCTAACGGCGCCTCCCCAACTTCCAACCAGCTAGACCTGTTTGACAGGATCTGCACTCGCTTCGAGTCCCTTGAGGTTCAAGAGCGCTCGAAGCAGGATCAGCTTACCGCTTCTTTGGAAGCCGAACTCCAAGACCAGAAGGAGAAGACTGAGGCTTTGGAGGCTCAATACAAAGAGCTGCAAGATAATGTTGCTTCTTTGGGTGTAAGATTCGACGAGGCAGATGCCGACAAGCATGCGGCAGACCAAAAAGAGACAGAGATGATGCTGAGGAAACAGGAATTATCTGAGCAGCAGAAAGAGATCTGCGAGTATATCCCTGACTTGAAGAAGGCAATGAATGGCCTGTCTTTGGCAACAGAGGAAGTCATTGCTCATGCCCAAGAGTCAACTGACAAGTTGCAGGGACAGTTGAACAATGATGTAGAGGGGGGCATTTCTACCATCAAGCACCTTGAAGAAATGCAGGAAGAGGCCACGAGCAAAATCAAGACCCTGACAGATCAACTGAGCAAGGCCCAGAAGGAGAAGGCCGACACGGAGAATCATTTTGGTACCGCTCGTTGGCAATTTGATTTTTTAGCCGAGACAGCTCAGGGACAAGTGCAAGTGGCGCAGGAGCGCGAGGCTGCAGCTATCGATGCTGCCAAAAAAGCTGAAGCTTCAAGAGAGCAGGCGGTGAAAAACTTGCAGTCCATCGAGACAAAGTTGAGCGGTCTCGTGAGCGATACGAATAAGCTCACCTACGACGAGCAATCGCGTACGTGGAAGTCACGGGCCGCGGCTGCGGAGAAGGAGCTAGATAAGTACATAGCAGAGAGGGAATCCCTCCTTTGCGACAAATCTGGGAGGACCTGGAAGTCTCGTGCCGAGATGGCCGAGAATTCCTCTGCCTTGAGTAAGTCCATAGTAGATCAGGCCAGCAAGGCAGCGCTAGACAAGTTTGCAGAAGCAGAAGACTCTGCAATCCAGGAAGAACTCCAAGATGAGATCAAGGCCATGAAGGTCACGATCCAGTCTCAGAGTACCAAGATTGAGCAGCTGGAGACCGCCGCCAAAGCTGCGCTGGAGAAGCCAGCCGAGCCTGAGAAGCTAGCTGGGCCCTCGTATCAAGACCCCAGGAAGAGGAAACGGCTCTCAGACCACCGCACTTTGTCAAAGGCTAAGCCAGAGGGTCTGGAACGTAGCCCATGGCAAATCGTGTTGTCGAATGTCGCGTCGTCCCTGCAAAGATATCATCCCGTCTTGCACCCGGATGGGTCTTGCACGCTAGACCAGGTGCTTGATATCCTCTTGAGCGTAGTATCCAAGAAGGACAGGGAGGAGTTCTTGGAGGACTTCTACGTTGACGCGCCAACTGATCGGTGGTATTGCCTTCGTAAGATTGCCGAGAATGGGTATGATGACTCTGGCGCGGAAATAACCGACGCCAATTGCAACTGGCATAAACAGGGTCACTGTATGCAAGTTCGCCGGTGCGATGAAAAGTTTGGGATGTTCGAGTGTAGGGGAAAAGTGTATGAGTAGGAGAAGCAGGAACGAAGAATGAAGCAGGACCCCTTTGATGCATGTTCTAGCCTCTCTCTTGGACGTTCCCCTATGCATCTGATTCGACTGACCTTCGACTAGCTGCAGTTCCTCCAAGATCAGCTAGTAAAGCCTAATGGGTATTTGGCCCTCGTCCCTACGTGTCTGGAATACTGGTTCCTGCGAAAGGGCTACACCAGTAACTAATTACTTCCTCGCTATATTCTTAAGGGGTCACGCAATGTCCTCATCCGCCACATGCAGACTCACCCCTATCATCAATACAGGTATGACACAAGTTCGATTGAAGGAAACATGCAGCAGTAAACTAGGCTACTTGGAAATCACCTCACTACAAAGGAATCATCATGTAGTCTCTTCACATTGACACACTTGACATTGACACACTTGACATTGACACACTTGACATTGACTTGTGGCGACCACTGTCTGGGAGTCGGTTGATCGATATCTATCATGAGCTAAAGAGAGGTGCAGGACTGATACCCTACCCCTGGCCCTAACCCTATCCCTGTTCCTATCCCTGTTCCTATCCCAACCTAAATGCCAGCTGTGGATGCACGTTCACTTAACGCGTCTGTTTCCACCAACGCGTCGTACCCGACTTTCCAGCTGGATTTTCTTCCCTTCAGGTATATAGCATGTGCGCTCGGGAAACATACCTTACATCCTGCATTGCCAGGCAACTTGTTCACTTCGTTGGTGGCTGACATGCATTTGATTTGATTTACGAAGACAAGGCCCAAGGCACCATTCCAAGTGATCCGATAGATAGCCAATCCGGAGCCCGTAAATGTCATTTTTGCCTTATCTAGGTGAGTAGCTGTAGAATAAGGGTGCAAGATACATGGCCATTCCGCAATGACCCCTGAGCAACGCAAAGATTTCAAATAGATCCTCTTGCCTTTCACCATTTCCTCTTCTTCTTCTTTCCTTCAGCCCCAACCAATTTGCCATCTGTAAGTACCCCCTGCCTGTCTAGCCTGTACCTGTTCTGTGAAATATCACTCTGGTGCCTCCCATGTCACATTGCTAACTTCCGCAAGTAGCATCAAAAGTCAAGATGCCAATTTTCGTAGGAACCATCGTCGCTACTCTGGCCTGGATGGCCCAGATCCGCCCTGCCGAGAACCACGTCCCCCGCCGCCGCGTTCCTGTCTGCGCCCGCCGTCGTCCCCGTCCGCGCCACTCCCGTCGGCACCACCCTCGTCTGCGCCCCAGCCATTAAACATAATGGCTGATAATACTGGAGGAATACTGTACTAGCTAGATACGAAGAGGAAGGGATGGTGGGCATATAGAATCTCTTAGTCACCAGCATAACACATACCAATGCTCGGCTCCTACATTTGTCTTGACTCTTGAACGCGCATGCTCCGTAGACCGTGATGACCTTTAACCATTATGAACCATCTACGGGTTGACTGACTACCTTGATACCGATTTATCCTGAGTTACTCTTCTTCCTCTCCATCACACTTGGTTGCATTCAAGTCCATAGTCTGTGGCATTCAATCGCTTCTTTAAGATATCTAGCTGGATCAATCATGAGTCACTCTCATCAGAATCAGAACACAAGTTTCAGAATTGAAACCCTTCCTCCCCTTCATGCGTCTACGTATTAGGCTGTAGCTAGTATCTGAACTTTAGGTAGACCGACAGGGAAAACGGGAGCAGACGTAAATGAGAGGCGTCATCGCCCTGTTTGTCTCGAAGTCTCATTTCGGCTCCCATAACCTCAGCAAGTTCGGATATTGTCGTGATTGTCATGATGCATATGCCCACTGGTTCATGCCATAGGTAGGTCACTTTGTCTCTTTAGACTCTCTGTTATTCCCAAGAGTTTCGGAGTATGTTCCCAGGGGTAAAGACTGCTACATTTAGTGTTGTACGATGTACGGGCTACTATAGTTTGGGCCTTTCACATAGAACACGCCGGTAACGAATCATAGATGCATCATTTGAAATTTCAATCCTCAATCTTCAAGATAGATGGCGAATGGTGGATGCCATCCATTGGCGCGTATTGTCCTGTGACTACGCGCTTCTAGAACCATGCATGCTTAAGTCGACACTACACCTAGTCAAGCAAGTGAGGTGCTACTTCATTCCATCTATCTTCTAGATCGCTGCATTTAAACGGAAGGGAATCGGAGCGGCTCAGAGGAGGGTAATGGAAGCGAATCTAAAATATGTCAGGCGGCACATTGCGGAATACTGTAGCGATATCTTTATATACTAGGCGGATCGTAGAATCACTTATGTCGACTGTCAACACTAGGTACCTAGTCCTAGTTAGTCCTGAATGAAGGACGATGCTAGCTCGGACTTCTTATAGTTCAAGGGGTGAGCGATTCATCTTGAACTTAGGTACGATTGGCTTCGCTGTGACCTACGAAAATTGATGCAAGAGAGATAGGATAAATCAGTTAGATGACGGTATGCATCACTGGGTGCTGGATGTACTGGCACTCACTCCTAAACCCAATGGCGCGATGGAAAGCCTTCAGGATCAAGGAGGCAAAGGGACCATCCTGTATCCTGTATGTATGAATAAATGAAGCCCAGTACTTGGACAAATTCCTTCGCGGGACAGCGTCGGATGTACTCTCCAATAGAATGACTAGTAAAGGTGTATCTTGAAGCAGAGAAAGTATCACACATAACTCATAGCCCACAGTACATCCCAAGTGTCCTACCCGCCCAGGTCCACCCAGGCACACCCAGGTTTGTCCACCATTGTAAGTAACAGTCCCAACAAAGAGAAGAGAGCCATATGCATATTTGCCCCCGAGCCCTTGAAATATGACCTATGTAGCGAATCTAGTCTGGAGGTCAGTTGATAGATGCCTTAGGTAGAATAGGGGTGAACATGAACAGCCAATACATGTGTACCCTTTACGCGTCCGTCTCCATCTCGTGCCCACAGTGACCACCAACGCGTCGCAATTGAGTTTATTTGAAAATTTCATTGGCTTCGAATTTTCTCTCTCCTTCTTCTTCTTCTCCAGGTCTCCTCAAATGCGCGCCCCGTAAGTATGACCACATTGCTGTAGTCTATTCCCTTCGTCGTCGCACCGTTTGTACTACGATCTATAGGATCATCACTAATTAGCTAATAGAATAATAGTACCGATTGTATCTACGCCCGCAGCAGCAGCAGCAGCAGCAGCAACAGCAACAACCGCAGCAGCAGCAACAACAGCCAGCACGATGGCTGAAGACGAAATTGACTACTCGGACGATGAATACGTCCCCAAGGTCCCCGAGGCCCCCCAACTCCCCCCCGCTTCCCCGAGCTCGGCCCCGAGCTCGGCCGCGTCCTCCCCAGGCCACAATGGTTCTGCCATGGAGACCAATGGTCCCGCAATGGAGGCCAATGGTTCCGAGATGGACGCTGATGGTTCCGCGATGGAGGTAGAACCAGCCACCACCAAGCCCGCGGTCACGGGCAACCAGGAAACCCAGATCCAGAGAGTCTCTGCTTCTGCGGCCCTCGCCTACCGCAAAACCGGCGCTTTGAGCGCAGAGAGCTTGCCGGCAGGCGTGCCCTGGATCCCTTCTAAAGAGGTCCACCGTCAGAGAGACCGGACCAGCGCGCTGGTTGGCCTTCGGGACAAATCCGCCCCCGACAACGACCAGTTTGTCACCGGTAGGCCGGGCCTGGTCGAGACCATCGCAACCTTCGGCAACGCCATGGAAGTGGCCCAGACTTGGCGCCAGGCGCATGGCATCAAGAAGGACGACAAGGTTGTCATGTCCCTTACCCACGTCTCCAGTCGAAGGAGACAGAAGGAGATGATGCGCCAGCTTCCGCCGTCTCGTACCTACCAGACCTTGCCGGAGGCCCAGGTATCTGAGGTCGAGGGCGAGGACGAGGAGATGACCGATGCCGTTGCTAACACACCGGCCAGTGACAAGAACCTCCCGCCGGTGACCCCGTCGACGAACCAGTCGACCCGCCGTCCTTACCAGCCTCGCCATCCTCCTTCAAGCAAAGGAGGCCGTAATGACAGTAGCCGAGGCGGTCCGAAGTCCGGCGGCGGTCGTGGTAGTCATGGCGGTCGTGATGGTGGCTACAGCGCCGGGTTAGGGTTAGGGTTAGGGTTAGGGTTAGGGTTAGGGTTAGGGTTAGGGTTAGGGTTAGG